>CAWTZB010000182.1:0-439035 GCA_963919705.1 Alexandromys oeconomus | reverse complement strand
CAACTGGTCCTGGCTTTCCCATTCCAGAGTCACTGGAAGCCAACAGCACTTCAGAGCCCAGCAACCAACCTGGTCTTGGCACCCTCTGATCATCCACCTAAATCCCCACATACTGAGCACCAGACAGACAAAGGGGAGACGAGTATCTGAGGCCCCCCGCTCCCAAAGAGATGTTGGCCCCACTTGAGGAGTTGACCACAGTTTATTTCAACCAGGACCTCAGCCACTTCTGAGCCTGGAATCTGCAGAGCCCAAGAACTTGGTGTTTCACATCAGCATCTGACCAACAAGCTGATACCACCTGGGAAGCAGCCAGAGAACATTTTAACACTAAATGAGCAGATCACCCAGGCTCCTGATCATGCTCACAGTTCCAAAGTACTGCCAGTCTAGCTGAGTTGCAGATCAGTTGATCCACATTTGTTCCGCTCACTAGACAGCCAGAGTTCAAAGCACAATCCTCATGGCTTGGCAATCGCATAGAGTGAAGAAGTTTTAACTCAGCACAGGAAACTTGCTAAGGTGGGTTGATGGAAAACCTCAATTTCACAAAACAAACCAAGGATGATGATTACAGACTCTGAATATGAATGAAGCTTTGCTCTTACAGCCTTCCTCTGCAAGAACCCAGGAAAATGCAGATGAAGCTCCAGAGTTCCTAGAGCAGACGGTCCTGACCAGTTGAGAGACACAAGTTCGTACACAGAGAATCTCCATCAGGAAGTCTAGATTATTCTGCCAGGAAGAGAACCTTTAATCCAAAAAGAAGACCCAGCTCACCATCAGCTTCCTCTGAGGAACCAGCCAGCCCATCCTGAAATACGTGTGGTCCACTCCCCTCCAATAAAAATGAAGCTCAGCACTCAAACCTGCCAAATGTGACAGTGAATCCTGTGGCTTCAGAGGCAGATAAGGAGGTACAAGCTACTCTGGGCCAGCAATATTCCCTAGCCCAGTTTCCAGAGAGTTCTGAGTTGCTGGAACCTTCATCAACCCAAACAAGACCCCAGCTCAGATTTTAGAGCTCTGAAAACTTGAAATTTGAAGAAGAAAGTCTGGCTCTGTCACAAAGCTTTCTCCAAGAAACCAGTCCTCTAGTTGAGCAAGAGGTACAGTTCCAGTTCCAGAATCCTCATGCAGAGGCATAGCTGTAAACTGTACCAACCACAATTCAAACCTGTCAGCTCACTTTCTCCATTATGATTTGGACGGCAGGTAAGCCTGCATATGGAACTCAAAATAACTTCTGAAACTGAACAGAGAATGAGTCATCTCCATATGAGGAGGAGACTCCAACCCATTCCCCGGTCCTCTTGTTGAAACTGAACATTTCAGCCAGCAGCATCATCCAACTGAACCTTCTGAGTATTCTGAGGAGGCTGAATCTTCTGGAGTTGATTTGGAGTCTCCAGTTCAGCCCTCAGAGGAAGTAGAGGAGCAGGACTCACAATGCAGCAGGAAGATTTATCCCAACATCTAGGCCCTCTTCTGGAGGATGACTCGAATCTCAGTGAAATAGAGCAGCCAGATCAACTTTCTGAAGCCCCTGAGGAGGAATTGGGTTCTGGAAACTAGCTAGTAAGCTCTGTGTTCAACCTGCAGAGCTTCCCTCCAGTTGAACAAGAGGATCCACTTCAAACTCCAGAGTCCCCTGACAGAGAACGCTGAAACCCACGCACCACAAAGTCCACTGACCAAATAGTGAGCACTGATGCATACTACCACGTGTTACAGATAGACCCGTGGATGTGGCACTTACCATAACTTCAGAACTCATCAGGAGACTGAATCTTCTGACCCAGCAGGTGTCCCCAGTGCATCCTTTGAGTATACTGAGCAGATGAACCCTTTCTCCATGAGGAGAAGCCTCCAACTCAGGCTTCTGGGCCTCTGGAGAGAGCGTCAATTTCAAGCCAGCTAGAGGTACCAGCTCAAGCCTTAGAGTATGCTGAAGAGTTTAACCTTCTTGCAACTGAGCAGGTTCTCACAGCTCAGTTCAGAGCATCAGAAGCGACAGTTTTGCCTCCAGGTCACTGAATATCAAGCTCTTTTATCATTTCCAGTCATCTTATGTGACTGGTCAAACTCATCTGAGATTAAAGTAACAGAGAATCCTGTAGCCACACATGGAACTGCAAATGCTGAGGCTACAAGACTTAAGAGTTGACCTGTCACAACAAACAGGGTGTTTTATATCAGTCCCCAGACATATTCTGCATCATAAACCTCTAAGCCAGCAAGAAGACACAACTGAAATAGTCATACAGATCTCTGGGAAGAAGAAAACCTTTCCAGCACAGCAGGAGACTTCAGAACAGATGTTAGAGCTGCCCGATGAAGAACTTCCAGGTTACCATGAGGTAACAGTTTCATCCCTGTCACGGTCAAGTTTATTTTTCAGCATCACAGAAACATCCTCAATTGATTATCAAACCAACTCAAAAGGGATCATCATTCTCCAGTTGGTCAAGGGGTCTCAACCTTAACCTGAAGAATTTCCTGAGGAACCGTATCCAAGTCAGCAGGGAGCTCAACTTGGCCTTCAGTAACAGATAGGTTTTTCATCTGCAGATCTAGAGGCAACACCCAGAACGAACTTCCAAAGTCATATAAAACTATTGAATAAACACACCTAGAACTACTGCTAACTCCAGAACCTTCTCTGAAGGATGGATCAGTTCCATTTCCACAAGAAAACTTCCGTCAGCCTATAGACCACCTAGAAAGGTGACTACAGATCTGACTAATGTCTCTTTCAAGGCCCATATTTTCCAGAACCAAACTTTAGCCTATAAGCCACAGTCAGACAATACACCACTTAAAGAGGCACACCTATC
Source organism: Alexandromys oeconomus (assembly GCA_963919705.1). Taxonomy (NCBI): domain Eukaryota; kingdom Metazoa; phylum Chordata; class Mammalia; order Rodentia; family Cricetidae; genus Alexandromys; species Alexandromys oeconomus. Next base: position 436,198 of record CAWTZB010000182.1, on the reverse strand, counting down.
TTAACCTCAGGAAGCCTCAGAACTGCTCCGGTCATGCATGGAGTAAGACCTTCTTACACTGTCAGAACTATCATCCAGACCTCCAAGAGAATCTGAAACCATTTAGCGCTGAAGCCCACTGCAGCTCAGACTTTAAAACTCCGTAGAAAAGGAAAATTTTCTTAACCCATAAAGTGATTCCACAACTCTCCAAAGCCACTGAAAAATATTGTAACTCACATTCCATACTACGCATGACTGTTCAGCGGCCAGATCAGGACTGGGTTGAGTATACATCATCACCTAATGGTTTATTTCAGCTTTGGACCTAGGGAGTTACTGTAACCCCAGGAATTATCCAGGAGATGGGCACTATAATGTCAAGAGAATCCAAATCCACATTTTCAAGCAAACTTCCACATCCACATCATAGTGAGACTCAACATCCAAACCAATCAAAAGCATTTCAAACCCAGATCTGAAAGTCGCCAAATCTAAACCTGTTGAGTAAAACTCTCTTCAAACTATGAAGAGACTGCAAATCAAGCATGGAACCCAGAGCTTAACTCAAGGTTCAGAATATCATGAGACGACAGTTCCATCACTAACTCAGGATCAAGCTAAGTATCCGCATCACTACTGTCTCTACTTCAGAGCCCCCAGACCCCAGAACTTCCACTTCAGAGCCTACCAGAGAGCCTCAGTATCCTGCTGTAGTTCCAAAACACCCTCAGCATCCAAAACCCAACTGAGCCATGTCTACCTTGGACCAGAACTACTATAACTTCAGAGCCAACCAGAGAGCCTCCGTATCCTACAGTTCCAAAGCACTCCCCAGACCCAAACCCAACTGAAGCTATAGTTCAGCCTTTGGATCTGGAACTCCACTCATAATCTCAGAGCCTACCAGAGAATCCCCAGTATCCTACAGTTCCACAGCACCTCAACATCCAAACCCAACTGAAGCCACAGTTCAGCCTCTTGATCTGAACTCACCATAACTTCAGAGCCTACCAGAGAACTCAGTATCCTACAGTTCCAGAGCACCCTCAACATCCAAACCCAACTGAAGCCACAGTTCAGCCTTTGATCTGGAACTCACCATAACCTCTGGGAGCCCACAGAGAGCCTCAGTATCCTACAGTTCCAAAGCACCCTCAGCATCCAAACCCAACTGAAGCCACAGTTCAGCCTTTGGATCTGGAACTCCCATAACTTCAGAGCCTACCAGAGAGCCTCAGCATCCAAACCTCCAATCAAAGCTCAGTTCATTTTAAATCTGGAACTTACCTATAAATCAAACCACTGCTGATGGAGAACTTTCTCTGCTGAGTCTCTCCAGAGACCACAAGTCCAATTAAACCACCTAAGGAGCTGTAGCTCAAGAGCAGAATATCAAGAAAGGAGCAGTTCCAACACAAACTCAGCATGAAACTGTTCCTTCATCTCAACCTTGATCTGGAACTCCTCAGCAACTCAGAGCCTACCAGAGAGCCCAGGCACCCAGAGTTCTCACCAGCACCCAATGATCAAAACCCAACTGAAGTCAAAGAAGTTCAGCCTTTGGATCTGGAACCTACCATAACTCGTTAAAAAACTACTGCTGAGGGAGAACATTCCTCAAACTATCTCAGACCAAACCAATTACAGAACCACCTGTTGGAGGCCAAGTCAAGAGCAGGAATATCAGAGGCCACAGTTCCTAACACAAACTCAGCATGAAACCAGCTAAGTCTTCAGTCCTCCAACCCAGATCCGAACTCCACAATCCCCAGAGCCTACCAGAGAGCCCTCAGTATCCTACAGTTCCACAGCACCCTCAACATCCAAACCACAACTGAAGTCACAGTTCAGCCTTGGATCTGAACTCACCATAACTTCAGAGCCTACCAGAGAGCCTCAGCATCCTACAGTTCCATAATAAGCACCCTCAACATCCAAACCCAACTGAAGTCACAGTTCAGCTCTTTGATCTGGAACTCACCTACAACTCACAAATCTACTGCTTGAGGAATACATTCTGAAACTATTCCAGAGATCAAAGTCCAATTACAGAACCACCTAAGGAGGTTGTAGTTCAGAGCATAATATCATGAGATGAATCAACACAAACCAGTATGAAACTGTTTCTCATCTCAACCTTGGATCTTGGAACTCCCCATAACTTCAGAGCTCTCAGAGAGCCCTCAGCATCCAAACCCAACTGAAGTCACAGTTCAGCCTTTTAATTCTGGAATCACCATAACTCATAAAACTACCGCTGAGGGAGAACATTCTAAATCATTCAGAGACCACAAGTCCAATTACAGAACCACCAAGGAGGTTGTAGCTCAAGAGCAGGAATATCAAGAGGCGACAGTTCCAACACAAACTCAGCATGAAACTGTTTCTTCCATCTCAACCTTTGATCTGGAACTCCCCAACTTCAGAGCCTACCAGAGAGCCTCAGCATCCTACAGTTCCACAGCACCTTCAACATCCAAAACCAACTAAAAACAATAGTTCAGCCTTTGATCTGGAACTCACCTATAACTCATAAACTACTGGTTGAGAGAACATTTTCAAACTACTTCAGATATGACCACAAGTCCAATGACAGAACCACCTCCGCTCTCTATAGTATATCAGGGAGATGAAAGTTCCAATACCAGGTCAGGATCAAATTGAGGTATCCAACAACACATGTTGTGACTATTTCAGCCTGATTCAAACTCCACCACACTTCAGAGGCCCACTTCAGAGAGCCTCCTTATCCCACAGTTCCAAAGCACCCTCAGCATCCAACCCAAATGAAGCCAGTTCAGTCTGACTGGAACTCACCACAACCTCAGAGCCTACAAGAGAGGCTAAACATCCCACAACTAAAGAAATCCTCTCAGACATATCTGTAGATTCACCAACATCCAAAACTAACTGAAGCCACACAGCCATCCTTGGATTTGGTCACTCTATGCCCATAAGTAGCATTACTTCTGAGGGAGAATTTTTTCTCAAGATTTAAGAGACTCACAAACTTGACAACATAATGCAAATCCAAAGAGGTCAAGTTTCTAACTCAGCATATCAGAGGACTGTCTGGAAATTACTAATCAAGATCAAACTGTTTTATCAGTTAGGCCTTTGGGATCTTAGAACTCACCATAAATTCAGAGCCTACTAGAGAGCCTCACCATCCTGCCAACCCAAGGAGACCAAGGTTCCTCCTCCAGAGTACCCCTCTGGTGATATATCCAGAGCCAGCTCATTGTGTACACACACTCTTCATGATATCTGTCACTCGTTCACATTTGGATCTGAACTTACTGTAACTTATCATCCTATACACGAGGGAGAGTTTAGCTAAAGTATAAATATATTTCAACTTCAGATTACAATTCACCAAAGAGGGTGGCTGAACAGGTGAGCAGGTTCCACACACCAGGTCAAGCTGAGAATTCAGCACCACCCAGGATCCTCATCTCAGCCTCTCAGCCTCCCATGGAACCGCCTTCGCCCAACTCCACAGCAGACTAGAGTTCATCTGGATCACAGTGATCCTGAACCCAGAAGTTGCTCGTACAAGAACTCCAATTAAACTGTAGCAACCTGATCACAACCCCACTCACTCAGAAAAACAGTCCTGAAAATTTGCAGAGTACCACTGCTGAAGTTGAAAACCACCTGATGAGTTTGTAGTTCAAACTCGGTGATGGAGAGGAGGGCATGGTTCAATCTAGAGGTAAAGTTGAGTATCTTTAAATGTTCACATCATCCTAGACATGAACTGAGACCTGCAGAGCCTACTAAAGAGGCTCATCACCCCACAGCTTTACAAAGACTACAGATCGTCCAGTGCATTCTCAAGTGACACCTCTAACAGTTCACATTCAGCATCCAAGCAATAACTGGAACACCAATGGTTCACCCTTCAGATTTGGAAGTTACCATAACTCATCAACCTACTACTGAGGAGATTCTGAACCTATGCAAAAGACCTCCCTCTCAGCTCCCTCCACAGCCGCAGAGGGCTGCTACTGAAGCCCAGAAGTTCATGATAGTAAAAGCTGCAAACAAGCCAGGTTATCAAACTCAGCATACAGGCAAGTCACCTGAGTCCAAGCTTACCATCTTCATGTAGAACATGCTTTAACCAACCACCTGGCACAGAGAGTGAAACCTCGGAAGCCCTAGAGCAACATACACTCCCTTCCTCAAATAACCCTGAAGAGGTACTCCCACTTGATGAATATCTGTGTTCCACTCAAAACCTAACTCTGTCACAGCGCCTGGGTATTTACATCAATTTTCAACACACTAGAAACTTACAAGAATCTGTTAAACGTTCTGTTCCAGTATGAAGGACTCCCAGCTTGCCACTTCTGAGGGCCCATGAGACCTATGGTGGCTCAATTTCTAGAACATTATGAGGCAACAGCTCTAACTTTAGTTCATGTTGAAGCTCAGCGTTCAGATTCATCAACTATAGAGACTAAACCTGAAGTCCAGACTGCAGCTGTTTCCTACAGAGGCTGCTGTTTCCAGAAGCTGCACATTCAGTCCCAACAATCCACAGCCCTACTCCAAAAATTTGTACCACACCTTCCAATTACAGACCAAGCTGGTCCCAGAACTACTATAACTCCATATTCTGTAAATTCATACTCACAGAAAAGAGATTAAATTATAAACAAAAATACCTGCTATTGTACGTCAACTGCGTAGGTTCTTAGAGCTTAGGAAATGACACACCATACAGATATTCATCTTAGCCTAGAGCGAGACTCCAGACAGTGTTTTAAAGCAAAGCCCGATCATGAACGCACACTTTTGCTAACTCAGAAGACTCACCTGTATTTCTGTTTTACATTTGCCTTAGCACCTTTTTCTTCAAAGCTTCCTGGCCTTCCTTGCTCTCCACTCTATTGATTGACTTTCTGCTCTACCTGACTTGCCAACTTTTCTTTGTCCTCAATTTTACTTCATATCCCTTCTCCAGTCTTTTATTTATGATAGCCCTTCATTTTTCTTATATTCATTTTGGTCAGTTCCATTGTATCATTGATGAACTTTTTGTCTTCTTGTTTCATTCCACTGATAAATTTATTTAAAGAGGAGATGTATCAGAGTGAGTAGAGTAGATTCTGGAGCTGGACTCCCCGGGTTTGGCCTGAAGTTTCAAACTCTACAAGAGTTTAGCTTAATCAATAATTTCCTCACCCAGAAATGCAAGTTGATGACCTCTTGTCTATGACCAAGTTGTGAGGCTTAGTTGGACTGGGCTGGAATATTTGGTCTTTTAGTTCTAGCCTACATGAATGTTATTGAAAATTTAAGAGGTCCAGAGCTCATTCTTGTTCCTTGGTTTTCTAATATTTTTCATGTATTAAAAATTTTATTCAGGATAAGAAGTATGAGAGCTATATGTGATATTTTCAGGAACATGAAATAATGATGTGAAAGGGGAATGTTACATTAAAAATCCTTCCCTTAGCCTGAAGAGAAGTTCCATTTTAAATAAAGTAAAATAGTGGATGTAAGAGCAGCCAAAGGCAGAAGCCACAAGAATTAATCAGTAGGACTTAGTTCACAGAAAGACGAACAGAAAACTGTAGAGATGGTTATGAAATACTTTGAATATCACCCAGTGGTCATAAGTCACAGTGCATGTGGAAGAAGAACCATTATAACTTAAAAACATGAAAAGTAATAAGAGGTGAACTTGTTAAGTGTAATACAGGCTGGGCTTTGAGTTCATGATCAGCCCTGCCTCAGCATCTCAAATGGAAAATACAGGCATGAGTCTTAACACTCGATAGAGATCATTTTAGCATCCTCTTGTAGAGTAATCCAGACAGGGAAGCTACCTCTAGTTTGTCATATAAATATCACTCAAAATCTAGGACTAGTGTGAGTACAGTTGGACCAATGTATCAAGCTACTGGAGTGAAGAACTGCAATCCCTGCCAAGAGTGGCAGAAGAGATTTAGTGAGTGATACTAGACATGGTTATAGCCACCTTAATCCCAGAGAGAACTGAGATGCAGAGGCAGGTGGATCTTGCAGATTGAGGCTGTGTCCTCATCTCCATAGTGAGTTCTATACTTAACTCTACAGGGCTACATGGTGAGAGTGCGCCTCTCAAACAAAATTGTGGATTGAAGTACACAAAAAATAAGACCACAGTTTCTGCCTAGACAAAGATACATTACACCCTAACAGATAGACTCAGCAGCTCAGAATGAGAGTTCAGTTTTAAGTATTTTTCTTAATAGCAACACAAAATCACAGTTTGGGATTGACTGGAGCGTGTCCACTCATCAAGAGGAATTTCTTTCTTCCCTATCAAAGAAAGGTGTTTAAACTGTTGTTCTCACTGGGAGTAGAACTAAAAGTAAATGCTTAGTGAGCCAGTTATTAAAACTGAATACAAATTTAGGTATTAATAGTTTTTAAGCACAAGAATTATGATATATTCTATTTAAAAAATGTCATGAGCTGGGGTGGTGGCACATACTTAATCCCAGCACTCTGGGAGGCTGAGGGGCAGCAAGATCTTGCACCTGAGACCAGCCTGGTCTCAAGAGCTAAGTTCCAGGACAGGTTCAAAAAGCAACAAAGAGAAACCCTGTCTTGAAAACCAAAAAAAAAAAAAAAAAAAAAAAAGCTTTGCTAGTAGCTTTCTATGTAGTATATACCTCAATCCTTAGTACTTGGGAAACTAAAGAATGAGAATCACAAATTCAAGGCCAGTTAGACCATACTACTGATATCCCGTTCACAACAATGAGGCTGGTAATTTGTAGCTCAGTGAATACTTGACTGAGCACAAATGCCCTAATCCCACAATAAGGACCAAAAAAGAGTGAAGGGTTGGGACAGCAGGGAGGGTCCTCACTTGTTGGGGGGGAATGGAATCTCAAGTGGGAGGACTAGAGTTCCAGATCTCAGAATCCATGTAAATGATAGTTTGCGTGGCATCTACCAATAATTATAGCCTGAACGTCAGAAGCACACTCTTCAGAACCATCTGCTAGTAAGCTCCTACCATTCTAGTGAACTTTAGCTGGATTAAAGATCTTCGGCCTCAGTGGGTAGAGAATGATTGAAGATGCCTCAACATCAGATTTGTCCCATATGCAACACATGCAATAGAAATGAAAGACCAAGAGTTTGAGATAAGCTAGAATATTCAATTCCATGGAGCTTGTTGCTCTTCCTTCCAGTCCTCTTCAAGCCAAACTCAGTTAATGGTTTGGCAAGTCTTCCTTTCCAGTTCATTGTGTTGTTCATAGATGAGGTAAACTCCTTCATTAGTGATGTTGTGCTTTTTCCTTAAGTGCATGCGGACCAAGAACTAATTTCCACACCAGCACATCACTTAATTAACTAATTTCCTCCTTCTTAAACACACATGCTTCGGCTATGATAGCCTCTGGCAAAGGTTTAATGTTACCTATATCAGGGTTTCTACTGCTAATGATATTAAAAACCACCTGCTTTTCTGTTCAATATTAATCACTCATTATTTTTATTGGATTGGTAGAAGTATTTTTATTTAAAATCAATTATTTTTAGAAAATACTTAGTAACAATTGGCATTTTTCAACCAAGAGGTTATCATATTCGAAGTTCAACTTGCAAGGAAGGTCTAGCTGCTCCCAGTGTTCTGTTGTTAAGGTGTCTTCCCTGAAACTGATGATCTGGGAATTAGAAGACAGGTTTTCTTCGTTTATTGAACACCATGAGGGTGCGAAGGATTTTACTGCTCTGCTTGGGTCTTTCCTATCATCAAGCAGAAGAACTGTTTTTCATATGAATTTCTAAGGGAAATTCTCTATTTTTACATTACGTAAACATGAGAGTATACCTGCTGGACTCAGAAACTGTGAGTGGGTACATGTTTCCTCCAAATGTTGTGTGCACAATCAAGGCCTATTTTGGTCCAGATCTTGAGGTCAGTATGTCTGAGAAAAGATACTTTCCTCTATGCTCCCAGTGAATCTATGTGAATAGATAGCTAGACATGAATCTTAGACATAGGGAATTTAAATGGCTCTGGCTATGAAATGAATTGGCACTAATTGAACCTCTGTAAGCTGCCATGACTATGTGGCTCAGCAAGTTGGTGTGCTTGCTCAGGCACAGCCCTGAAAGAACCTTACCCCCAAAGTAAAGCTTTTATTTTAATGGTGTGTTTTCATTGAGTTGAAAATTGAGTCAGTAGAAGCCATCTATGGTGACATTTGTAATGGTTAAGTAAATTAGTAAGAGGAATAGTGAAACCTCTTAGGTTATAATCCCCTAGATCTGAGGTAATCAAGCTACTCTGAGTTTGATATGAGATCTTTCCAGACATATTTGCATATAGCAAATAGTGTTGCTGCTTTCCATCACTTTCTTTAATAATTGACACCATCTGATAGCTTGATGTCTTCATTTCATGATATTTAAAGCTTCTTCCATATGTAGAGGCCTCTGTACTACTTCCATTTCCAGTTCTGTACAGATTCATAGGGACTGAATTAGTTAATCCTTGCATACCCAGACAAGTGTTTTGTAGCTAGACATCAGAAACAAAAAATTTTTAGTGGATACTATTACATATATGTAATTTTAATTGCTCCTAAAGAGTTGATGACAATTTTGATGCCTAGTAATATAAGGTGACATCTTATTTGTCCTCCATGTCACCACTGGATGTTCTTCATCTGTTTGATGACGATCCAGATGAACCTTTTAATCTTCCAGAAATTCAGTGAGTAAATCACCTAAAGATCTGAATTGGTGGTTAAGATTCATTTGGAAGGCCTGCTATCCCTCCAAGTAGATCTTAAGTAATTGCTAACATCTATTTTTAAGATATAAATTATCTATGGATGAATAAGGGGTTTGAATTAGATACTAACATCATCATAACAAATTGTTCACTCTATTGACTCAGAATCCCAACACTGAAGAGATAGAAAGAGGGAGGATTTTTACAAGTTTAGTTCCTGTGTCTTAATATTAGTGGTTTTGCCACCAATCTAGATGTTTGGTGGGATCTTGGTTCTAAAGACAAAAATAATAAAATAAAATCAGAACATGTCATTTGGGTTGGGGTTTAGTCGATCTCATGAAAATGCTTTCTTATGCATTTTAAATCTTATTTTTTTCTTTTTTTTTTCTTTGGGGTGTCTAAGGTTTCTCTGTAACAGTTCTGTTGTCCTAGAACTCTTGTTTTGTAAACCCAGGTCGACCTTGAACTAATGAGGTCCACTGCCTTCTGCTTCTAAGTGCTGGACAGATGTGGAATCACACTGCCTAGCAGTATTTAAATTTTTGAACTTCTGTGACAAGCTTTATCTGATAGAAGCACCATCAGAATGTTAGTAAGGTTCAGAGCAGTTACTTGAATCACAACCCTGTTTTCTAAGACATATGTTTGTGGTTTGATTCTAGTCAGTCACACTCTCCATCAAGTCTAAATGCTCTCAAGTACTGGTGCCAGTGATAGAGTAAGGATACCTAGAGAACTTGTGCCAGTGCCTCTTTATGAGGGACAGGGTGTACCTGATGAGAACAGCTGCCTGAAAGGAGGCAGCAAGATTCATTTTGGCCCTTTCCACCAGAGGTTTTTAATCTGGTGGCTGTTCCATTGTAAGGTTTTGATTTAAGGTGGCTTGTAAATCCAACATGTTACTAATTTATAATTTAAAAAAGGGCTAAGACAGCATAGTAGGATGTGAGAATGAGTTTAACTTTGAAGAGTTGTATCAGAGAGAAGAAATGCACAGCTACAGTATGTGGGTGTCTTTAGCCCAGAATGACAATGGCTTTGTTTCTTTGAGATATGGTCTATGAACCCAGGGCTGTCTTAAACCCTCTAGCCACAAGTTGGCCTTGACTCTTGAATTCCTGCCTATTTCCTAAGTTCTGTGATTATAGCTTCATTATTATACATAATTTATATAATTTGCGGTAAATTCAAGATTTTGTTCATACAAAGCACTGACAACTATGATACACCTCATTCCTTCCTTTTATTTTTTGAGGCTAGGTCTATATGGTCCTGGTAACACCTCCAATTTGTAACACTTGATATTTACTTCTAGCCTCCCAAGTTAGGTTGTGTGCATGTGCTATTCTATCCAGCTTTTTAATACCTCAATCTAACTAATGACACTGAAATACTAAATAAGTAATTCAATTTGTGATTACATAAATAATATTAAGCTAAACACATTGGTCATTAGGAGAACAGACTGGTATTACAGTTTTAATGTAATAATTTTATGTCTATGTAAAATGATATTGAATAGTGGTTATGAAATACTACAAAAGTTTCCTTGATGCTAAAACATACCAGAAGGCTCCTGATTATTCAATGATAAAACAATAAAGTGATGAAAGCCATTGGGAAAATTCACGCCTTAATCCCAGCACTGGGGAGACAAAGACAGAGAAATTCTCAGTGAGTTCCAGGCCACCTAGAATCTTCAAGAGGTTGCTCAGGACAACAACAAAGGACACAGAGGAAACTTAACCTTCAAAACAAAAAACAAACAAAATATAAAAGATAATTAGTAGCATGTCTTGAACCACAGCACTGAGAGGGAGGCAAAGCAGATTTCAGTTTATTTCATCTAGACTACATAGAGATTCATTCTAACAAAGCTAGGAATATTTTTCCTCTGACACATTTAGAGAAATGGCTACACTACTGGTCTTTACTATTGGTATTTTAGATCTTTGCATCTAATCAAACTACAAATTGTTTGGAGAAATATGTTAAAATAACTATAGAGTAGTCCTCTTCTTTATTTTATTGTAAATATTATTTTTAATATTATAATTTACGGTCATTCTGTTTATTTAAAATGTCCTCACTAAAAATGCTAAAATAGAATGATGCCAACATACACTGTTATTGAGGCAGAGATGAATAAGACTGGTTATTTCCCCTTTAGAATCACCAACTGTGAATAACCATGAGGAGGCACAACTAGTGCCAGATGAGAGTACCGTCAAGAAGTCATACACTCAGCTGCACAAGCCACTTTCTGAACTCACCAACTACGTGCTATTTTGGTAAACACTGAACCACCAAATACTGTACCAGCATCAAACCATAATGTAGATGAGTTAGACTCATAGTCAGGTTTGTGATGAAGAAGGGGTACAAAAATACTTTCAAAGCAGAGAGGTTGGAGAGGATGGGTCAGTAGTTAAGAGCACCTTGTTGTTTTACAGAGACTAGAGAGTTTGGTTCCAGCTTCACACTGGGAACTCACAACCTCCTGTGAAATGAGTTCAGATATGATACCTTTTGGGCCTTCAGAGCACTGTACAGACACAAGGGACACACACAAATAAAGAAAGAAATAAAATATTTTTAAGTAATGAGATGGGGATAGGTCTGTGGGTGCTACCAGCCAGAAAGCCCAGCAACCCATATTTATCCTCCAAACCCAGATGAGGAAAGACAGATGCAGTAGTATTTCCTTTCTATCCCAGGTCTGCTACAAAGAAGGGGGCAGAGGAGAGAACTAGCATTCTCAGTCAGCTAGCCTCCAGTCAGCAGTGGCTGAAATAAGAGAGTCCTGTTTCAAACAAAGAAAGACAGAACTGATCTTGAAACTGTTCTCGACCTCCCCACACATTACACCATCCATTCATTATTTTTTTTTTGTCACTATATAAATTGTATCTGAGTACATAAGAGAGAGAAGACAAGTAATTTGTTTAGGGTAGCTGTTGCTACACCAATTCAATTGAATAAACCTTAAAGAGTCAGTGGGAATCATCACAACAGTCTCTGTAGAACTCAGCAACAATTAATAACAATAGGAAGAAAAAGTAAAGAGGAGTATGAGTACCTTCATAGTATAAGAAGGAACAGAGCTAGAGACCTCTTTGATCAACACAAATCCAGGAGGTATGTAAGGGACTACAACAAAAAAGGGACACTCCTGCACACTGAGAGTTTGTTAGAACTAATAAGGACAACACCTCTCACCCATACTAAACCTGGGCAATGCCTAGAACAGGGTTGATTTCTTGATTTCTAAAGCTCTGAGGCTAAAGCAGTTTGTGTATCTAGAAATGAGAGGCAGAGGAAGATGGGATTTTACACAGCAGGACCCCTGCTTCAAACAAAGCTTACTAATAACTTTCTCATAAGTTATTCCCTGAAATTAAGTCTTAGGATATGTATTTACAAGCAAGGCCACAGAAGACTTCACAAAGGTTGAGATGTTTAGGATAGATGTGGATAGGTAGGGGGCTCTAGAGATTTCAAGTAGAAACTAAAGGTTTAGAGTTTAGACAAAACAATAATATAACAAATTTTATGTTTATTCACATACTAATTAGATATCTAATAGCTAATCAAAGCAATATTTCCCTTTACTTTTCCTAGGATTTATCTCAAAATAAAACACGCTATATTGAAAGAGGGACATTTGAAACTGTCACCTTTTGAAGAGATAAGTTACAAACATAACCCATTTATATTTTGGATTTTATAAACCCCCATGTTACTTAATCTGTGACATGATTAAAATTTCAAAATTTTGCAGTAGGAAATAGCCAGACTTAGAAGGACAATTGTTACATGGTTTCTCTCATGCTAGACCAAACTCAGGTTTGGTACTTGCTAAGTAAGAATCATCACCAGAGCTAAACTAGCAACCCTTAGACTACATAGATACACATATATGTGGCATGAGAAGATGGGCTATGGATGGCAAGAAAGAAGTCTAGAAAGATTTTAAACGAGAGGACAATGGGAGAAAGAAAGACAAAATGCCATCTTTTTATCAATTGAAATCTAGATTTTCTTTTGTGTGTGTGTGTGTGTGTGTGTGTGTGTGTGTAGCATGAAATAGCAGAGACTCTGTGAGGAGAAAAGGCAAAAAAAAAAAGGGATAATGAGTGGCAGTAAGGATAAGAAATAAGAAAGATACAATATATGTATATATACATATACTACACACACATATATATATATATACTATAAACTGTCATGATGAAACCCATTATGTAGTGTAAGAATGAAGCAAATTTGGAAGTTAATAGAAAGTAACTACATAGCAAATTGTGTGTGTGTGTGTGTGTGTGTACACCTATGAGGATGCGTGTGCATTTTCATGCTTATATAAATCACAGACCCGAGTTCTATCCTTCTACCATGTGAGTCCTAGGGCTTGAACTCAGGCTTGGTGGCAAGCATCATTACCCACTGAGCCATCTCCCCCCCCCAACATTCCCTTTAGTCTGTGGTAAAAGTGAGTGAAACTTGAATCATAGCACACCACTAGTTTTTACTCAGTGTGGCTGTGGACCCAGGTGACCCTGCAACTGGACTTTTAAAAGATATCTAATATGCAGACACCATGATGAGAAACATCCTCCAATGTATAGGAACTCTGCAGAGTGTCTGCAGCTTAGAATTTGTGGTACTGAGTTGTAAAACCCTTCAGAGAAGGAAGGTCATTGAAAGAAGGATCTGCTTGTAATTCACTGTAGTTAGTGCATGGCTTATCATCCACAATGAGATTTTCTTTGTGAGTCGAGAAAACATTGAACCATTTCTGAGAAAGGTTATATAAGTCAACACCATGTATATTAGAGTGAGATTGTTAAATGATAACCATTTGAGTAATGTTTTCTTAGCTTTCATTGTGTTTTTAACTTCAATAAATGACTTTAGTAACCTTGGGTGCAATCTACTCACTGAACTGAGCTATGGAACATTTCAAGTAATGGCATGAATGTGCGGTTTTTACAGAAGATGTAAGTGCAGTAGAATGCATTATTTGTGTGTTAAAACCTATGCAGATTCCCCAACTGTAAACCCTAGTGAACTGTGGGTAGTTTTGTCCCATTCATTCTTTCCCCAATGAGAAACCAGGGACAGAGGCAGACACTTTGTAAGCCACAGGACACGATGAGCTTCCTCATCCTGACCTTCAGCACGGGCACCACAAGGAACACGCACGAGTAACACTGATAGGTATCGTCATGGCGCCCTCGTGCTGTGGCTCTGATGTGGGATGCTGTTTTTAAAATCCCGCTAGAGTTTCATTCTGATTCCTCCCATGCACAGTTCCCAGCTGCTTGAATGGATGCCACATAGAGTGAAGACAGACACAATACTAACCTCCAGGGAGCAAAGGTAGAGGTGCTTTCCCAGAAATGGAAAGTTGAAAATTTGCCCAAGGACCCTCCCCTCCTTATCCAGAACATTATTTCTCAGGAACACACATATGCCTGAGGTTATGTATTATATTCAGCAGTGAGGCACCTTGCAAGCCTGGACAAGAGAGTATCAGACCACACTAGCTGTTGTTTTTAGTTGAAAATATCCAAAGCAAGAAAATATGCTGGCTCATCTCTGGCTCTATATAATATTTTCTTCTCAAGAAGAAAGTGAATTTTATTAGCTTTTATCTAAAATCTGTGTTTCAGTTGTGCATTGTGGCATATGCTTAAATACCAGCAGTTGCACTCAGAAATAGAGGCAGGAGGATCGTGTTGGAAGGAGTCTGACTAACAGTGACTTTGTGTCAAAAAAAACAAAACAAAGCAAAAAAATCCCACTTTGTGTGACGTTCAGTGGCCAGGGAGGGCCTTATAAACTCAAGAGGGATTGTTCTGATCTGTTTGGGCTGCTGTAACCTGTCTATGAATGAAACCCAGATCACAAAGCTGGCTCCTAAGTGGGAGGACGGGTTTGTGGGGTGTGCCTGGGCTGGATGAACTGCTCTGCAATGTTCCTTGTAAGCAGTCTCCCTCCAGAACACCATGACTCTAAATCAGGAAAGGGAACCAGAGGGGAATAAGGAGAGAGAAAAAGACCAAAGTGCAGGCGCATGGACTTGTTATTCCTAGTTTGTGTTCATCTTGGTACAGGGCTTGCTTCCTTGGTGATGAGATGCTTATATTATTAACTGGTATTGTTGGAGCATTGGGAGAATAACAACAGTAAGCATCTGAAGGGAACTGAATGGTAATTTCAGACTCCACACCATCATGATTTGTCAGTGAGGCAAGCATAGTGTGTGCTTGTGTTTCTCCAGCTGCTGCTCAGATGTGCTGAGGAGGGAGGATGTCTTGAGCTCCAGGAGAGTCTCCAAGGCTGACCTGGAACAGATAGTGAGAACTCATTAAAAAAAAACTTGACAACAGGATACAACCCAAGTATGTGCTGCAAATGGACTCCTTGTTAGGATCCAAACAAACCCAACTCTGTAAATAGATATGATGTTTCTGAGGTAAAGAGCATGTAGGCTACAACCTGCTGCTGTTATTGCTGTTGCTTTTAAGCCTTCTACCTTCTGCCTTCTATCTTCTGTGTTATTCTTCTCTGCCGCCTCCTCCTCCTCCTTTCTTCTTCTTTCCTTCCCTTCCTTCCTTTCTTTTTCTTTTTTTCTTTCTCCTTTTCCTTTTTCTTCCTTTCTTCTCCCACTCTCCTCTCATGTTTTTTCTTTTTATTCTTTCTTTCATATATTACATCCTGACTATAGTTTCTTCTCCCCTCCACTCTTCCCATTCCTCCAACCCCGTTTCAGATCTACTTTTCCTTCAAACATAATAAAAGAACAGTCCTTCTGTGATATCTACCGAAGAGTGACATAACACTGGGTCACAGCAGCCATAAAGTCTTCACTTTGAGGCCCACTGACAGGCAGATCAAGTAGAGAAAGAATCAGAGACACCCCCACTCCCACTGTTAGGGAGTCCCAATAAAAATGCCCATCTACACAACCATAATGTATGTGCAGAGGAATTAACTCGTTCCATAAAGGGTCCATGTTTTTTCATTCAGTCTCTGTGATCTCCTATGAGCTCTGCTTAGTTGACTTGTAAATGTCTTCCTGTCCTCAGCCTCCCGCCTGTTCCCGCTTCCTAGCTTTAATGGTGTTTGATCAAAATTCTGTAACTGCACCCCATCTGCTCCTGGACACCCCTCTGGATGACAGTGGGTTAGGCATTGATCTAAGCGAGTGCAGTGAGTAATGCTGTAGTAATCATTTCATTGATTTTTTCCAACACAGCTCCTCTGGCTTTCTTTCCAAACTGTTTGATAGTGTATCAGTAGCCTCCTCTTGTGGTATAGGTCTCAAATTAGACCAGTCATTCTCCAATTTGACATAAGTTCTGTGCTACCATTAATTCAGCACATCTTGAGGTAGGGCAGACTGTGGTGGTCAAATATGCTTAGGTCTGCCATCTCAGTTCCATTTCTAGTGTCGTCTAGGGCTAGAGAAAGATATGTGTACTAAATTAGGTCCACATCACCTCAGAGGCTTTCATTGCTGAAGTGCACTGAGCTGTAGTTCCCTGCTAGAATTTTGAAAGAAGTTGTACATATTTCTGTTAGTCTGTCCATAGCAATACTTGGCTTTCTCTTCCAATTTGTATCCCCTGATATCCTTCAGTTAGTCTTATTGTTGTCTCTCACATTTGTGCATCATATTAATGATATAGTTTATGGACAGACTTGTCTTGTTCCTTATTTTAGTGGGATTTTTGTATTTTCTCCTGTTTAATTTATGTTGGCTTACAGGCTTTCTGTAAACTGCCTTATTAGTGTTTGTGGTATGTTCCTTTATCCCTAATCTCTCCAAGACTTTTATCATGTGAATGTGTTGTACTTTGTCACATTTTTTTCAAAGTATCTAAGATGACTGTGGGTTTTTTTTTTCTTTCAGTTTGTTTATATGAGGATTACATTGACTGAGTTTTTGCAAGGACCATTCTGCACTCTGGGATGAAGTCACTTGATCATAATGTGTTCTTGATCTTGGTTTTCTATTTTTTTGTTGATTATTTTAGCATCTATGTTCATGTAGAGAAATTGGTTTGTAATTCTCTTTGTTGAATCTTGTGTGATTTGGATATCAGGGTTACTGTAACCCTCCTACATGATTTAGACAATGTTCCTTTCTGTTCTGGCTTGGTGTGGACAATTTGAATACTGGTGTTAGCCCTCTAAAAGCCTAGAAATTCGGGTTGCAGAACCACTAGCCCCAGGCTTGAGCTTGAAGAGAGACTTTAAAGCAATCGTTTCTATTTCCCTCAGGGGTTATAGGTCTACCAATGAGTGTTTTCAATTGATCACATCTTAACCAGTGCTGGTATCTATCGGAGAAAATTATTCATTTCTTTAGATTTTCCAGGTTTTGTGGAGTACAGGCTTTAGTATGACCTAATGATTCTTTGAATTTATTTATATCTGTAGTAGGAGTTACAGTGTTAGTCTGCCACCAGCTCCCAGCCGCCCAAATAGCTTATGCCCCAAAATAACAACACACAAAAACTGTATTCATATAACCACTATTGTCCATATTTCTATTAACAGAAAATCATGAGGCAAGACCAACAGAGTGCTCCTATGCTTCAAAACCACCTGAGCTGGAGCTTCATCGTGTCTGCCCCAGAGAGTGAGAGACATGGCGTCTGGCTGACTTTCCTTCTTCCCTGCATTCTGTTCTGTCACTCCACCCACTCATGTTCTAACCTATCAGGCCAAGCAGTTTCTTTATTAATTAACCAATGAAATCTAATAGATTGATATATGATACTCCCACATCATTTCCTTTTCTGTTTAAACAAAAAAGATTTAACTTTAACATAAAGCAAAATAGACATATAACAACAGGGCTCAAAGCCACAGAGAAACCCTGTATTGAAAAAAACAAAAACAAAACAAATAATAACAATAAAAAAAACACAAAACCATAAAACACATATAATAAAACAGTATTTGGGCAATTGCAGCAGCAACATTATATCATTTTAATTGTCACCAGTACAAAGAAAACTAGTAATCATAACTTAATCTATCTCAACCCATCAAAGACTCAGAAAGGGAGGTACAGTTACCTGTGTAAATAATACAAGCAAGAAACTCAAAGGGTTCTCGAAGTGACAGAGACATCCCATGCCTGGACAGTCACCCAAAGTTCTTTTGGTACTGCTTGGGGCATCCATTTTTGACTTCAGGGCCCATAGTCATATATTTCACAGTTGTGAAATTTCAAGGCAGTTCAGCGTCACTATCTGCTGTGTTCTGCAGAATGTCTCTCAGACTTCTTCATGAATCAGGAACCCCTGGAAAGATCATCTCACCTTCAGGCAAGTTCATCAGTCCTCTAAAAGGGTTCTCTGTATCCAGTTTATGTTGACAGTCCATGTGTTGAGTAGTTTCTTGTCTAAATGGCTAAACCAACTCCATACAAGGAGCCTCATTGTTCCTCTTAGTTGATTGGTGCTGCCAGAGCAGACGGTCTCCATTGTTTGAAAACTCAGTTATTAAAACATTAAATGCTATATCATGAGTTTTTCTAAGATAGAAGAAACGCTCATCTGAAAATATGATTACAACATTTAAATCTAACATGACTTCAAGCTTGATTATTAATGATTATCCATTAACAACCTATATACATTACATTTTTACATGATCTACACAATCATCATACCTAACGATGAGCTGCTAAAATACACATATGTTATGTAAGAAGAACCTTAAACTTATTATAACAAAGTCAAATCCATACTAATGGAAATTATCTGAGATTCTTCATCATATCTCCTCAAAATGTAAAAGAACATTCATAAACGTACAGAATATGGGATATAATTTATTTCCCAACTTTTTCCGCCTATAGGGGAGTGCTAAGTTAATCAGATCTATGGTGTAACCTGTGTGCCAGGTTCATCTCAGTCAAGGGTGTTCACATAAACCTTCAGGAGGCGGTCCACACACAGGTATTGGGGATAGAAGCAATCCACAGGGTCTCATCCTCTGTGAAAACAAAAGGTAATCTCTTTTTTCTTTTCCAGCATATCATCTTAATCCAAATCTGTGTCATGGTATTTTTCAAAATCTATATCTTGGATGGTCTAAAAGGCATTTATAAACAAATATCTGTTGCTCCTTCCTTAGCATTTGAATACTAAAAGAGACACAATGTGGAGACAAGAAAATGCTGATTCTACGCTCCACCTTATGCAGAATACTTAACCTATTTCATTTATTTTTACTTGGATTTATTTAGTCTCTTCTGGTATATCTTGGTCTCAACAACTCTCAGGACCAGGCTGAACTGAATTCAGATCTGCCCTGTCTCTGCCTCCCAAAGCTGGGATTAAAGGTGTGTGCTACCACCTTGAGCTGAGAGGTCAATCTACCTCTGCCCTCAAGTCTCAGAGGTCAATTTACCTCCACCTCCCAAGATTTGGATTAAAAGGGTGGTACCACCACACCCAACTACTCTTTCCTTTTTTTTGCTTTTTAAGAACTTTAACTTTTAGCTCATGATATGCACACACACTGTAAAACTGCTTTAGAGGCTTTTCGCTTTCACTCTTCTTTTTACTGTATATCTCTCTTTTTGACTACATGAGCCTTAAATTACTGGAGCATTATGGGTGAGATTAAAAGCTGGGTTTCATGGATCCAGCCCATCTTAGCTTTCCAGCCTATGAGTGAGGTACCACCATAGAGTTACATTTATTGCCACAACTCTATGGTGTTTCAGAAGTCCCACAGCAAGTAAGCCATAAAAAAGTACCCAAATTCTGTCTCTGTAGCTGACCTCCTGTTTCAAAGAGCTCAGAGTTGCTCCTGGCAGGGGATGGCCCACAAAGCCGATATTTTGCAGAAAATCTTTTTCAGCTGCTGCTGGAAACCAAAAGACAAGGTTTGGATTTTCAATAACACTGCTTAAGTGTTGCAGCAGACTCCCTCCTTAAAAGAGCCTGGGGGTAGGGTTTTGTAGCTAAAGCTGAGTCAGGCAGCCTCTCTAGAGGAGGACTGTTTGCTCTCTAGCAACAGAGCAGACCCAAGAAATTGCTGCTACCAAGAAAACATGCTTTATTATTTCCCAAGCTTTCTCAGGCTTTCTGTGGATTCAGTTATCCACGTCTGGGTGCCATTCTGTAGTAGGAGCTATGGGCTGCGTTCCTGCCACTTAGTTTCGTGCCTGGCTAGCTTATCACCAAAATAACAACACACAAACAGTATTCCATATAAACCTGCTTGGCTTATTTCTGTTGATGTGTGCACCAAGAGGTGGTGACTTACCAGGAAGATTCTAGCCACGTCCATCTTGAGTTGGAGCTTCATTGCATCTGCCCCGAGAGGAGAGGCATGGCGTCTGTTACTTTCCTTCTTCCCAGCATTCTGTTCTGTTTACTCACACCCACCTATGTTCTAATCTATCAGGCTAAAAACAGTTTGCATTTGACTAACCAAACGAAATCAACAGATTGATGACACCTTACACATCTGGTATCTGTTTTATGTCCCCCATTTCATCTCTGATTTTGCTAATTTGGATAATCTCTGCTGTCTTTTAGTTAGTTTGGATAAGGTTTTTTTTTTTTTAATCTTTGTAGATTTTCTCAAAGTAACTCTTTGAGCTCTCATTAATTATTTCTTTTACTGTCTCTTTGTTTCTGTTTTTTGAGCTTCATCCCTGATTCACTACTGCCTGCCTTCTGTTTTTCTAGAGTCTTTAGGTATACTGTTAAGTTGCTGACATGATTTCTCCTGATTCTTTAGGTAGCATTTAGTGCCATGAACATTTCTCCAGTACCGCTTTCATTGTGTCCTATAAGTTTGGATATGCTGTATATTAATTTTTGCCGAGTTATGAAGTCTGTTTTTGTCTTTATTTCTGCATTAACCCAGTGAGCATTTAGTAATGAGTTGTTCAGATTCTATGAGTTTGTATGGCTTTTTGCTATTTTTATGTTGTTGATCCAACTTTTATTTGTGGTGGTCTGATAGGATGGAGGGGGCTTATTTCCGTTTTCTTGTATCTGTTGAGACTTGCTTTGTTACCACCTATGTGGTCAGTTTTTTAGAGAATGTTCTGTGGAGGTACTGAGAAGAGCTGTATTCTTTTGTATTTGGGTAATGTTCTATGGATAGGTTAGGTTCTTTTGGTTCATGGCATCCGTGTTAGCTCCATTTTTATTTAGTTTTTGTCTGGAATTTCTGTTCATTGGTGAGAATGGGGTATTGAAGTGTCCCAATGGGTCAGTGTGTGATTTTGGTAGTGTTTCCTTTACAAATGATGTTTTGCATGTGTTTAGGGCCATAATTTCTAGAAAACTAAAGATCATCGTGGTAGATTTTTTTCCTTTGATATATGGAAGGTGCCTCCCTGTCTCTTTTGATTATTTTTATTTCGAATTCTGTTTTCGCTGGCTTTGTGGCCTCCAGTTTGTTCTTGGGTCTTTTGCATTCGGAAGATCTTTTTTTTTTATTTCTTTACTCTGTGGTAATGTTTATCTTTGGTGTTGAGGTGGGATTCTTGTATAGAGCAGAAGAATGGATACTGTTACCTGCATCCATTTCTGTTATTCAGGTCTTTATGAGTGGGAAATACTTTGATACTGAGAAATATCAATGACCAATGATTATTAATTCCTGTTTTTTGCTGTTGGCTAGTTGTGCTGTATGTGTATAGTATGCATGCAAGTCACTTCCCTTCTTTTTGGTTTTCCTGGTCTTGAGATTTTTCCTGTGTTTTAGTTGTGAGCCCAGCCTCCTTAGAGAGATATTTTTTCTAAGTACGCTTCCTTGAGCTGTATTTATTAAGATATTGTTTTTATTTGACTTTATTGTTAGGGATCTTCCTAGCTAGCTCTCTGATTACTAAAAATTCCCTCACAAAGCTTAAATCAAAATAAGCCAATTAAGAAATATCCAGGTTTAATGGGGAATCTGCACTCTCGGGTGGCTCCAAGTGGAAATACCAGGGCCAAGAACTGCGACGGGAGGGAGAGAGACCACGTGTTCTTCTTTTGGGGGAATCGCACTTAAGTACCTGGGAGTGGTCCTGACCCCACCCCCAGGAGGTGGTCAGATCTGGCGGCCTGCTGGTTGATGGAAGTCCAGACCAGGCCTGGTGGCTGAGATAGATGCCAGGGACTGTGGCCCTAGGCTCCCACCTACAGTCCAACTCTTTGGCTATAGGGGTGCAGAAAATTGGAATGGTAATAATGACAAACACTTTAGTCTACATTGGGAACAAAGGGCATAGACTCAAATCCAACTACCACTTCCTCACGGCACGGCGTGGGGAAGGCGAGAGCATAGTGTCCACGTTTAGTGAGAGCTTAGCTGGGAAAGGCGTCCCATGAACTTCTGTAAATGAAGGAATGGCATCATTCCCTGGGGGAGGTGAGGAAGGGCAGGTGTCTAGGAAAAAAATTGTTTATTGATAAAGATGAGGAGCCAGAATGAGGAGCAAGTAGGCCCTTCGTTGGCATTCTGGAAAACAGGAAGGTAGAAGGTCCCTGGACAGACCAAGTGTCTTGAGTAGGTGCCCGCTTGAGCCTGGAGAGATGGTACCAGCATGGGTTGTCCCAAAAGCTTGGCAGCTGAGGGCGGTGTGAGGATTACCATGTGAGTTCCTGTCCATGGAGCTCGAGGAGACCTAGAAGTTGACTGTTTAAGGAGTACTCTGTCCCTGGGGAGAGCGGGGGAGGCTTAGGGCATTAGGGTCCCTGGTTGTGGGGATGAGGAGACACTTTCCAGGCAGTGTAGGAACGGAGGGAAGACCATAAAGGGCAGGTAGGGTAGTATCGTCAGTGGAGGGAGTTTGAACTGGGAGGTGATGGTTAAGGAGAAAGGGCCTTGCCAAAGCAACTCAAAAGGGCTCAGGCCTGTAGGGGAGCCATGGTGGCCCTGAGGTTGAGGCCAAGACAACCTGAATTTAGTGGAGAGCTTGTTTGGTTGTTTGATGGTCCCATTGTTCAGGAGATGTTGAGACTTCTGACAGAGCTCCATAACTCTGAGCACACGTCACCGTTGTTTCCTGGAGACTGGAAACACTTCTATCCCATCCTGTAAAAGTGTCCACAAGTGTTAAAGAGATACACCCAGTTTTTTATGAGTAGGCATATGGGGTGAAATAACCTGTCAATCTTTGCCTGGTTGTTGTCCACGAGCTGGTGTATGTAGAGCTCCTTGTGGGTTGGCCTGGGCACACGTCTAGCAGGAGGATGAACCTGTAAAATAGAGCTGGAGATGGGCAGGGTTAAAAGGGGCTCCCAGAAAGTGGAAACTCAAAGCTTTGGGGAAAGCTGCTAAGGATATCTCCACCCAGTAAATGTGCTGGGCAAGCCGGTCTATCACTAAGAAAGAATGAGAGAAAAAATTGTCCTACAAGGAATTAGGGCAGTGGCAAAATTTTTAAGTGAGGATGAACAGGTCCCGTCCACCAGATGAAATTGGTAGGAAACTTAAGGGGCCCACAGTGAATAAAAGTAATGGACTTACCCACCACTTGTAGCATGACCCTGGGCTGGGAGGGTTACGGGATATACCACGTTTGGGCAGCGTCATCTTCTGCGAAGGCTGAGACATTTAGGAAAGCTGACATAAAAGTTTCCACTTGCCAGATGGGTGATAGGCGGCCTTGTGGCTGGCATAGAGGACAAGACTTCGCACGGGGGCACTGTGATTTCAGGTGTCCAGGATGCACATCTCGGAGCCAGGTGTAGTGCAGTATCGTGCCCATGCACCATTTAGGCCAACACTTGATAGAGCCCTGAATTTGACTTCCCTTTGCCCCCCTTCCTGTGACCTTGGGAGCCCTGGAAACCATGTAGATGTAGCTTTGTCTGTCAGGAAGATTCAGCTGATTTTTTGGGGCATTAAAAACTTTAAAGGCCATTTTCACTAATTCCCGTATAGGAGTTTAGCGACCTCAACTTTTTCCTTTTCTTCTTTTTTTCTAATATCTGGTACTGACTGAGGAAGCGAGAATGGACAGTAGAAAAGGAAGCTAACCACTTCTTTTTTTTTTTTTTTAACCTGAGATTGATTTGAAAGAGAAAATGGAGCGAGGGAGGACCTAACCCGATGCACAGAGGAGGTCCAGGAGTGGACAGTGAGTAGAGGGGAGGGGAGGGTGGAAGTGAGACTAGCTAAAGGGTGAGGCGAGAGCAGAGAGACAAAAAACCATGGACAAAAAAAACATATATATAAGTTTTGTTCATTTGTATCAGGCAGGCTCAATTTAAAAGATTTCTGTAAGAGGCTTACAGGGGCAAAATAGATTCTGTTTGAACTGGAAGTGCCCATTTAGAGTCTATGCCCAACCACGTGGCCTAAGTCCATTTCAGGCGTCCTCCACAAAGTGGCTCTGAGTCCCAAAAGGGTTACGGAGATTGAATGCGCTCGACGTCCCGATACAAACAGATCTTGACCGCAACTGACTCGAATTCCAACGTGGAGCTCATGACTTCAAATGGAAATCTGAAAAGCCAAACCATAGGCTGAAATGGGTCCCCCAAACCCTATAGCATAGACAAGAAAAGGAACTCACCAAGACACAGCCGCTGTAGCCCAGAAGACAGTTTTAAGCGGCTGGCATAGAGAGCCAACTACAGACTAAAGCCTTTCAACACTGGGCCTGCCACGTGGGAAAGACGTATCTGACTCGGTGGGAACCTCGCAAAGTTAAGAATATTTCCTAAGAGCTCTCTGACGATGCAAAAATTCCCAACTCAAGCTCAAAGCAAAAACAAGCCAGAATTAAGAAATATCCAGGTTTAATGGGAGATCACTCTGGGTGTCCCCGGGGAAACCCGGAAGCCACAGAACGCCAGCCCCGGAGGAGGAAAGAGGAGACCACATGTCCCTCTCGGGGGATCCTTAGCTACTCCTGGGGAGGTCCTGAAAGCCCCACCCCCAGGATAGGGGATCTGGACCTACTACAAGGGATTTGGAGTCCAGATCAGGCCTAATGAGCTGAGATGGTAGGGACCTGTGGCCTAGGCTCCCAGCCTAACATTTATCATGGAATCTCTTATTTTCTCCATCTGGTGATTGAAAGTTTTGCTAGGTATAGGTCTGTGGTCTCTTAGATTCT
The DNA here is from genome assembly GCA_963919705.1 of Alexandromys oeconomus. Taxonomy (NCBI): domain Eukaryota; kingdom Metazoa; phylum Chordata; class Mammalia; order Rodentia; family Cricetidae; genus Alexandromys; species Alexandromys oeconomus. The sequence goes on along the minus strand of CAWTZB010000182.1, from coordinate 411,356 downwards.
GCAAGACTTATCTGTCTGTCCAGGCCCTTCTGGTTTTTAGAGTCCCCATTGAGAAGTCAGTTGTAATTCTAATAGATTTTCCTTTATATGTTAGTGTTAGGAATATTTCTCAAGATGAGTCTCTCCCGTTGATACAAATAATTCCAACTCAGACCAAATTAGACCAAATAAAAGATGCCCATGTTTTATGACAGCACTCCTGGAAAAGCACTGGGAAAGCATGGCAAGGGGAAAGAGAAAGCAGGGGAGACCACATGTTCATTCTCTGGGAGGCAGCCTAAGTAGCCTCTGGAGAGTGGTCCTGGCCCTCCCAGGGGGAGGGGTCATTGCTTGACAGGCTTTCTTGGTCCTCCCTGGGAGGGCTCACGTCGGGCAGTGAGCTTTCCCCAGAGGTGAAGTCCGGCCCAAAGCAACTCCTAGGGAGGAGGCTTGAAATGGAGCTTTCCCTGCCCAGTATTCCAAAGGTAGCATCCCGTAACCAGGGACTGGGATGAGGCCCCCAAAATAGTTACTTAACCTTTTTCCCTTGTGCTGCTGTAATATTCTTCTTTCTTTGTTCTATATGTTTAGTGTTTTGTTTCATACGATGAGGGAGTTTCTTTCTGATCTATTTGGTGTTCTGGATTTCTGTACCCTTTATATCATGGCCTTGTGGAAGTTTTTTTTTCTATAATTTTTTTTTTTGGAAATGTTTTCTAGGTCTTTGAGCTGAGCTTCTTCTCTCTTTCTTCTACTCCTATTATTCTTAGGTTTGGTCTTCTCATAGTTTTCCAGATGTCCTAGATGTTTTGTGTCAGGAATTATTTAGATTTAAATTTTCATGACTGATATATCGTTTTCTTCTACCATATCTTTGATGCCTACAACAATTCTCTCATGTTTCTGTTGGCGAGGCTTGCCTCTGTATTTCCTGTTTCCTTTCCAGAATTTAGCCGAGGTTTATTTTGGGATTATGACCATTAAATCTCAGGGTCCAGAAAAGATTCTCTATAACAACAAAAACCTGACTACTTTGGATCTTTGGGTAAATGGAAATAAATCATTTTGATCTTACCGCTACACTGTTTCTTTATTCCTTGGAACGAAGAATGTCAGAAGCAGCAGCAGTATAAGGGTGTTCTCCACAAAGCTTTCAGTTTATATGGCATACAGACAAGTTTAGCAGTTCCATAGGCTCGTTAACAATAGTATTCAGCATACTTTTCACAGAGTCACAGAAAACCGACATGGATCTGGCAAGGAGGAGCTTTTACATCTCAGGGAGCGATGTATGAAGGCTCTATGGTGCCTATACCTACTTGGCTTGATTTGCATTAACATCTAGCTGGTTCAGAGTTTTTCAGCAACTCTTCTGGGGATCTTGTTTCTGACTCCAGCAGGGTGCTCTAGTGAGATTTTTTCTGTGAAGCTAGTTTTTTCTGTATAAACAGTTAATTTTCTGGGCTATGATCCTATGTGGTTTGAAACCAAGGTGAAGGGTAAATACAAAATATTAGCAATTTGTTAGTTTCAGAGCAGAAGATCAGTGAGATTCCCACCTTCCTGAGTCTACTGTTAGAGCAGACATACTGCCTCTCGTGTGAGGACCTTTTGTATCAATGAGTTCTATCAATAAAAGAAAGTTTGTGGGAGAGCAGATTTTCAGCTGTGAGAACAAAGGTTTTGACTGAATGAGTGCTTTTCACACCATGGTTTCATGGTGTGGCAGGGAGTTATCTGGTTGCCCTACAAGAAAAGTCAATTTACACTGCTGGGATACTAGTAGAGGCAGAAATGCAGAAATTACAAAGATTTCAAACAGAATTCTAATAAGTGATTTATCAAAAAACAGGTGTCTCTTGCTCTGTAAAAATGTGGTTCTCCAAGTGAACGTGTACATATACACTCCTGTGGATAGTCCAATAGATCTTTCAGCTGTATCTTTACTGTGTAATTCTTGTTGGGTTCACCGCATAGAATTCCATGGTTTGTGTTTTTCTTGTGCAGCTTCTATTTCCTTAGAACTCCTGTCTTAGCTTCCCTAAATAGATCATTGCTTGCATCATTGGGCCCAAGTCAATCCTTCCCCTGCTGGGCATGAGGTTTCTCTGTTAGGCTCTGTCTATCCTCGGAACTAACTCCTGAAGACATAGCTGGTCTCTCAAACTCAAAGATATTCACCTGTTTGTCAAGCCTCCTGGAACTAGACCACAAGTTCAAAAAGATTCCTTCTTGTTGGTTTTTTGGTTTTGTTTTTTTTTTTTTTTTGGGGGGGTGACGACTATGTATTCCTGGTTGCCCTGGAACTCACTATATAGACCAGGCTGGCTGCAACTCCCTTAAGACCTTTGCCATCTGCCTATGCTTCTATTTCCATTTTCAGCTCTCTTAGACTATTCATTTGTTTCAAGCTTTTTTCCCTGACATTCTTTAATGCATTTATTCGTTTTCTTCAATTTTGTTTGTGTTTTCTTGCTATATTTCTTTAAAGGGATTTATTTACTTCCTCCTGGGCATCGCTATCATCTTCAGAAAGTTGGTTTACAGGTGTTTCCAACTTCTGCTTTGAGCTATGTTGAATATTCGGGCCAGCTGTAGTAGGATAACTGAGTTCTGGTAGTGACATATTCACCCTGGCTTGTTCCAGTACACTAGTGTCTCAGGCATTTGAGTTTAGGGTGATTATAGGGTCTAGGTGCTGATTTTTGTGTTTTATGAGATGGGCATTTTGTTCCTTTCTGTTTCTTCTCTGGTCTTCTGGCTGATGTGCCCTTTGGTTAGAAGAGAATCTCCATCTGAGTTGGGGGCTGGAGGTCTCTGGCTCTGGACCAGCAGGGGATCCTCCTGATGCAGAAGTTCTGGTGACAAGCAGGCTTCTGGCTGGAGCAAGTGCCTTCTACACGCCAGGGACACAAGCTTCTTGCATCTTTCCAGCGAAGTGTTGCCAGGAAGAAATCGAGGAATTCTGTGACATATGGGGGCACACAGTTCCTGCAGTGTTTGTTAAGCTGAACTTCTGTCCTCCTGCATTACAAAAGTCTGTACAAAGAACCCAGCCAAATTAGGTTTGTCTAGGGCTGAATAAAACCTCAAGCCCAAGTGCCAAAAGTCCTGGTTGGGGCTCTAGCAGCTTCTAGTATTAATAAACTCTGCATGTTATTATTATTTCCCATTAGATAGTTGTTGGGAATATTTCCTAGACGAGCCTCTGCTAGACGCAACTAATTCCAATTGGACCAAATTAGACCAAATAAAAGAAGTCATATGTTTAATGTAATGCCTCCCTAGTGGCACCAGGAAAGCATGGCAAAAAAGAGAGAGAGAAGGGGGAGACCACACGAAACCCGGAGACCATATATTCATTTCCACGTGGCCTTTAAGTAGCCTGGATTGGTTTTGACCTTCTCTGGAAGGGTTACCATTTGGTGGCCTTTCTTGGAGGTGAAGTTTGGACTAAAGCAACTCCGCCAGAGGGGCTTGGAATGGAACTTTCTGCCCAATATTCCAAAGATGGACGCCTTAAAGCCTGGGATGAGGCCCCTGACTATAATAATACTGGTCGACAACCTCTCAAGATCCATATTCACCCCTGGTTCCAGATACTACTTGGATACAGCCTCCATGTTACTGACAAGCCCTGACTTTATCATTTATAAAGAGGTGCTAGGGACCAGTCACATGAGGGGGTGCCGAAAGCGGGTCACCCAAGGCTTCCATGGATCCCCTGGTAGGTGCGTGGGGCCTGGGCTGGGACTCAGGAGGAGACATAGGCCATGGAGAGAGCAGTTTAGGCATGAGTTTATTTAGTAGGTTCTAGAGGGGAAAGGGTGTTGAAGTAGGAGCGGCAGGGCTGTGTCCCCGTGCACCGCGTCAGCATAGGGAAAAGAAATAGTGCCCAAATTATTACAGAAAACTGTATTTTTTAAAACACTGCCTGGCCCGTTATCTACTGCTTCTCTTATTGGCTAGCTCTTACATATTGTTTCTAACCCATTTCTAATATTCTGCTGCCACGAGCTGGCTTTCACAGGAGGATCTTAACCTAGTCTGTCACCTGGAGTGGGAGAATACCGACTCCTTGACTCAGCTTCTTTCTCCCACATTCTAATTCTGTTTACTCTCGCTTTACCTAAGGGTTACTAGTCTAGGGGCCTAGGCAGTTTCTTTATTAGTAGAGAAATCACTCCACATCATTTCCCTTTTCTTTTAAACAAAAAGAAGGCTTTCATTCTATACTAAAATTACATATAGCTAAACAGTTATCAAGCAGAATTACAGTTACAATATTTAATCTATTTTATCTTTTATCATAATTAAGGGAAACTATATCTATTCATTCTTCAACTCCATCAAAGGCTCCAGAAGGATATAATAATACCTGGTAAACAAGAAATCCAAAACTCTAGAAATGACAGAGACATCTACGCCGCCTGGAGAGTCACCCAAAGATTTCCTCTGTACGTTGGGAGCATCTATCTGCTTCTTCAGGCCCATAGTTTCCAGCAGACATTTTCACAAAGCAGGAAATTTCAAAGGCAGTCACTACATATCAGCTGTCCTGAAAGAATGTCTTGCAGACTCTTTCATGAATCAGGAACCCCTAAAAAGGTGTCTCATCTTTAGGCCAGTTCAGTCTCCTCTCTCTGTAGGTTCTTTGTGTCCAGTTTATTAAAACAGTCCAGGCAGAACGGTCTCTGCCCAAATGGCTATCAGAACTCCATAAGAATCTTCTGATGCCCATCTTCATTCTGCAAGTAGATTGGTGCTGCCAGGATCAGATGTGTCTCATTGTCATGATAAACCCTAAGTTGTTGCAAATATTTTTAAATGCCATATTCTGCAGTCTTTGAAAGATATGAATAATGCTCATCTGACTGAAACAGATTCTCATATATCTAGAAAATCTAACATGACTACAAGCTTTACTATCATCAATGATTATCCATTAGCAACCTATATCTCTAATTATACATTACATTTTAAATGAAACTACACAACTACAATACCTTAACCAAGATGCAAAAAGAAAGTATATAATATTATAACAAAATTAACCTTAAAATCCATACCAATGCAAATTATTCATATCTATATCATATCCCCCTTTAAATGTAAAAAAGAACGTTTTATAACTATATTTGGGAACATGGGCGTAGTTTTTTCTCTCCAAACTGCTTCCTGCTGAATAAGGGGCGCGTAATTAGGTCGGCTCATGGTATAACCTGTGTGCTAGTTTCATCTCAGTTGGCAATTGAGCTAAGCAATTTTTTGAGGGTACTCACAAAAACTTTTCAGAGGGGCTGGGTCTATCATACCAAATTCAATGAGTGTCACAGGGTCACATCCTAGAAAACAAAATATCCCCTCTCCAAAGCATCATATCCTTAGACCCAAATTTTGAAATCGTATTACCCTTATATCCATTCTGGTTTAGCTTGGCAGCCCATGTAACGAAATGTCTCTCTGTACTTAGCTCCTTCACAGTCAAAAATTTTAAAGAAAAACACAAGAATACAAAGAATCCAGACTCTCTGTGAATTTTCCATTTTTATTTATTTATTTTTCTATTTCTTTAATTCATAACTATCTGTACTCTTCTAAAATTTTATCTCTTTGTACATCACCCTTTTTCTTTTTAAGACATTAACTTTATTCTTTATATTCTTTCTTCTCTCTCTCTGTCATGCACATTCATCCAACAGTGTGGTCTTTAGTGCCTCAATCTGTTTCTTATTATGAATCTGTAACATTTTTTACTATCCAAAAGCATTTCTTAAATGTTAAACAGTTGCACCATGTACAAGTATGGTACTGCCTGTGTCCTGCCCAGTAGAAACCTTAATTGCGCTGTTTTTGTGTACTGATGAATTCTGCCTGAGACCACACAGTTCACATAAGACCTGATTAGAGCCATTCTGCCTTTTTAGAGCCATTTGGTGCCCTGAGCCACACACACCCAGGCATACAGCAGTCCACATTGCCATCAAGCAGGCTTATAAGTGCAAGCTTACTCCAAATGCTCCATTCAAAAGCTCTGTCTCCCACAGGAGCCAGACAGAGATCGAATGGTGGCACAGCCCAGAAAGTCGGCATTTAAAAACAGCCAGTTTTTTCCTACTGCTGAGTCAGGACAATTTCTTTGGCATGATGGGAACCCAGGAACAGCAGTGCTGTCTGCACCTTCCTTTTGCTTCCAGGTTTTACGTGGAGTTCACTAGTGCTGTGACGGTACCACTCTGTTGAAGTGCAGGAGCGGCAGGGCTGCGTCCTGGTACCCGGCCGCCCGCATGGCTTGGTTGTTATGCCCCGAAATTAAGAATGAACTGTATTTCTTTTAAACACTGCTCGGGGTCTGTTATCTGTAGCCTCTTATTGGCTAGTTTCAGACAGTTCAACTGGCTTAATATTCTGTGGAAAGTCAACAGCTGGCTCATCAGGGACCAACTGAAATGGTTTGAGTGGAGAATCGCTAAGCAATTCTTGACCAGCAGCTTCTTCTCCTCAGAGATTTTAAATGTCTGCCATTCCACCCACTGTGAAGGGTTATCATCAAGGGGCTCTAGGCAGTTTCTTTATTAGTAAGAAATCATTCACATCAAAAGCGAAGCGGATAGGGGGAAGGCAGAAGTGAGGGTGTGCAGAGAAACAGAGAGGGGGAAGAGGGAAGTAGGCCCAGATGCCTGAATCTGCAAATCTAGGACAAAGACACACCAAAAGCCTATTAGTTAAGTGCCGTTATTTTATTGACAATAGGAATCATGCTCTTCATATGAAAATAAAAAGAAAACCCAAGATACTGATAACTACATGGTAAGTGTGCCTTTCCTGTTAATTTTAGCAGTCTTCATTTACCACATGAACCAGACTATGTTTTTAAAAATTTTTAGTAATTTAATTGTTTTAATACTACAAATTCTGCTTGCTTTACAAACTGAAGAACACCCCTAGAAAAGTTTCATTATTCACATGCTGGCTTCTCTTCTAATGCCTGCTAACACTGTGTCAAAAACAGAGACTCTAAAACACAGAAAAATCAAGTCACCACTAAAATATTTGTTGTTACGATAATACCTACAGAGTAACTTTGATCACATCAAGGAGGGTAATTAATGCCATCCATCATGGAAACACCTCAGTATCTGTCCTGTCCACACAGTATTGACTTTCTTTGTAGGAGTTGTCCAACTAAAAGTTTATTTCTTTTAGGTACTGCTATCCCTTTCCTTTGCTTCACATAGGGATCCTGTGCTGCTTCTCACATTGGAGAGGCAAACATGTGTGTAGATAGGTGCAAGATATCCTAGGTCTGTCCTTTGGTGATCAGAAGAATATTTATTTTCAGGTAAACTCATCTGTAAGTTTTTAGAGTGGGTCACACCTAACATATGACTTTTCCTCTCCCTGTTGTATCTTCACCCCCCACTGGTGTAGCAAGACACCTTTCTTCTCTCTGTAATTCTTAAAATTTTTCCTGTTTGTAATTGTTTTTTATACTTATACTTAATATGAGGGTGTCTATTGGTGTTCCTGGGTACCATATAAAGTATTGATAAATAAGATAATGTGCCAAATTATGAATGGTGTTTAAAACTGTAGTAAATACTTAGACATTATAATTTCATTACTTTTACTAGACTCTCTATAGTATTACTATTATGCCCAATTTTTTGGGTAAAACATTGAAACTGATTTTGATCTACTTGTCCAGGCTTATACCATTGATACATGAAGAAGCTCTTGGGGGTTTGCACAATTTTCTGGGAGGTTTTCTTCCCTTGTAATAGGAGCTAAACTTGTCAATTCAGCTTTGCATTTTGTTGCGGTGTTCGTCTGTTTGTTTTTCCAAACAGGATTTCTCAGTAGCCCCAGCCAACTGAACTCTCTTTAGACCAGGCTTCTCAAACTCAGGGACCTGTCTGCCTCTGCCTTGGAGTGCTGGGACTACAGTCTGACTTGTTTGACTGGGTTATTTCTAATTTCAGTAGACTCCTTGGGACAGAACTCCATTTCCTATCTGGAAGTGCTAGAGTTTCAACAACACCACCTCCATCAGTAACCCTGGCCTGATTCGGCTGGGTATGAGAAGTCACACGTTGAGCAACTTCTTCAGGTGGCTGCCTTCGACGCTTCCACATTTTCATTCTCATTCATTCAAGAGAAAATGTTACTGAATGAACTGTAGCTCTGAGGTTGCCTTATCCCATCAGCAAGTTACAGATCAAAAATTTGAGCCTGTCAACTCATGTAGTAGGAGGGCCACTTGTTTGTTCCTGGCTGCTCAGCCCTGAAATAACCACACAGAAGCCATATTATTTGCAATATTGTTTGGCCATAGCTTAAGCATGTTTCTGGCTAACCTTTACATCCAAACAACCCATCTGCATTAATCTGTGTATCGGCATGTGGCTGTGGCTTACCACAAAGTCTTTCAGAAAGCACTGTTCCTGGTGGTGGCTCCATGGCTTCTGACTCTGCCTTCTTCTCCCAGTATTCAGTTTAGTTTTCTCACCTAGCTCTACTCTGCCCTATCAGGACAAGCCAGTTTTAATAACTAACAATAGCAACACAGACTGAAGGACTTCCCACACCATAGAAGTCAGATTTCCACCATTCTTCATCACTGTAACTTACAGACTTCTACATTGTGGTTAAGATACCAGCTCATCGTTTTTGATTTCTTAGAATCTACTGGTATAACACAGAATTGCAATAATTGAGAGTTTCATATGGGGAGGCATGTTCTCATTCATGGGCCTTGTAATAACAGAAAGATTTCTTCTTCCTCATATACTTCATATGCATGTTGGAGCAGGATCTGTCCTTATTTTCTTGACCATCTTCTGCTGTCCCATTTTCCTGCCTGCTTTTGGGATTCTAGTGTGGGTGCTTACGGGAGGGAGCCTTGGTTTCCCTCTATAGCATTTTGAAGTCCAGGCTTTCCACAATGTAATATGTAATATGTCAAATCAAGCCAAATTAATAAGACCAGGTTTAATCTGAGCAAAGAAACTCCCAGGTGATTCCTCGGGAAGAAAGTAGGAGAAATCATGCTTCTGCTCCCATGAGGGGGGGCTTTGTAATACTATATATGTACTGTCTTTGACAGCTCCAGAGGAGCCACTAATGGTGGGATTTCTGAGGGTGGGTTCTAAAGAGGGCAAGGAAGCAAAGCAGAGTCCCTAGCTAAATATCCCAGCCTTTTTGGATATATGGGTTCTGGTTCAAATCTGGCTACCTGTTGGCAAGGGAAGACATGGGGAGTCGATGGCCTTATGCTTGGTGTGAGGTATGGGTGAAACGACATTCTGTTAACTGCCATCCTGGAGATCCAAAGATCCGTTCCTTGAGAAAGTTGTAAAGTTTTTTCTGTCCTGTCAAACCTCTCTGCCAATGCAGTAATCCAAATCAGACCAAACCAAACAACAGAAAGCCCAGGTTTAATGACACCAGAGTTCAGGGTGAGCCTCCTCCGGGAAAACACGGAGAGGGGAAAGGAGAACTGGGAAGCACCATGTTCACTGGGGGACAGTGAATGAGCCTAGGGAGTGGTTCCTACACCTGTGAGGGACCATCACTGGTGGGGCTTGAGTTGAAATTGGTCTCAGCACCTTGTGGGAGGGGTTTTGGAATGGAATCTTCCACCAAAGAAAACCAAAGGAGTGTTGCTAGAGAAAAATAGATTATGATAACACTGTCGCCATGGAATAGTGCTGCAGCCATGGGAGGACAGATAACTGGTAGAAAGATTAAAGCAGAGATGTGCCCTAAGAGATGGGAAGAGGTGAATGAGCACACACACAAGAGCAGACATGCCCTGGTTTAAAGGATGAAAAACCAGAGGTGGAGTCCCAGGCTGGTTGGCTGCACCACTTATCTGGGCACTGCTGGAGCCTGGAGATATCAGCCAGCAAATTGAGGTCCAGGAACTTGGGGGATGGTGTGCCAAACTAAGGGATGATGGTGTTCCACACTGAAAAACAAGCCATTACATCTGCTATTTTTCTGAGGTGGGAGTGCCTCCATCCATTCCTGCAAACAAACACACTAAGGACATAATGATGTTTTTACAGGGCGATGAAGTCAACTACCAGAAACTGTCACTGCCCAGCAGTCCCACCATATATCTTGAGCTGGGTGCAGGCTGGTTATTTTGAGGCCCCCAGGTTATCTAACACATAATCAAACTGGAAACTGATTCACTAATACAATCTTGATAAAGAAAGAACTCTTTTCCAGGAACATGAGGTCATAGGGCCTGAGTTTAGCCTCAATGAAAGTAGACTTTTAAGGACAACCAGAGAAAATTCTTACTGAAAAAGATAAGGAGAGTTAAGGAAAGGAGAGGTTGAGGAGGAACTGAGTTTTAGTTGCACCTTGGGCCGCCTTGACCAATTCTGATTCAGAGAAGAGGCTACTTCAGCAGAGACAGGAGACATAACAATGCCCCGTGCTCTCTATGTAGTCCTAAAAGCTAGACCAGAAATCCACAGAAACAAGCATGTCAAACCACATAGAAGCAGTGTTCATCATGATCAAACCTGCATTTACTGAAATGCTAAAACTCTGAATTCTCCCAAGTTATGCCTGAAAACCTGTTTATCCTGTACTATGAAAGCTTGTAATGGTGCAAACCCATTCTGTATTTCAACAGGAAAATTTAACTAATGAACTAATAATCTACTACCAAGGTGGCAAGCTTGGGGATGGGAGGAAGAGTTGTCGTAACTGGAAACTTAGCACCTAAAATTCTAGTCACAAACATCAGCAGATATGAGAAGGATAAATTTTACCTGGGAGTAAGCGGAAGTGAAGACAGATTTACAGCTACCCAGAGTAGCAGGTTTCTCTGTGGTTGCTGTAACAGTCTCAGGTGGTAGTGCCCACTCAGCTCTCAAGACTGACAGACTTCCTTGTAGGTAGGAATTGGGGAGAGTTGGCCTCACTTGTCTTTAAGTAAAGTCATAATCAATTCCCCAGGGAATGCTTATTCACTGTTCCGCACCTGGCAGCAGTTAATACATGTGCTATGCTTTCCAACTCAGGGCTGACTTTGCTACATTTTAGCAAGCCCAGGTGGAAACCCCAGGCCATCCACTGTCCATGCTCCATCATGACAAGCTGTATTTTGAATGCCACACCAGATCTCAGCATTTGAGGATCAGGGCATCAATATCGTTAAGCACATCTGAACACATAGTTGTTTTTGAGATTAACTTTGAGAAATATATATAATATGTAGAGAGATACAAACTAATACATCGGAGAAGTTGGATTCTAGAGGTAATTGATACAACTGTTTATCTTAATACAACATTATAGACAAAACAGCTAAGACTAGTTACCTGACCTGGTCAAGCAGCTTAATAATGTTAGTGCAAGAGCAAAAAGTTAGACACATATTTTTAAATTGGTCTTTGTTAGCCTGAATATCTAGATATGAGAGACCTTTGTCTGACTCTTTAGGTCATCATCTGTGTTACATCACAAAGAGAACATCTCCAGTCCTCTGGAACAGCTGGGCCCTAAGACTTAGAGATAATAAGTAATCTGGAAGGCAGCTGTTTTAACATTGTAAACTAATTGTAAAACACTGTGTTTTAAAATCAATAATAAGATTAATCTTATGTTACCAAATCTGTCAGAAAAAGATCTTATCCTATATCTAATGCATGGAGATTTGAGACCTGATGTTCTTGATGGAGCTGTTCCAGCTGTGGTCACTTTGTTAAGACAGTATAAAGTCATAAGATCTTCCTTCTTCTTTCAACTAGTCATATGTGGCTGGGATCACGGGGAAGTATGTTTAATTAAGGTGGTGGCAGACCACATGGTGGCAGGGAGCAGTTTGATCTAAGTTACAAGCTGCAGACGAACGCTTTGTTACAGATTTGCAGCTCATCATTTTCTTAGTTTTTTTTCATCTAATAAGGTAGAAAGTACAAACAACTTTTTCTGTCAGATTTAGGCTGGAAAAATCACAGGAGATAAATCTGAGCTCAGGAGAGCATTGCAATATAAATGAAGATAATGGAACACATACATTCAGGCATCCACATCAGCCTCAAAGAAGTTTAGGGTACCTGTGTTTATACATGGACAGAACCTAAGAACATAGGCACAGATCCATTCAAACACATGTAACAGACTTAAACAGAAAGATAAACAAACTTTCCATTGAAAATTGTGCCATGACCAACTTAAAATCTGTAAAATAGGGATTGCAAGCAGAGTAGCATGTAAAGAAAAACCACAACAATCAGGGAGGTCAACAAAGATGAGAAACACCAAGTCTAATAAACCAGAAGCAAACTTTATTCCAGAAACCAGATCCTAGGAAAACCTAAAGCAAACTTGGGTGAAGAAAAACAACAACAGGGTATAGAAGTTTATTAATAGCTGAGACCACAGCCAGAGATGGTGTTGTTAGCTGTGGCAAAGGCTGTTTCTTGAACCCATCTTTATGAATAGGCACCACATTGGTGCCTGAGTGTATGAATTTTTTGTGATCTTAGCCTGAGACTGTAAGAGGGAGTGAGCTCTAAACCGCCAATGCAACTCCGCAGCTATCATGAAATGGTGTTTCTGGAGTTGATGACATAGAAAGTCACTAATTCAAAGAAACAGATGTTCTAGCAACTTAGTAATACTAGGGTTGATAAATCATAATATTGGTGTTTTGTATTGAGAACTTAGAAGACAGTAAGAAGTTCTTCACATCATCTCAAGGCAAAACTGAGAGCAGATTCATATACTTTGCAACCTCCTGTTATCAGAGTCATTAACAAACCAGTATTTGGTACTGTGGTCACTGTCTCTCTCCATACCCAGGCAGTGTATATTTGAAGCCCAGTGCCTCCTGATGGTTAGTTTCATGAACAGACAGTGCTCAAACTGAGGTCACATATCTCTGCTCTAAAGGTTAACCAGTTCACTGCTGCCATCGAGAGTGGCCAGACAATTACTTCAATTTAGGAGAAGCCTGGCCTAGAAATAGAACAGCCAGTTGTAAAATGAATGACCTAAGTTTCAAGGGAGGTGCTTCCTGGCATCCTGGAAAACAGCTCACTGTGAATGACTGATCCTGATCTGCTGAGAAAGCTGCTTACAGGCCTGTTCTCACCTTCAGATTTAGAACTTTAATATTTTTTTATTTCAAACATTTTGTTTTTGGAATATACATTTTTATTTTTCTATTCTGGACTTTCTAGAACAAAGATGCTTCCTGGTCATCTGTGTTCATCAACAGGTAGTTTATTGTGCAGCCAGGAACTAATACTCACATGTCTGAACAATGGCAGCAAATTAGCACAGACTAAGGTGAGCCTGTGGCACCTCTGAGCCTGGAGAGAGGTTTGAGGCAGAGACCCAGGAGCACAGTGCCAGCCTTTCCTGAGCAGCAGTTTAGATTAACAAACTGAACAACAAGAGAGGATTTGGAAAGAAAATGAGGAAAGAGAGAAGTAGAGCCATTGAGACCTTGAATGGTCAGAGGCCCCAGGGACAGAGCTGCTGTGAGACCATGGCAGGCCAGAAACCCAAACTGGGTATCCCAGGCCATATGGGGAGAATGTGAAGGCAAAGCCTAATAATCCTGGGTAATTTGGAGCAATTTACATAATCAGATTAGTTTGAGACTCGGCACCTGCTCACTCAAGCCTCTGCTCAAACTGGAAGACCAGAATGGTGGGATTCCCACAGACATCCTTGGGCCAGCAGGGCCTGTGTCACTGCAGAATACTTCCTGCAACAAGGACTGGCAGTAGACTGTCCCCTGTTTCAATATGCTGTCATCTATGCTAAAGTGACCTTGGCAGTGTGGACCAAAGTCCCTGGTCCCAAGGCCAGACCAGAAGACCCCAGACTTCTATAGGCTATTTAGAAATGGTGACTACTGAGCCAAAGGCAGTTGGTGTGGGCAGAGTCAGCAAGAGGGACTCACAGCTTCCAAAAGATCCAACTTCACTGGACTCTCACACCAGATAATAACATTTGGAAATCCCTGCAGTGGTTTTCCGTTGGAAACACTGCCAAATCAGTCAATGAGAAACCAGTTTGATCCATGCTGTTACCCCTATAACTTGTGAAAGCAGGAGAGAAATCACACCACTGCTCCCAAGAGGCTTTAAATACCCTGAAGGTGCAATCTTTGAGCAGCTTCAGGGCAGAAACCACGATGGTATTTGAGGTAGGTCTGTTGCATGGGAGCCAAAAGTGAGTCCTCAGCCAAACACCTTCTACCTAGCAGAACCCAGATCAGCCAAGAGCCTGGTGGTCTTTGGCTGTTTTCATCTAATAGGCATACATATAAATGTGCCAGAGTCAGCTCCAGTTGGAAGGAGGTCTCAAAGAGAGGAGCGATGGTGGGAAGGAAGAGACTGATATAATCTGAGGTGAATCAGATGGTTGCTCTATTATTGTTAAAAAAAAGGTTACACCTTTATACTACACTGCACAAAGACAGAGTTGTTTCAGCAAGATCTTATGTCAAGACTCAAGTATTTTGCACTGTTAATAAGGTCTGTGTGTGTGGCTGTTTTTAGTAATGTTTGTTTATTATTTATTATTTGGCTATATATCTATTCTGTGTATGCCTGTAGGCCAGAAGGAGGTATCAGACCCTATTTACAGATGTTGTGGAGTTAATATGTGGTTGTTGGAATTGAACTGAGACTTCTTGGGGCACAGGCAATGCCTTTAACCCTGAGCCACCTCTCCTGCCTCGTGTTTCTAGTTTTTTTTTTTTTTTTTTATTGGATTTTTTAATAGCTCATATTTTTCTCTGGCTCCTCCTGGTTTCTTCCTCCTCTCTTCAACCTTTCCTATATCCCACATCCTAATTTACCAGAAGATTCCTTGTCTTTCTTACTACTACAAATTAGATCCATGTACATGTTCTCCTAGTGTCCTCATTGTTGTCTAGGTTCTCTGGGATTGTAGACTGCTTTCTTGTGCTTGAAAACTCACTTGCAGAGTGAGGCATGACAATGTCTTCTGCCTGGGTTATCTCACCAAATGATGTTTTTAAACCCATCCACACTGCAAACTTTCAAGATGTCATATTTTTTCTCGATGTGTAGTACTCCATTGTAAATTACTTTCCTTGACCAGCTTTGGTTGAGGGGGCATTTAGGTTGCTTCCAGGTTCTGGATATGATGGCATCAATGTTTACAATATAGTTAGAATGCTGTCCTGTGGGCATTATAAATCTTTTGATATACAAATTCAAAGTGGTATTGTTTATCTGAGAAGGTTGTTTGTTAATTTCTGAGAAATGCCACACCACATCCAAAGTGGGTTAAATCAGCTTGCACTCCCACCAGCAATGCAGAGGTTCTTTACCCACAACTTCCAGCCGCAAGTTGGTTACTGTCAGTGTTTTTGACCTTTAGCCACCTCTACATGCACAAGACAACTCATATTATTGGATTTGCATTTCTCTGATACCTGGTGATGAGCATTTCTTGTTGTTCTTCTATAGTAATTTTAGATTCTTCTGTTGAGAGTTCTCTGTTTAGTCTGTACTCATTTTTTTATTATTTGTTTGTTCTTGACATGCTCACTTTTGAGTTCTTATATATTTGGAGATCAGACCTCTGTCTGATGTAGTTAGTAAGATCTTTCCATTCATAGGCTGCTGCTGTCTTCCTTGAGTGATCATCCTTTGTTTTTTTATATAGTTTTTTTAGTTTCACAGGATCCCATTTATTAATTATTTTCCAGCACCATGTTACTGGGTTATATTTAAGAAGTGGTTTCTTGCACAATGCGCCAAGTGCATTACCTCTTCATGAGGTCTATGTGGCTATTTTTTTGTTGAGGCCTTGATCCATTGGACTGTGAGTTTTGAAGGCTAAGGTGGATATGATCATTTTCATTCTTCACATGTTGATATCCAGTTATGCTGCCAGCACCAATTATGAAATATGCTTTCTTTTTTCCATTTGATATTTTTGGCTTCTTATCAAAAATCAGGTGTTTGAAGCTGCGTGTGGATTAATATCCGGGTCTTCTATTCAGTTCCATTAGTCCACCTATCTGTTTTTATGTCAGTACCAGGCTGTTTTCTGTAGTGCTAGGGTAGCTCTGTTGTAGAGTTTAAAGTCACGGATCGTGATGCCTCCAGGAAATTTTTCATTAGGATCATTTTGGCTTGTCTTAGAGTTTCTTGTCATGCTGAAGTTGAGTACCATTCTCAAGTCTGTAGAAGAATTTGTTAGCATTGCATTGAATCTGGGACGTGTTTTGGTAAGATTGCCATTTACTAGAATAATTCTGCCTACCCAAGAGAAGTGGGAGGGATTTCCTATTTTCTGATGTCTTCAATTTCTTCTGGCATTTCCTCTGGTGCTCTGTCATGCAAGTTTTCCACTTGTTAGAGTTACTCTGAGATATTTTATGCTATTTATGGCTATTGTGAAGGGTGATGTCTCTGATTTCTTCTCAGCCCATTTATTTTCAAAGCAGAGGGCTACTTGATTTTTGAGTTAATCTTGTATCCTGCCATTTAATTAAGCGTCACATATTACTGCAAGCTCTCCGGCAGAATTTCTTTTGGGGTTGCTAATATAAACTGTCATGTCATCAGCAAATCACAATAAGGTCTTATGATCAAAAGTGCCTTGAGTAGAATAAGTGAAATCATCCCTCTGAATGAGTAAAAAGGGGGGGGAATCTGTAGTATAGGCAAAGTTGGAAATCAGTAAGTATAATATAGAAAATAGGAAATTAAGTAAGAAAAACTGTGAAGTAGAAAATTATTATGAGAAATATTAAGAGACATTTTGCTCTACTGAGCTGCCACACCATCTAGCTCTGCCAGAGGGGAAGGCTGCACCATAGGCAACTTGCACAAAGCATCTGTTACATGAGAAGTACCCCCACCCTTTGTCTGTCCAACAAATGATGAATTAGGATACCTGGCATCAGGAAGGATTGGACGGGAGACGGTTCCAACTGGCTTGTACAGGAGGCAGCTAAAGGCAGCTGATCTCAACATCACGATGCTCTACCAAGCTACTGAGCCTTAGTGAGATTCTCTGAACGCCTTGCCTTGAGAGCAGATCCTTGAGTGTCCACATGGCTGGAGTTGGTGGAGTTTCAGAGCATGGTCATGGTCGCCATGACGTGAGTGCATGTTTCCAGTCATGCGCCTGGCCAAGGCTGCCACCACTGCAGCCTCAGCCAGGAGTTCAGGCTTGGCCCTGCCAGCTGGGTCTTTCTTCAGACCCGGATCTAGAGCATCCTGGAGGAGAACACGTGAGACCATGTTTGAAGGGTCAAGAGTGGAGCTTTGCTGTCAAGCACCCAGTGAAGTCAAGCATCCAGCCTGAGTAAACCCAAAAGTCCTTTAGACTGAAGAAACCCAACAGTCCTTTCAGGACTGCTGAAACTCTACAGAGGATATCAGGTTGTATGATGCTATTTACACTCAAGTATGGAACTTCATAATCTGATTAATAACATAAGAATATGTGTTTAGTGTGTGAAATGTTAAGAGATATGGATAATTGGTAAAGATTAGGAAATGTTATCTGATAATTTGTGAGTTAAATATAGTATAAGAAGTGTTTTATGGATAACTGATAAGCTGGATGGAGGTTAGGAACTAGTTTTACGTGTTAGGATTAGTAGGGGTTAATAATTGTGGATATTGAATTGTTTTGTGTATTGCCTATCGCAGACCTCCCGTGTAAGTGAGAACTCCTTTAACGCATTGGATATAGAAGCTTTAAGTGAATAAAGAATCATTATAAAGACAATCTTGTTTGGTTCTGGTTACTTCATCACTTTCTGGGGAGAAAGGCACTGAATCTCATAGCACTACCCATAAAAGAACCTTGAGCTGAAACTCTAACAGCTTGCAACAGTCAAGAGGCGAAACCAATAGCAATGACAATCACCTGTAACACTTGGGAGGTGGTCTGTGGGACTTCAAGAACCATTGAACACCTTGAAAAAGTGTAACCCACACCAGGTGGAAATGGAACTTTATAGTTTGATAGTTGATATGTTGTCTGAAGTGATGCATTATTCCTTATTAGGGTGACTCCATTTAAACATATCACCATATATGTTTTACTCAACTTCTCCCTCTACAGTCTTAGTTTATGCATTCTCCTCTCCAACTCTGAGTGTTCCTTTTATGAAAATCTCATTGAGTCCACTAACTGCCATGTGCAGTATTTGCATGACATATGTACATTATTGAAGCATTGGTAGTCTTTTCAGGGACCTACATCTCTGAAGAAAACTCAGAGTATTTATTTTAGAAAATGTATATATTTTTAGGAAGTTTATAGTGGTGAGTTTTCATGGGGTGTCAAAGCGTTTAGTATTAGTTATCCCTCCTTATATGTGTAAATAGACCGCCACACTGAGAAGCTATCTGTCAGGCCTCACATTTTTTGGAGCAATATCTGTCAGGTTCTGTGCCTCAACAGAATTTGCACATTTCAGGGAAGGGGTGATTAGTAGCAAATTAGGGTAGGAGGAACAGAGATGTGAAAGAAAAACAGAGAATAGAATAGAACCCAGGAGGGAATCTAGTGAGTATGAATATGCTGACTGATTTGCATATTCTCAGATACCACAATTCAAAAAATGGGGGAAGAAGGCAAAAGCTTGCTTTAGCATGACACATTAAACAAACAGAGCAATTACTTGCTTGAATAATTAAAACATCAAGCAAAACTATCCTTTAGTTAAGTGAGTCTACTGCTTGTGCGGAACGTATACGACCACACCTTAGACCAAGCATCTGTACGCCATTCTGGGACAAACCTTTCTGTCATATCTTACAGGAGCAAGAATAGACTTGAATTCTCTGACCTTGGTCAAGGTGCATCCACCTTTGGCCATCTTAGTATTCAAAACACCGGGTAACCACACCTCTTGGGTGGATGTTTTAGCCACTCCCTACATTAGACTTCTGTTGTCACAATAACTTTGAGAGACAGGATAGACTAAAGCTCTCTGACCTTCAGCTTGAAGTCCCATTTCTGTGGACCCCCATACTTGTATCTCTACCTCTGCCTTCCTTCCTGAAAGCCATGCAGCTCCTTCCTCTTTGCATTATTCTTTCTCCTTGCATTTCATCATCTGCATTCTACCTCTGTCCTCACCATCCTCATGGCCCTTTACTCATCCCTACCCTCCCTGGGTGCTCCTATTTATTTAGACACACGTAGCCGAATTTATTCATCTAACACAAATACATGATAGAAAACTGTGATATTTTTCTGGGTCTAGGTTGCCTCACTTAGAATGACTATATCTTCCCAATTTATATTTAAATTTCATTTTTTCTTTATAGCTGAATAGTGACTTTCTACATGACCCACATGGCATCGTCCATTCATCCACTGGTAGATATCTAGGCTATTTGTATTCCTGGCCATTGTGAGAAAAAAGGGAACAGCAAGTATCTCTATAATATGATATAGAGTTCTTTGAGACTTTGCCATGGAGTGGCATCATGTATGCAATAGAACTATCTCCAGTTGTTTGTTTGTCGGCTTGGGAACACCCCACTGATTTTCATAGCACTCCAGTCTGTACCCTGTGGGCTGTTTGTTGCCCCCTGAGCTGGAGAATGAGGAATGATCCGGAACAAGTTAAAACCACACTTTGTATTGCTGTCACAGAGATTGGGTTGACTTTTGAATAAATAAATTGCTTAGTGTGATGAGCTCTTTGATTAAATTTCCAGAGTTCTGACAAAAGGTAGTTCTGACTTTTTTTCAACAATTCATGATTTTATAGAGGAATGAATTCTCATATCCTTACCTCACTATGTTCATTGGTCAGTGCCATCATGTTGTCATAGCTTTAAGTCTCCAACGCCTCAATGACAATGGGATAATTTTAGGTATTAGTCACAGAAACACCAGGGAAAAGAAAACTATACTTACTATAGAGGCTGTTATGGTGTGAAATGCTGTGGTTCCCTGAGGGGCACAGCAGGGCAGAAATGCTGCAGGTCCCCAAGTGGTAGCAGCTGGGCAGTGGGCAGAGGGTCAGGAATGCAGCCAGTCCCAGGCAGGGAGCCATGCGGGCAGTGAGAGACAGAGACCCAATAGGCAACATCATGTAGTTTCAGATTAGATATTTATTTTGTGGTTAGAAAGGGAGGGGAAAGGGGGAAACGGAGAAAGGGGAAGAGCAGGAGAGAGAGTAGCTGGAAGAGGGGAAGAGGAGCAGGGGAAAGGAGAGAGAGAGTCTTCTTTAGAGGCGCAGATGGATAAAGGAAGGATTCAGCTGGAAGCTGAAGGAGAAGATCCTCAGTGGAGGGATGGTGGGGTATGTCTCTAAAGAGACAGGACAGCCCATTAAGGTAGGTGCTCTCAGATAAGCACAGAAAGTTAAAACCACTACTTCTAAGCCAACCATGACAATGCTCAGCTATAATCCCAGCATATGAGATTTAAATCAGGAGGATCTGTGCCTTCAAGGCCATCCTGATTCACTATCTAGAGTTCTGAAGTTTGAGACTAACCAGATCTACATGAGAATCTGCCCAAAAAAAAAAGAAAGCAAAGACAAAAATTATTTCGAAGTCATTATTTGATACAATTAATACACACTTAGACAAAGTAAACTTTTAAAGTTTTCCATATTAAGTCCTTCAGGCACCGGTGTTAAATTACAGCTCTCTTAAATTTCTCTCATTGTTAAGTTTTCACAATATTTCGGTGCTAGAACTGACTTTAGATTCTACCTTACTGTTTATGGATCTTAGGACAAGTTACAGAGCCTCTGTGCCTCGGTTTCCTCATAGGTAAATGAAACCAATTATAACCTTGACCACTTAAGATATTGTTAGAATTAAATAAAAACAGTGATGATATTCTAAGCACATGAATTTTTAATACAATATTTTTTTTTCCAGGATTTATAGAGTGTAGTTTAATGGATATTCAACTTCTCCTCTTCCAGCTCCCTCCTAGATTCACTCCTGATTTCATGTCCTTTTTTAAAATGCTCAGTCATTGTTATGATTTGAAAGGAATTAACCTCATAGCCTTCAGCTATTGGAATACATGTTCCCGGTTAGGTGCCATTTTGAGGAGGTTTTAGAAGTGTGAGGTTGTTTTTAAAAGTTATGTCACTAGGATAGTTTGCAAAGCTTAAAGACTTGTACCATTTCTAGTTTGCTTCCTCTGCTTCCTGTGGTTGAAAATGTGAGCCCTGGAGCTTCCTACTCCCACTGCCATGCCTGTGCTCTACCATCATGGACTTCCAACTTTCTGGAACTCTAAGTCCAAAGAAACTCTCTTTTTTCTGTATGTTGTCTTGGCTATAGTGTTTTTTTTTGATTGATTTTTTATTGAAAAATTTTCACCTCCTCCCCGCCTCCCATTTCCCTCCCCAACTTCTCTCCCCTCTCCAGTCCAAAGAGCAAAGTCAGGGTTCCCTCGCCCTGTGGGAAGTCCAAGGTCCTTCCCCCTCCATCCAGGTCTTGTAGTGAGGAGCTGCAGGGCAGGCCTGCTTTCGTCCCCAGGCTCCCACATGGTTAGCTTTACACCTGAAATAACAACACACAAACTGTATTCACTGCCTGGTTCCATTATATCTAGCTTCTTCCTTCTGGCTAACTTTCGAGATCTTGTCCAGCCCATATTTAGTGATCTGTAGTAGCACCAGTCTTAAGCGAAAGATTCAGCATGTCTGACCTGCGACTTGTTTCATCGCGGGCTGCCCTGGAGAGGAGAGGCATGGCATCTGCCTAACTTCCTCTCTTCTCAGCATTCTGTTCTGTTTACTCCATCCATCTATGTTCTAACCTATCAGGCCAAGCAGTTTCTTTTATTAATTAACCAATGAAATCAACAGATTGATATATGACACTCCCATGATCACAGGTCTAGGAAGGTGAGCATCCAAACAGGCTATTTCCCACAAAGCCAGTACATGCGGTAGGATCAAAACCCACTGCCATTGTCCTTGGCTTCTCATCAGCCCTCTACTGTCCACCATGTTCATAGAGTCCAGTTTTACTCCATGTCTCTTATAGTCCCAGCTCAGCTGGCCTTGAGCATCCCAATAGATCAGCCCCCTCTGTCTCAGCAGTGGGCACACTCCCCTCGCGGTCCTGACTTCCTTGCTCAGTGTTCTCCCTCCTTCTGCTCCTCATTTCGATCTCTTGAGCTTCCAGCCGGTGTTCCAACGTGGGTCTCTGTCTCTATCTCCATCAATCACCAGGATGAAGTTTCCCACTGATGGCTTCCTTCTGGTACTGAGATCAGGTCTCCTTGCTGGCCAGGTAGCTCGCAGAACAAAAGGCCTACCTTGCTTGTTGCAGGCGGCTATTGAATCAGCGGGACCCCCCCCACCCGGTTGCACTCACGACTCTCGGTCCCAGCACCCAAACAGGCTGAGCTGGGGATGTTCTCATAGTGTTTTTATCGCTATCAATATACCTACACCCATTGTGCCCATGAAGCCCTCAGTTGTAGAAACATCACTGGGAGTGTGGTTGCTCCTATGAAGAATCTCACTCTTGAAAGCCTCATAAAGAACATTTACTCTGTCCACAACTCTCAGTTATGGGTGTCTTACTTTTTAAGAGACATCAAGGACCATGACATGTCTTGATAAAGCAAAAATCGCGGTTAACCGGTGAGATGCGTCAGAGGTTTAGCCTGGCCATTATCAAATGTGTGGTGTTAAGCGGCACACAGTGCCAGACGGCAGCTAGAGGGGATCTGAAACTTCTACACTAGATCGCAGGCAGGAAGAGAGACATCCACTGGCCCATCTGGGGCCCAAGCAGACTCTAGCATATCTGACACATTTCTGAAGCTAGATGAGCTCTGCAGGGCTCACTCTGTGTCTTGTCAGAGTCAGCAGTCCTTTCCTTAGGTGTCGTTTTGTCCAACTCAATAGCTGCTCTGTCAGTAGTCAAGGCAAGGGCACTTTCTAGCCTGGTGGCTTACTTTTTGCCACACAGAAAGTAAACTCCATGTGAGTTTCTTTGATGTCTGTCATCTTCTCTGAAGTAGGGCTTATATTGCCAAGGGCAGACATGTCTCGCTGTCATAAAAAAGAAATAATAATAAACCAATGTTATCTTTAAAATGCCACGATTCTTGTATATCTCTGAAGTGTTTGAAGATGACCTGTCTATCTAAAGTATTCTGTTTGACCCATGAAACATACTTTAATATGCTCTGTGAAGCTTGATTGTAATTGACTACCAACTATTAACTCTACATTTCTTGCTATCCAATTTAGTTGGTAATGATAACCTTCAATACTAGAAACTTGCATTATATTGCTAAATGAGTATATAGGCGCTAATTCCTTTGAACACTCCATGATAAATGTATGTACAGTGTGTTCTAACAAAATTAATCTCAAATTTGTATCAATGAGCAAAGATCTATTCAATGCAAAATATTTAAAATAAGTAATTGCTTTCTTTGGTTTAGTGCTAGACTTAATAATCTACTTTTTTATTATTTCTCTGTTTCTTTCTTTTATTTCTTGAGTAGACTCAGAAATATACCTTTATATCCTACTGTATCTATATCCTCTTTTTTCTTTTTAGAGTAGATTCAGCAACCCACCCTCATATCCTATCATATCTATATCCCTCCGTGTTTTTCTTTTTAGGAATGAGGTCCCTGAATCTGTTCTCCTTTGTTCAGCTTTTTTCATGACCATTACCAGTAACAACTTATAGCCAATCCCCCCCTAAACAATGATAAATATCCATAACCCAATGACACACTAAAACTACCCATCCCAACTCTTTGGGAATGTGGGTGTCATGTTCTTAAGTTACTTCCTGCTGTCTGGGGCGTGCAACATCTTTAGGGGATCCTGAAAAGAAAATTTGGGCTAATTGTCACGTCCTGGGAGACATAATTGTATCATTTGTTGTCCAGTCTCTGTAATGGGAAAGTGCAGGGCTTATCCTTAAGCTCTAGCTAGAGTAGTCTGCAAGGTTGAGTCATTTCAGTTAACCGCTCCAAATTGTCCTTGAGTAATTTGTAATTCAAAGCCAATATTTAGGTGGTGGTTTTCAGCCTAGTGATGTTATCATAGTCCTAGTGGAATCATTATTGTGGGAACCCATCATCCTTTTAAGAGACTTCAAAGCCTACTGTTATGTATAGTCTTAGTTCACTAGCAGAAAATTTAAAGATGTTAAATGTCATGTGCAGCAGATTTCGGATTAAAGGACTCTAGCATTTGTTATGTACATCTAGAGTACAAAACTTAATTCCTAACTACCAGAGAGTGACTCAAACCCGAAATCATGTGTACAGGGAAGGTAAAATAAAATATTTTTTTAGACCTAGTACTCTATGTGACCATTAATATCATGACAAAAAGTATGTGTGTGTGTGTGTATATATATATATGTATATATATATATAATATTATATACCTTAAAAGTTAATGTAAGATTTAAAATAAATCCAAAATATTCATAGAGAGATAGTGGCAATAAAATAGTCCCTCAAATTTTAGTTTTTCTTTTTTTCCTTATCAGTGACCTCTATGGTACAGACAGATTTGGAATTTTACTTTAACAAGCATGCTTTGAGTTTAGAGAAGGAGAGAGTCACGACCCAACTCCAAAGCTAGCTTTAACCTCAGTTGGACTGGGACTCACAAAAAGAACATTTGCATCATATGTTTATAGAGAACAGCAAAAACAAATGTTTAGGGAAGATTTATGAAATTTTATCCAGTTGGAGATGTAATATGCTAATAGGCCAATTTACTTTTTTGTTCTTTGGAAATATTTTCTAGATGATTTATCCTTTTCTTTCTCGGATGTCTCATATGTCTTGTGGTCTTCAGATTCCTTAGCTGTATGCCTTCATTCTCCTGAAAGACAAAAACAAAATCCTGCCCCAACCATAACTTTGAGTGAGATTCCCTTTAGGCAAGTTGTATCTGATCAAATGAAAAGCATTTGTTAGTTGTATAGGTTAGTATAGATTGAATGCTAATGTGTTTGGACAACTAAGATTCTTCTAATTAAGGGGTCTCTCTTGTTCAAATCTAATCTTTATAATATTTGTGTTATGGTTGCTCCTGAACTTTTTGTTCTTAGCCTCTACAGCTGGTTTATCATTCAGGACAGTATCTTTTTCTTTTTTTTTTTCCCAATAGGTATTAGGCTCTTTAATTGCTTCTGTTGCTTGCTCCATGACACAGGAATGATTGCATGAATGTGCATAGAGAGCCTGCTAGAGGCTTGCTCAAGGCGTTTCCCTATGGCAAAAGTTTACCTTGACTGTTCCTTGCTGATCTACAGATGCTTGGTTTTGCCATACCTTCTGCATAATCCATAAAGGGAGGGGAATTTGTTTGGACTATGCTTAGAAAAAACATTGTTTCTAGGAACTCCCTGTTTACAGTCCCTTTTTAGGTGACATTGGAGTATGCACATTGGATTATATCTCAGATCCATTCCCTCACAAGAGTGCTTATGATCTCTACCCACAGTCTAAATTACTATTTCTGTGATTAGTATTAGCATTTTCAAAAGCCGTGATTCAATTATTTGTCTCAGTTCTGAATATGCTATCATTGCTATTTACTGTAACTTTAGTAAATCACTCGACTTTCTTTCCTATTTCTCCAACTTTGTCCCGAGCATTCAAAAACCATGTATGGGCATAGCTTAGGTGGTCATATATGTTGCCTTTTCTACATTAGGCATAATCCCTCTCTAAAAAGTTGGTCTTGGGAGATTTCTACCTCTCTAGGGCCCTACTTTGTTGTCTGAAGCGCTCTAGTCTCATTTTTCTACTGGATACTCCATTGGGAACTGAGGACCAGGATGTCCTGACCCTCCTTGTGACCAGGCTGTCCTTGAAACTCATAGAGATCTGCCTGCCTCTGGCTCCCAAGTACTGGGATTAAAGGTGTGTGCCACTATACCTTGAATTCTACAGAGACTTCCTGGTCTACTCTTTGCCTCCCAAGCATTGAGATTAAAAGTGTGTGCCACCGTGCTCTGAACTCACAGAGGTCTGCCTGCCTCTTTCTTCCAAGTGTTAGGATGGATTAAAGGTGTGCACACCACACCCAACTACTCTCTTTTATTTGAAGACTTTAACCTTTTTCCTCCCAAGCCTGTATGTATTTTTTAAACAATGTAAACCATTTAGAGGTTTTCTTTGTCTTTGAGTCTATCTTTACTGTATCTCTCTTTTTCTGACCATGTGAGTCTTTAATTTTGCTAACAATATGGAGAGGATTAGCAAGCCGTGCTTTGATGGCTGAATCCAGCCCATTTAGCTTTCTGAGATCTCAAACTCTCTGACAGAGGCACCAGCTGTAGCCAAGTGTTTATTAAGCCACAACTCTATGGTATTTCAAGGTCCCTGCCAACAAGCAAGCCGTAGCAGCATGCTCACTAACCATACTCAAATGCTCTGAAGGCGAACCTCCTTGCCTGAAACAGCTAGGAGTTTGCACTTGGCAGGATGGCCGCAGAAAGTGCCAGCACTTTTAAAAGCATGGCTTTTTTCCTGCTATGGTTGAAAACCAAAAGCATGCAGTCAGCTTTTCATCAACACCATTTAAGTGTTTTGTGACAGGACCTCTTAAAAGTACTGCAAGGTTTTATAGCTAAAGCTGATTCAGTGAAGCCTCTCTTAAATGAGAGTGCTTGGCCTCTAGTGAGCAGGCCCAGCCAAGAGAGTACTGCTACAATGTCAAACCACACTTAACTCTTCTTATTTTATGCCTAGAATTAGTTCCCCAGCTTTACAGCTTTATGTGGATGCAGTTGTCCAAGTGGGTGCCATTTGTTGACTGAGTTTTCTGTTCCACCTGGTTCTGCAGTTGTTAAGTCCGCAAAGAAATCAACACAGGGTCTACATTAACCATAAACGATTGGCCCAATAGGTCAGCTTCTTATTAGCTCCCATAATTTAGCATTAGCCCATTATTCTTGTCTATGCTGGGCCACGCGTGCCCAGTACCTTATTCAGCGAGGCAGCCGCATCTTGCTCCGCTCCTCCTGTGGCTGGGAGCAGGACTCCTACAAATGCTTTCCTCTTCCCCAGAATTCTCCTGTTCTGGCTGCCCTGCCTCTCCTTCCTGTCTGGTTGTCCTACTCCTTATACATCCTGCCTGGCTACTGGCACAATCAGCGTTTACTTAAAAATATAATCAACAGAATAAGACCCCTTTTATCCCACACCACTTCCCCCTCTTTTTTTAAAACAAGAACTCTGAATCTGCATTATCCTTTGTTAGCTTTTCTCTCCTGACTATTAGCCACAACAATCTGTAATCACAACATCTCTAAACAAATGAAAATGATCCTATAGTCCATTTTTCGGGAATATGCTGGGTGTTTTTGTTTTTAACATGGATTTGGATTTTTTTATTTTTTTTCTGGTGAGACATGCTTCTCACATGTAACTGGGAATGATCTGAACCACGTTTTCATCATTGGGGCCTGCAAGAGGCTCCCCCATGGTGTTTCCCAATTGGAATCAAGGTTCCTTGTCTGTCTTTTGTTGACCTACATTCATTGATCCAATGTCAGCCTTTGTCACACCTCCTACATATACCTGAAGGCTGAGTCCTCCTATTTCTGCCATTTCCAGAGGAAACGTCATTCCTCGAACCCTTGTCTACAATCTCTTCTCAGATGTCCCCACTCCCACCACAATTAAAACATTTGATATTTTGATGTCCCTTCTTTTCATTGGAAATTGCTTTTCCTTCTTCCTAAGCTTTCTAGTACCAGAATCAACTGTCTCTAACATTCATTTTTTATGCAATGACCCATTCATCCATGGGTGCTGATCTCGATCTTTAAAGGCTTAAGGATCCTTTCCATCTACGCTGGGCATTATTACAAGCCAAAGACTCAACTGGTATGGTGTCTAGCTTCTGAACCAGTTACCCCTATTTGTACCACCCTAATTGGTCTTTGTAAAAAGTCACTAAAAGTTTCTCTCTGACCCTGTTTAACCCTAAGATATGATTCCAACTTCTCTTTTGTTGGTTCCTAAATCCTGTCTCAAGACTTTCAAGATGCTGTGCCACATAGGGACAGGTGTGTTCATCAAAAAGAGTTTGATCCCGAGATTCAGAGTGTAAAGTTCCTCTCCTAGATTTTTTGATCTTGTAGGGAAATCTCAAATCCTTTTGTTTTTTCCTGTTGTTCTAAAATTTCCATCTTTTTCCTTAAAAAAAGCACCTCCCAAGTAACTGCAGTCCATTTTCTAGAACTGCTAAGATTAACTGGTCTAGTCTTGTGGCATTGCTTTGTTACTAGACTTCTGTTTTTGACCATTTCCCTAACAAAGACAAATGTGGTCTATAAGTTACAAATTGCTTACTTAATTTTGACTGGAGATCAGTCATATGTATAGACTCCCACTGAATATTCTTTGACAACCTTAGGGTTCAATTGATACTTCTTTCTCGACGTTATTACTGAAAAGGCATGCGGAACTCCTAGGGAAGCTATCCTGGAGATTTTTATGTACAGATGAGGCTAAATTTGTCTTTGTACCTTTTGTCCCTGGTCATCAAATTTGATAGTAGTTTGTCAATCTTTTCTAAACATATTTACCACTGCCTTTTTATTCGGATTCTCCTGTCCATGCTCTGTTCTAATCCCCTCATTGAGGGAGCCAACGAGATGAAATTCGTCCAGTAGAGATAATGTCTCATCCTTGCACATAATCTTTATAGATGCATCATTACCTTCCAAGAGACATTCTATCAGGTCAATCTGTCATACCCCTTCGACAGAGTCCTATTGTTAACACATTCATGAAAGTACGAATTTTTTCAAGTAATGCTTTAGCACACACTGTCATTGATTGAGCTTTATGTGCCAAATCAGCTGTATCACCTTCCCAGAGTGCTGAATTTTCCTTTGAATAAATTACTGTCTGTACCTTTTCTAAAAGTACCTCAATTGACTGAGTTTTTGTTATTAAATTGTTTGTACCCCCCTTTCAGAGTTCCAACCTCTTTTGAGAAGCTTGTATAACTGCAAAGATCTGTTTTATTTCTAAAAGTACCAAATTAGAGCCCTATTGTCAAACCATATTTTTATGAGAAAGATATTGGAAGACAAGACTAATCCCTGAGTCAAAAATAGTGATAATCATATAAGTCTCGTAAAACCTTGTACATGGTATAAGTAAAGAGGCTATTGAAATGTTGGAAGGTTGTCTGACATACTGACCTTTTAAATTATAAAGTTATAATTTATATTTCAGTTTATAAATCTTAATGGTGGTTGATTTTGAGCTGGACAGGTGTAACAACTATTACTCTGCCAGTAGGTGTCATGGGCCACCTACAAAACAAAACCCCAGCGGGGCCTAGAAGTGCAACTCTGGAGCACACGTGGCTAGTCTGAATATGATTTTATTAATCTAGCTGAAAGATATGCTTAGATTAATAATGGTTCTCTTACTAGAAAGCACAGACTGTGTGCGCTGACTCGGTCAGCAGCCAGCCAGGAGCACAAGGATAACAAGATAACAGAAGGCACCTGGGAAAGCTGTATCCTGTCTGGAGTTTCCACACAGTGCTGGGGCGTGCTAAAGGACACAAGCACTCAGGAAAGCGTATGGGGACTTGAAGTGCTCACAGGTGTGTAATGAGATACGCATAAGAACCACGGCTAATCTGGCAAGAAAAGCTGCTGCAGCATAAGAATTCTATAACCAAATGAACTGCTGGCTCTGTGCTGGCTGAGCAGGGCTGAAGGAGGACTGACCGAGCTGGGCGACTAAGCCCAGTGAGTGTGTAGTCAGAGCTGGGGGTTCTAAAACCAAACGTTCAGGTGCCGGATGATGACGGAAGTCACAAAACAATCCCACACCAGTTCAGAATAATGAATTATAAAAGGGTTAGTTTATTTGCTGGGAAAACTTACAGATCACTGTCCTCGACTAACAGTCCTCTGTGTGAACAAGAAACAGAGTCTAGCAGCCGAAGCAGGTGCCGGAAGCAAGAGAGACAGGCACGCTTTCGCTAGGGTGCTTTTACCGTATCATGACCACATCCAAGTGTGCTGGTATCTTAAGGGCTATTGGCTGAAGGAGCGTAATGTGTGCCCAAGCAAGCCGGGAGCTGATCTCCTCATCCCCAAACTCCCTCCCACAAAACATTTCCTCTCATAACTGAACCAACTTTACAAACTATCTTATATTTCTGGAAATGGACCAGCATCTTGAATTGTGGGACAGTATTGTAAATAGTTTCATACATTGTAAGTTGGTTTACTATCAATGTCATTGTTTATAGGATTTTTTTAAAAATATTAGATTTATTTATTTTGTGAAGTCTGAGTATTTGGCTCAGCAGGATGTCCTTGCAGACCATGCCTCTGGAAGTCAGAAGAGGGCATTGGATTCCCTGAAATTAGAGTTATGGATGGTTATAAACCACTGTGCCAATGCTAGGACCTCGAACCTGTCTCGCAAGCATAGCAAACCAGCACTTTAACCGCAGCCTCTATCTCCAGCTCTTCATCCATAAGATTTTTGACCAAAAGAATTCGCTGGCATTTTTTTCTTTTTCTAATCTTTTTTCCTGTTTTTCTTCTGTTTGTCTTGGGAATGTTATAGCATATGAATAGTTTCAAATATGGATGCCTATGGAGTCTAGTGTGTGTCTGTGTATGGGTACATGTGTGCCAGAGCATGTGTTTGCCATAACATTTATGTTGAGGTCTGGGGACAACTTGGGGAAGCTAGTGTTTTCTCCTTCCATCATGCAGGTCCTAGGGATTGAACCTAAATAGTCAAGTTTGATGGCAATCTCACCGATGTAGTCATCTTGTTGTCCCACAAACCAATTTTAGAACGTTCCATATACCAAAGAAATTAAACTGTATAAATAGATTAATGCACATTGGAAAATTCTGGTAATTTCAACTGCTTTGTGTTTTTTCTTGTGAATTCTAAATCCATAATCCTCTCACAATTGTTGAAGATCCCTCACTTTTTTAAATTGCTAGCATTAAAATATCTGTAGGTATTTTCATGATAGTCTTATAGTTTATGAGTGATCCCTATCCTTTTTTTTCTGATTTCCACTAGAAAGTAATTTTTTATTTCTTAATAGTTATTTGATAATATATATAATTTGTTTTGATCACATTTCATCCCTTCCCAGCTTTCCCAAATCCACAACCCTCCACCCTTAACCAACTTTTGTGTGTGTGACTTTTCCATGATGAACATGTGAACGAACCTCACCTGAGGCCACACTCTCAAAGCCTTCCAGGGTACATACCCATATCAGAAAACTGGAGGAAAAGAATCTGTACAGAGAACTAATCAGACATACAAGGGAAGTGCACTCAGTAGTCAAGCTGCTTTGCCCTTTCAGTCCTAGCCCAACAAATCAGACAGCTCCTCTTATATGGTTTTTTGTAAACTTTGAGATTGTTCTCTAGTTTTTTTTATTATTTTTTTTTATCTTAAAAACGATTAGCAATGCATCTGGTCTAACATATGAGTTATTTTTTATAGCTTTGTTTCTGCTAATGGTGCATACTAAAATTCTGTGGTTGGCTATTTTGGCATTAAGATAATCAGAGCTATCTTGGCTCCCTGGGGAAATTTAGTTGTTTACCTTGATCATTAACCACAGCTAAGATCTAAGTCAACCTTTTATGGAACTCATGCTTTGAGCGTAGGAAACATGTTCTTTGTATGTATTTTTATTCATTAAAACGCTGTATAAGCTATCATCCTAATTGTCAGTTAGATAGCACAGCTCTAGGGATAGTAATTCTTTGACAATCCACAGGGAAAAATGCCCAGTAGATAGGGATATTTCCACAAGATAAATACACTACAATACAGGGAGTGTTGGTGGGGGTCTCTCCACATCTACTCACGGCCCATGCCAGATGCCAGGGGAAAGATTGTAGTAGCAACAGGTAAAGGCAGAACAGAAGCAAAAGACAGTCTGGAGTCTGTAACCTCATAGCCATGCTTAGTGAGGTTCCTCCCATCAAAGAGTTTTTCTCCTGGTCGGCTGACACTCCGAACTTCAGTTGCCAACTACTGCTCCTTGACACTGGACACTGGCACATGCTTATGCTCAAACCATCACACTGTGTGAGAGCTTCTATAGTATAGTTTCCCAGTCAAATTTTTTCAAAAGATCTTTAGTGTTAGTATTTCTCCCTGTATTCTATCCTGTACTTTGCTCATCAAAGGGCATTTTGTCTTAAAGATAAAAAGTCATTAGCTTTAACTTCTGACTATTTTTAAATGCTATTAAAGTGGCTTGGAGAGGCGTCTTAGCAAGAAAATAGTGGTTCTGCTGTCTTGGAGAACTGAGTTTGATCACACTCCAAGCGCAGCTGATCAGAACTGCCTTTGTTATTAGCTCTCGAAGAATCTGATGCTTCTGGGCCCTATAGACAACTATGCTCACGACAGACTCCCCCACACGGCACTCCGTATACGTCACACAATTAAATACCAAACTGAATCCTTTCTTCAAAAGTTACTTTCACCGTAGAAAGATGAAGATAAGATAAATAATGGGGCAAGACATTCAGCCTGGGAAAAACCAGTGATGAAGATCATAGAGAGATACAACAGATAAGCTAGTATCTGTAGCGAGACCTTTTGCTGCTCTATTTGAGGACTTGTATTTCGAATCCAACACCCAATATACTATGCTCCAGCCCGCAAGAGATCCAATCCTCTTTTCTGGTTTCATGACATCCCCCATATGGCACTCAATGAGCGCCTACTTAGATAACAGATACAGTATATGAACAAAATAATTGATAAGAGAGATGAATATATCATCTCAGGAAAGTCAGAGAAACAAATATATATATATATTTAAAATAAAAGAACATAAAATGTGAAGTAGTAGTTATATGGTAAAATGCAATATGAAAATGAAAAATAAGACGATAGATTCTATTCAATGCCATCCCATTAAGTGGATGAGATAATGAGTACTAGATTTAGTAAGCCCTATAGACGCTTCTTCTTTGGGTATACGTGAGATGAATTTTATGGGAAAGCCAGAGTGAAAAACCACTTGAATGAAAATATGGCTCCTCATGAAATCCTCTCCTTTCAGAGATCTGAAAAACAAAAGCAAATACAACTGACAACACTCTGAATATTCTCACGATACCCTGTAAATCGAACATCTGTAGTGGGTTTATTTTCTAGACAACTTCACTCTATTTTTAAGTGTTTGTTTTTATGCTAAGTTTTTTTGTCTTATCAATTTCTTGTCAGACTTTGTTGATGATAAAAATTTCATGCAATTAAGTTCAAATCAGAAGTTAGCTAACTACTACTACAGAGCTTAGAAACTGCCATGCAAGCCCTATCATTCCCAAAAGGCCCATCATGGGCAGTGAGATGGCCTCAATGCATAATACTATGAAAGTCTGGTGACCTGATTTAATCTTCCTGGAGACGCACATGGACGAGAAAGTCAACCCGACACATGTTCTTCTTACCTCCACGCAAGTGCTCAAACAACACATGCACACATAACATAATAATAAAAGTTCAAAGGCCTCCTGTGCCTTTTTGTCACTTCCTCTCCACCCTTTAACCCATCACTATTCTTACTTCTGAGCTATAGCTTCTCTTTTCCAGAATGTCTCATAAAAGACATTTCATAGTGTGTGGCCATTTGTATCTGTCTTCTCTCACTGGGTGTGATTCTTAGGATATCTCTGTCAGCAGTGCATGGCAGTTGCTCCATTTCACTTCTTAATTTTTCAGCTTTTCTTAAGGCATTTACCTGGATGGAGGGTGTAATCAGTTAGTGAATGTTTGTCCGTGCATCACGATGCCCTGGGTTTATATAAACCAGGCATGTGGTAAATACCTGGTCCTTCCAGTTACTTATGGAGAGTGAGGCAGGAGAATAGCAGATTAAGGTGTTTTGACTGCATAAGTAGCTTCTGACTAGCGGGATACATATGAGACCTGTCTCTCAACATCACCAAAGTTGTTGCCTTCTCACTACTGATACCTAGTAATGTTTGTGTCCTTGTGACTTGATTTGCATTTACTTAATAATGTGGGTGCTATGGACTGTCTAGTTTTGTCTCAGATATATCTTAGTGCTGGGTATTTAAATCTGTGTCATATAGATGTTTTTGTTCTTGCTAAGCTTCTGGGTTTTAGCTTGTCTTTGAAATAGGGTCTCTTTAGGATAAGCCAGTTGCCTTTGAACTTGCTTCCACCCTGCCTTTAAGCCTCCTGAATTGTGTCTTCTTGACTCTAAGGCTTTTTCCACACACACATTTTTTTTTTACTAATAACGTCTTTTTCTTTATTTTGTATGCATGTATTTTTGGTCTCGGAATGTGTGTAGTGGCACATGCTGTGATACCATTGAAGATTCAAGACAACTTCCAAAAGTCTCCTTCCACAAGTAAGTTCAGATGACAAACGCCCTTAATCCATGGAGCCACCTTGCTTTGATGTGAGATGTTTTCTTTACTCTGCACGCAAGTCCTTTCTTCCACATATGCGTTTAGCAAGCACCGTCTCTGTGGTATGCCTCTGCATTTTCACCAACATGAAGAGCACATGTTTTTTAATTTTTAGTATGATGTACTCTGAGCAGTGTGTTCTTCTTATAGTGTGTTTGGTGGTTTACACAAGTAAAATCTTCTGACAGAGTTATCGCCTCGTCTGCAGCACAGGTGGTGTATAGAATCGGCATGGGGATAATAGTTTGGAGATGAACCAGCTCCGAGCCTGCAAGAGGGCAACCAAGTAGTCAGAGTTTTCTTCAGAGCAAGTCTTCCTTGCTGGTGTGCTACACCTGGCCCTTCACTGAAAGCTGGACCAGGCATGAGCCACCTGGGGCCATAACATGATTCTGCTCGGACATTTTCCTCTTGGGTAAGGTAGCACAAAGTCCCCTCCATGGTTTCTGTTCTAGGGACAAAATCTCCCCAGGAGGCAGGTGATAGTTTTGCAAATGAGTTTTCTAAAGATTCAGTGGAAGCTGCCCTCCAGATTCAATCAACAACATGCCTATGGTCAGGTGATGCACATGGCGCATGCTCTTCTCCAGCCTCGATAAGAACCATGGGGCTTCTTTAACACCCCACTCAGATTTTGAAGAATCACTGCCGAAGCTAGTGTCCATGGAGATGTGCTTACAGAGAAACGTGTGTTTTTTTGAGGAAGATGAGAAGGACCCTGGAGCAGAAGCAAGCCAGCACACAGCATTTGGTGGACAAGATGGCATCCTTCATCCTGGTGATTCCAAAGAGGAACACACTGCAGGAGGAAAGAAAGCAGCAAGAGCAGAAAACACAGCAGCAACAGTAGAATCCCAGTGTATCCCAAAGGAATCATGGCATCTGAGTCTCGACTCTGGAAGATAAGGACAATGAGTCAGTGCAGAATTAGATAGTGAACCCAACCGAAAACACTCAGTGACTGTTTATGTTAAAGTCGTTTTAGACATTAAAACCCGTCTTTTTTTAGAGCTGCATTTTTTGAACCCACCAACTCATTTTACAAGCTCTCTGGTGCCAAAAAAACAAAAACAAAAACAAAAAAACAAAATAAAAAAAAACATGAATGCTGAAATCAGAGCCAAGATAATGGCTGGCCTTCTTTCCTTTGGATGTTCTGACATCATGGGCACTATCACAGGTATATAACTGACTGGAAAAAGGGAACAAAATGTTATAATAAAATGGATTAGGAAACAAAATGTTATAATAAACAGATTACGAAAAAAAGTGTAAGGGGAAATGAGTGATCACTTTAGCTCACCAAACTAAGTGCCCAAGAGTCTTCTTCACTGCTTTGATACCTGAAAGCATCTGAAAGCAGAGAACACTGGACAGAGACTCTCATCCCATCGCCTCTGGAACTGGAGTTAGACCCTTCCATAAGCAGAAACAGTAGACTATGGCCATATTGTTCTTACTTTGTCTTTACAGTCCTTTGCTTTTCTCTTGTTTCTGTGGTGTGTGTTTCATACACATGGCATGAAAGAGAAAGAGAAAAGAGAAGGAGAGATGAGAGAGAGCCTCTAGTGAGTTTGAAATGGGTTGTGAGTAGAAACATCCCAATCAAAGCTTATTGGTTCCTCTGTTGGTCCATTCTATTCAAGTTGGGAGTGTAGCGACGATTAAAATAAAAACCCAGATGATATTGGAGACCAACCTGAATATGCAGAAAAGCAAAGCAGTAGCGCTTAAGAGATCTCTTACCTCTAAGAAATCACAATGACCAAAAGAGCATGAATTTTTCCCCTCCTGTCTCATCCCACCTTATATTCATCTCTAATGCTGGGATTAAAGGTGTGACTCCCTAGTACTGGGATTGTAAGGCTCTGAGACACCAATGCCTGGTTCTTTGTGGTTTAGTTTTACTTTCAGCCCTCAGGCAAACTTTATAATAAAATACAATTGAAATATAACTACAGATTATTTTATTGTCTGAAACGAAAGATGTATGTTATAATTAATATAAGAAATGATATATCATTAAGTATAATAACTGTATACAATATATACAGGCAATAAATATAACAACAATGTCTAGTCCATTTGCATTGAACAAATTCGGAGGGAATACTCATTATCTATGTTAGCTTAGTGAGTTCAAAACCTTGTTCAATTTCACTTTCTATCATACCTTGCATTGCCATCCAAAACTGTCTTGATATCTCCAAACTTGTGGCACTATGCATTTCCTTAGTGAGCTTCTTTTCTGAGCCCCCACAAACACTTAAAACTACAACTGCTCCAGTCTCTCAACCACCTCAGAGACCCAATATTAACTGAGTAAGCAGAGATGTAAGCAAGTGACTTCTAAAAATATGAATGACAGAAACAGCTGGCTGCCTGGACAGTCACCCAAAGTTCCTCTGCAATGTTGGGGCATCCATCTTCAGCCCACGGTGTCATAGAATATCTGACAGACTTTCTTTTCATGAAACTGGGTTTTTGAAGAACTTGTCTCCACCTTGTCTGGAGCAAGGTTTGGCAGTCACTCTCCTTGGGTCCTGCTTGTCTCATTAGGACAACATATTGTCAGCAGCTGAGATTAAGGGTACTTTCCTACCGCAGTAGCTTATTTATTGACCACAGAGTAAAGCAAACTCCAAGTGGAGTTTTTCTTATATTCCCACTGCTCTTCTGAGGTAAAAGTGGTGCTGCCAGGAGCATACATGTTTCATTGTCATAAAAAAAAAAGAAAAAGAACCTATGTTATGACAAGTTACGAAATAGCTAGGTTAAGAATTATGCATAATAAATGTTTATTTATTTAGAGAGACTCACAGATCACTGTCCTAGAATCGCGGTCCTCTACACGAATGGGTATCAGGGAACCCAGTCTGCCAGCCAATAAGAAACAAGAGCCAGTATCAAGATTGCTGTTTTATGTAACTGCAAATTGTCTCCTGAGGAGCTTATTGGGTTGGGCTTTATTTTTTGTGTTGTTGTTTTTTTTTTAAGTTCTTATTTGGAGTTCTGGCCAGAATGTTGTAAGAAGGAACACCATTTCACAGCTGGTACCCAAAAACCGATCATAAGAGACACTATCACGCGTACACGATCATCATATCAACCAGGGAGTCTTGCTAAAACTGGGCCCCCATAGTCCTCCTAGAAGCTTCAAAAGATTACTGTAGGGAAATCTACTCATTCATTGTTGAAAACTTAAACATTAGTCACATAGACATATATTCAGTGAAAGATATGATATGAAAAATGAGTGGAGGAACGCAAAATATTTCATTAAAATCTATCTTCTTCTCTGTCCATACTCAGATGACTCCTGACATGAGACAAAAATTCGTGAATTTTTCTTTTTAACAACATGCTTGGATTTAGAGAAGGAAAGCTATTGACTAATCTCAAGGCTTAGTTGTATTTTTAAGTAGAAATGTATACATGTCCAGGATAATCAAATTTTTACCATGCAGATAATATAGCATCACAAATGAGATTTCTCTTTGCTTGGTGATCCTTTCTGAATAGTTATCTTCTTTTCTTCTATTTTTAGACACTTCAAGGTCTCTCTACTCTTTGGAAGATGAGTGTTTTCCTGCAAAGACAAGAACAGAACCTGTTCTAACCTTTGAGGTTTTTTGTTTGCCTTTTACTACCTGTATGATTATCACCCCCTACGGATGAGCTGTCATTTCTCTTTTTCTCAAAGAGTGGTTTCTTCTTTACAAACTGAATCTTTGAGTTAATTTTGATGTATCCATGCTTTTCTCTCTCCTGTGGAAAGAGGAATGAAACTCTTCCCCGAGCGTAGCACATCTCCTGGTTTCATTGTGAGGTCAGCACATCCTTGAAATGCACTGGCTGATTTAATTCAGCAGTTTTTTTTTCTATTATCCAATGCCTCTCTGCTGCTGTCATTCCTTTCTCATTAACATTAAAGAAGTCTCAAGGTTACTAGAATTATGCAATCTATTTCCGTAGCATTTTTCATCCCTTTCTGTTTGTTTAGCATATCCTTTATAATATGATTTTGACCTTTCTATAACTGCCTGACCTATAGGATTGTTTGGTATCTGTAATATGCTTTGTATTATACCAAGCAAAAAAGTTTCATTTTTCTTTAGACACATTGTAGGACCATTATATGTCTTTATTTGTGCAGTATAAATCATGATGGCCATAACTTCTAACAAATGCATGATTACTAAACCGGCCTTTTCTGAGCCTCAAGCAGTTGCCAACTGAAAACCGTATATAACTGTCAATGGTGTGGTGGATATATTTTAATATTCCAAATTTGTAGTGGAAATGATCCATCTGCCAGATCTCATTCCTTTGAGTACACTTTTGGTTACCTGAAGGTAATGGTGTTAGTTTATGAAAGAGCAAGTAAGACTTTTTTTTTATAATCTCCTTAGCTTTTGTTGCTATGTAATTAGAGAACTTTTTTAAATCTTTGCTAAGTTGACATGATGTTTCTTATGAAATTCTGGGTCCTTCAGCCACACCTCCCACCAATAATTGATCAATTTCAGTTTACCTTGAAGGAGGACTCTGGCAGATCAGCAGGGATCGGATGTGTGTTATGTATATAGACAAAGCCTATTCCTGATTATATTCCTGCACCTGAATTCGAATAATGAGTCAATTCTGTATCGTCTGTGTATAAATTCAGCTGTTTGAATATGCAATACAATTCTTTCTGCATATTAAGCTAATCTAGTATCTATATTGAGAGGTGCTTTAAAATCCCTTTGTAAAATTGCAGAATAGCATACATCTTCTGTTTTCTTTTTGGACAGAATAATAAGGGCTTTTTCTGCCTGATTTAATTCTTCTCTGATTTTAGGCACCTGCCTTCCTGATTATTTGCAGACATTATAAAAACTATGGGTTCCAGTTATTGTTGATGTGTACAATTCAGGAAGAATCTAAGAAGTTCTCTTTATAAGGCTGATTCTATCACTTTAGGGGTAATTGCTATTAATTTCTCCCCAAAATAGCATAAGCTCTTTTTCCTGGTATCTATTGTCTTGCCATAATTTTTTAATTTCATCAGCGTAAAAGGAACTATAATCTCTGCTGGTTCTATCTATACCTGCTAGTTGACAAAGTCTCAATTTTCCTTTTATAATTGGACCCAGAGGCTTTTTCCACATAAGATTTTAACTTTTTGCTTGGTTATGTGGATAAAAAGATCTTATTCTAAGATAATATCTTCCTTCATTAAAATTTCTGTAGGGGAAATCTCTTGGAAGGCAATATGACTAGAATACAATTAAGATTTGAATTCACTCTATCTACGTGTGCCTCCTGTAATTTCTCTTCAATGACCATCAGTTTTTTCTCTGCTTCAGCTGTTAATTCTCTGGGACTATTTAAGTGTTTATCACCATCTAAGGTTTTGTTTAACTGGACCATTAGATCAGGTGTTATATTAACAGCTTAAATGGGTCGGACAAACAGTTCCTATAATCTCGGAAAGTCATTAGGAGTCCACAGCTGGTCTCTCTCCTAATTTATGCCTTTCTGTGTTCTAATTTTCTGTAAACTCATTTTGTAACCTAGGTAATTAATAGAATCTCCTCTTTATATTTTTATATAGGGCAATTTGTAATCCTACTTTGGCAAAACTTTCTTTACTTCTAAGGTATCTGCATTTGAGTCAGATAACAAAATGTCACTCATGTAATGGTAGATTATAGACTTAGAAAATGGCTTGCATATTATTTCCAATTGCTGACTGACAAAGTATTGGCACACTGGGGCTATTGAGCATTCCCTGTGTGAGAATGGTCCATTGATATCTCCTAGTAGGCTGAGAATTATTATATGTAGGCACTGTGAAGGCAAACTGTTCTCTACCCTTCTTGTAAAAGGTATAGTGTAAAGAAACAATCCTTTAAAATCAATAACTTTGAGATGCCATCCCTTTGGCAACAGAGAAGGCAGAGGAATCTAGATTGTAGAGGGCCTATAGGTTAGAACCTTTGATAGCCCTTAGATCTATCGCCATTTTCCATTGTCCAGATTTCTTTTTCAACAACAAATACAGAAGTATTCCAAGTGCTGGGTTTTCGATTCTTTCAATACGGAAATATGAGTTGCTCCTGTATCAGCTGTTTTAAAAGCCTGGTGGGTTTTTTTCTAATAATGGGACATTGCTTAACCCATATTGGTTTCTCAGTTTAACCATTTTGAAGTGTAGGATTCGTGAGTACTTGAAGAAGTTTGCTAACTGCTTTAAACTTCTTGTACAATGAAATGTGGCTGGTGATCTTTGTTTATAATTATCTTATAATACCCTTCCCGAGAAACATGAGTTTCTGAGACTGTGGACAATGAATTAACCTGGTATTCCATTTCTGCAAATAGCTCATGGCCCCATAAATTCACTCACAACATTAGCTGCATACTAGTCTCAGCTTTCCTTTCTATTCTTCTGGCCCTATGTATTCAACCCACCTCATGCTTTGTTTAACTTGGAGATAGGGGGTTCCAACCATAGGAATTGGAATATTTGGCTCTTGAAGAGGCCATTCTGGATGCCAAGATTCTGGAGTAAATGATACTCACGCTCTGTACCCCATGTCTAGCCATCCTTCAATTACAATGTCATTTATAAACACTTATAGCTTTGTCTTAGATCACTTATAGAAATCTACCAAAATATGTTTCCCTATTTCCTACTGGTTTTTGATTCATCCTCTTGTTTATTCCATCATCCAGAACAGTGGTTTTTTACAATAGCAAACTGGATTAATTTTCCCGGGTGAGACATGTTGTCCACAGCAACTGGGAAATCACTCGACCTGATTGACATGTCTGGGCTGGGAGAGGCCCCTCCAAGGAGTTTCCCAGTGGTGCCTTCTGTTGCCTTGTCTGTCTCTTTGCCAACTATATTCATTAGTCCCATGTCACGCTCTTTGCCACACTTCCTAGCATATACCTGAAGGCTGGAGTCCCTCCTAACCTTCTCAGTTCCTAGAGACATTATTCCTAGGAATTCTTGTCTCACAGTCCCTCTTAGATGTCCTATCTCCACCACAATTAGAACATTCGGCACTCTGGTATCCCCCCATTGGAAATCACTTCTCCTACCCAATCCTCAGTGCTACAGCTAAACAGTTTCCAACATTCATCACATGCAATGATCCATTCCACTCGGCGGGTGCTGATCTCACTCTTAAAGGCCCAAGAACTCTTCCTACATTCTAAGTTGGCATTTTCTAAAAGTCAAAGATTCAATTAGTACATGTCTAGCTTCAGGGTCTGTCACTCCTACTTGTATAGCCTTAGTTAATCTTTTGTAAGTCACTAAAGGGTTCTTTCTTGGTCCTGTTGAACCTGATGACACACCCAATTTTCCCTAGTTCCTGAATCCTGTCCCGAGTTACAGCTGCTGTGCTATGTAGGGACAAGGTTCCTACGTTCATCGCAATGAGCTTGTTCCTGAGGATTAGAGCAATGACTCCTTGCCAAGAATTTGATCCTGGAAGTCTCTAATCCTTTTTTTGCCCCCTTGTTGTTCAAAAAAATTTTTGGCTCTTCTTCAAATAAACACCTCCAAAGCCCCTGAGGTCCATCTTCAGGACCTGCAGAGACTAATTGGGCGTTTAGGAGAGCCTTCAGTGCTTAAAGCCTGCATCTTCACCATTTCCTGACAAAAAGGTGAGGGTAGCCCATAAGATATAGTTGCTTGTTTTTTATTTTTTTAAATTGCTCATCCATGTTTGTCTCATGCATATATTTGACTACCTTAGGTACTTTGTGCCAGATGGTCTTTCCAATAAAAATTACTGGATATGCAGTTAAAAATATTGTAAGTGTCATCCTGGGATCTGGCATGAACTGATGAGGCTAAATCCTGTCCTTGTACCTTCTGTTGCTGCTCATCAATTTCCAATAAATTCCTCAATCTTTTAAAATCTTTTACTAATGCTTTTGTAAAGTCTGAATTTCTGTCCAGTGTTTTTGTTCTAATGTCCTCACTGAGAATTTCAAGGTAAGGAACTTCCAATAAAAGATATCGCCTCATCCTTGGACAGTTTTTTTTAAAAAGATTTTATTTATTACATATACAACACAGTGTTCTGCTCCATGATGCTCTGCAAGCTAGAAGAGGGAACCAGATCTCATTTTAGATGATTGTGGGCCACTTGTGTGGTTGTTGGAATTGAACTTAGGGAACCTCTGGAAGAAGCCAGTCAGTGTTCCTTAATGTCTTAGCCTTCTCGCTCAGCCCCTTGGACAAATTTTGATTGTGTGCATATTACATTCCCTGGGAGAGATATCATTAATCGTATCGGCAACTTTCTCTAAAGTTTCCACTTACAATCTCAGCAACACAAATTCTTTCAGATAATTTTGTCAAGTTTATGCTATCCCTCTTTCATAGTGTTGGTCCTCAAATAGCTGTCTATTATTAGCTCAGGGTGTTCCTGTAATATCTCTAAAAGAGCCTCATTACTGACCCTGTTATTGAAACATTTTTTGGAGATAATATTGAAGTCAAAGCTAATTCTAAGAATCAAATATGGGGATGCTGAAGGAAAAATCTACAAAAGCCTTGCAGTAATATTTTCCATAGTATAGCAACAACTGTTGAACTTCTCAGATAGTTATTAGTTATTTTTGTGTTGCAGATCTTACCTGTCATAATGCAATTGCAATGATTTGGAGTATGTATCAGGAATTGTTAGGCCAGCAGGAATCACAGTTGCAGCCATGTGGCTGAAAGATGCTAGCAGCAGTGAACAGCACATGTTGCTTACTTAGGTACTGAAAAATATACTTTGTTTAACAAATTAAGAGCAGCTATTAAAGCGCGATCAAACAATTCCAAGAGTTAGGGCCTAAGGTAAAGAGAAAACCCAAAGTTTTCCGTCAGTGTGGAAAGCTGTGGAACCCATGCCACAAAGGATCCGGCAGCAACCTGTAGGCCGGCATGTAAAGCACCCAGTGGCAGCGTGTCAGTCATGAGCTAGGGTG
Source organism: Alexandromys oeconomus (assembly GCA_963919705.1). Taxonomy (NCBI): domain Eukaryota; kingdom Metazoa; phylum Chordata; class Mammalia; order Rodentia; family Cricetidae; genus Alexandromys; species Alexandromys oeconomus. Next base: position 367,941 of record CAWTZB010000182.1, on the reverse strand, counting down.
AGAAGGAGCAGCAGCTGCTGCACCTGAGTGCGTGCTAGGCCATGGGCAGGAGAGTCAGTGTCCAATGCGCTCACCCAGCCAGCATCTGATCCCAAAAGGTGTGGACTGGTCTGCACATTCGGGTACCAGATGATGACAGAGTTGGCAAATAATCCCACACTTGTTCAGGAATTACACATAATAAAGGGTTATTTATTTAGGGAGACTCACAGTCCCTCTGTATGAATGGGGAACAGGAAATTGAATTCCAGCAGCCGGAAGTGAGCCAGAAGAGAGTGAACACACGCTTTATAGCTGCAGTTATAGTTAGCAGACCACCCCAAGTGGGCTGATATCTTAAAGGCTATTGGTCAAAAGAGCTCCCACAGCAGTTATTAAAACATTTTAAATGCCATATTCTTATAGATCACTGAAGTGTTTGAAGATGACTCATTTAAAAGGTATCTGTTTGAACTGAAAAACATACCTGATGTGACTACAAATTCAGTTGTAACACATGACTAATTACCTGCATTTCCTTTGTTGTCCTAAGCAGATAGTAATAATACTTCCAAGGACTAGAAATTCTCATTACATTGTTAAATGAGCCATATAGGTGCAACACCTTGACACAAGATTAGAAATGTATATACAGGCTAAATTAACAAAATTAATCTCAAATTTGTATCAATAATATATAAAAATTGTATATGAAATGCAACTCTCAATCCATATGTAAACCTTTAAAACTAGTAGTTACTTTTTATCTTATCATATCTAATCATCCCTTTTTTCTCTTTTCAAACAAAAACCTTGAATCTAGTTGTCCTTTGTTTAGTTTTTTTTCTTATCAATACCAATAACAACTTGTAACTAAGTCCCCCTAAACAATGACAAATATCCATAACCCATTGAACAACAAAAAAACACCTACCCCACTTTTAGGAATGTGAGATCATATTTTAAAGCTACTTCCTGTTGTTTAGTGAAATGACCGTAACTTTAGGAGCTACTGAAACAAAATTTTTGGTTAATTGTCAAGTCCTGAGAGAGGACGTTATCTATCACTTGTATGTCCATTCTCTGCATAATGGGAAAGTGCAGGGCTTGTCTCAAGCCTGGTTGAATAGTATGCTTAGGCTATGTCATCTCAGCTAGCCACTTTTGAAATTGTTCAGATCAATTTGTAGTCCAAAGCTGATTTTTTTTTTGCTTAGTGATGTTTGGGACCGAAGTCCTGGAAGAATGCCATTGCAGGACCCCATCCTCCTTTTGGGAAGTTCTAAAGTCTCTGCTAGCTAGGGCTCATGGCTCACCTATAAAACTGAACAAAGACTCAAACCCAGAGCTCAGCGTATAGGAAGATAGATGAACCTTTTTCTAGAACAAAATTAGTACTCTGACATATGACCATTACTATTACGACATAAAGTTTAAAAATAAAACCAAAAGAATACAAGATTAATAGCAATATAAAATAGTTAGTGAATATTTCTTTCTTCTCCCTTGCTCTTATATCAGGAGACTCTTCTGACACGATAGAGATTTTGACTTCCTTATAACTATGGCGGGTTTGAGAAAGGAGAGCCACACTGACCTCCAAAGCCAGCTTTAATCTTTAACTGACTGGGTTACCAAAAAACATCATTTTCTGCTTATGTCTTGTAAAGAATAACAGAAAGAAATATTTGGGAAGATTCGATAGTTTATCTCTAGTGTAGGCACACCAATAGCTAATATACTCTTTTTCAGAGACTTTTTTCTCTGGATGATTTGTCTTGTCCTTTTCCTTCAGAGGTCTCATTTGTCCAGTGGTCTCCTCAGACTCCTAGCTGTATACCTTTATTCTCCTGAAAAGACAGGGAACAAAACCTCTGCAGCAAACCCTAGTAATGGGAATATTCTTGTAGGCAAGTATACGCATATCTAGTCATGATTTATTAGTTTATAGGTTAGTCTGTGATTTAAGCGGCCATGCTGTTTGATGATTTCTCATGTCTTCTAATTAAGAGGTGTCTCTGGATCAAATCGAATCTTTTCAATTTTGATGGTATCTGTAACTTTTCTTCTCCTGTGTAAACAAAAGAAAACCCTCCCAAAGTAACATATGTCCTGATTTCTATTCCGAGGTCAGTATATCTTTAGCATATTGACTGATTTAATTCTGTAGTTTTTTCTACTCATCCAATGTTGCTCCACAGCTGTTGTTTCTTTCTCATTAGATAGAAAATTCAAAGTCAACAAAGCAATTGCCATACTCATTTCTGAGTGTAAGTTTGATTATCTCTTTATGTTTATTTAGCATATTCTTTTTGGAGCTTGATTTGATCTTTTCTATAACTGCCTGCCCTGAGGATTGTGCGCTAGTGCCTGTAATATTACTGTTAGATAAGCACAGATCGGTTTGTATTTTGGCATATAGGTTGTTGTATTTTGTACACCCAGATGTGGGTTTCTGGGTCTATTGGGAATATGGGTTATTACCACTTAAGAGCACACAGAAGTGTTTTGCGCAATGTGTTAGTGCAAAATACGGGTTGGTAGGAAAGCTAAATCCTGATTTGTAGGGAGAAAGTAAGTAAAGTCGGGAGGATGCCATGCCAGCCCAAGTACAATAGGTAACAAACCAGCAAGCCTTGTGATAAATATGAAATAATAGAAATAACAGAAATGGGTTGATTTAAAGATATTCAAGAGCTAAATAGGAATATGCCTAAGTCATTGGCCAAGCAGTGTTGTACTTAATAATAGCTTTGTGTGATTATTTGGGTCTGAAATGGCCAGAAAATGAAAGAACAGTCTTTGCTTACAAATGGCACTCAATGCGGGGCAAGAATATCCACATAAAGCCTAAGAAAGTTTTTTTAAAAAAAAAGATTTTTAGACCTACAAAATCAGAAGTCATCTTGAACTTCTTGGTAGCCATATATTTTTAAATAGGCTCTGTTTGCTGAATTTGAGCTGAAGAATGGCTCCTTTTAAGAGAAGGCTTCCTGACTCGATGTTAGCTGGAAAAGCTGTGAGACTGTTAAGATATGGCTCTCCTGATTCTACTGTTGCAAAACACTCGGGACTCGGGAGGTCCTGTCAGAGCACTTGAGTGGGGTTGTGGGAAGTTCATGCTTCAGATGACTTGAAAGCAGCAGGCCAACGCCTCTGAGAGAATTAAGGTGGTAAACATGACTCCCAGACCTCTGCCATGTAGGAAAAGCCAAGCAGGGTGGAACAGAGAGTTGACAGACATTGAAGAAACTCTATGCAATTTGCCTTCGATGTGACAAGGTCACTTGAGCAAGAAACTGCTGTTACCTAGACTGCTTAGTAGCAAGCATATATAAACCGGTATGCAGGACCCACAGAAAAATGATTGCTGAGCTTGCCCTGAAAAGTTGAGGCTCGTTTAGGGTTCTTGCTTCGTGAGGTTGCTAGATATTCTGGAGACACAGAAGAAAGTGACTGACAAACTGCCTGTATAAGCAAAACAGTCTTCAAACCTTCTGCTTCATGGAAAATATATCTGCTAGATAGTATGGGCCTGTAGGCTGAAGATGGATGCTCCAACATTATAGAACTTTGGTTGACTGTCCAGGCAGTGAAAAGTCTCTGTTAATTTAGGTTTTGGAGTAGCTTACAATGTATTCCTATTTACTCAGATAATATATCTCTGGGGATATACAGAATAATAGAATATGGGTCCATTTAAAACTAAGTTAACTAACTAGAAATATGCATTGGTCAAACAGTGTTGTAATTACTATGTTGTTGTGTGATTATTTGGGTCTGAGGTCAGAAAATGTGTAAAGAACAGCCTCTGCCTACATACTTCCACTAATGGCTATAATGTCTGGCAAAAATGTGATTACTGAACTGGGCCTTTTCTTAACTCAAAGCTGCTGCCCATTGAAAATCTGGAATAGGTATCAATGGTGTGTTATACATATTTTAGTTTTCTGAATTCTACAAAATGGAACACATCCATCTGCCGGGATTTAGGATTTCATTTCTTTGAGCACCTTGGGTTACTTCCTGCAGGTAGTGGTGTTTGGTTGTATAAAGAACAAAATTAGAAATTTTCTCCTTATAATTTCTTTTGGTTGTTGCCATGTGATGGGAAGTCTTTAAAAAAAACTTCACTATTGACATTGTTTTTAATGAAATTTTGAGATCTTTCAGCACATATCAAATCAGTAATTAACTGATTTCTGTCACATGTGCTAGAGGACCCAGCAGATCTGTTGTGATTGGATGTGTGTATGTATGTGAGATATTTAGTCCTGACTATAATTCAGAAGTGAATTAAATAATGAAGTCAGTTCTATCATTGATATAAATCCAGCAGTTTTGATCAATTTTACTCCATTGTACAGTGATCTTAGCTCTGAACCCAGGTACTCAATTATGTTGTGGGACTGGGCCTCTAAAACACTCCTGAACCAAATCTACCCAGTCGTTAGAGAATAATTCTATTATAAACTGGACCACAAATTTAACATTTGCTTAACAATAGGTGAATGCATGCCATATGAGACTGTTGCTTTCCTTTAATGTCCCTAAGTCTAAAATGTCACAGGAGTCTAGTAGGCTGTAACAGAGACTTGCCATTTGGCAATTCCTTTAAGGTTACTGGAGATGTATTAAGGTTGGTTGTCGAAAATCTTTGACTGTTCCTCTCTATTCGTATAATGCAATGTGCTGAATTTGACTTCATTGAATTTTTTCTTTCTGGATTTGTAATATCTTCTGTGATCTGTTTTATTAGTTTGTTTCAAGGCCTATTTCTTAGCACTTAGATAAACCAACTCTTTTAGTGATAAGACAAAAATGATAATTCTGATATATAGGACTAACATCCTAGAATCCCAGCCTAAATTAGATATCTCAGTTAATTAATTGTTCCATTTTCAAACTGTCTCAGCATATTATACAGAGATTCAAATTTCTCAATTATAATTTGTTTTTCCATTTTGGTCAATGTGGAAAACTCTTTTGAACTAATTCATGCCTTTATGAATTCCTAATTGTCTTACCAAATCTACTAAGAGGAGGTTAATGAAGCTGTGAGGCTGATTGCTGCTGCATAGAACAGCAAAAGCCTCTCTGGATTCTCGAGCGCAGCTACCTAGCTTGTCAGCAGCCCAAGAAGGGGATTCAAGCAGATGTTCTAGCAACCGTGGTGTAAAGAGAGAGGGGGAGAGAGATATCTGTCTGAAAACACACAGGGGACTTTGTTCGGGGAAAAGCACATGTGGCCGGTGGAGGGGGTGGATACCTAAATGCAGAACCAGCCAGTTTGGAGCTCAGTGCTTCTGGAGCTTGGGGCATAGCACCTTAGACACTGTTTCAGAGGGTTATAAAAGGAAAATCCCAAACATTTTTCTCCAAAGCTTGGGGATAAAAGCAGAAGTCTGACCGGGGGGGATGGGGAGCACCATGTGCAGCCTCACCTCGGCTCATTGACAGAAGCCTCAGGCAAAATGGACTTTTTCACAACTCATACCCAAAGCACCTGAGGCCAAACATAGCACAAATAATAAAAGCCCAGAGACGGATATTGGGGTCCGACCCGAAGAACCAGAAACCAAAGCAGCCAAGCCACTAGAGAGCTCTTACCCCTAAGAAACCCCTCATTCTGAAAGAGAGCTAGTTACTATCTCCTCTCAATTTATATTCCTTTTTAGTGCTGGGATAATGGTGTGAGCCACAACTATCTGGATCTGTTTCTGCAACTGATCTTGTGCAGCCCAGAGTGATCTTGAACTCACAGAGATTTGTAGTGAGATGAGGCGAACAGGCCTGCTTTTCGTCCTGCTCTGGCCTCTGCACGGCTAGCTTCACCCGAAATAATTACATGGAAACTGTATTCATTTAAACACTGCCTGGCCCATTAGCTCTAGCCTCTTTACTGGCATGAATTCCTTCTCACGATTTACATTATAACCCATTTTTATTACAATCTGTGTAGCAACCAACGGGGTCGTGGCTTACTGGGAAGATTCTAACCCACTGTCCATCTTGGGCTGGAGCTTCATCGCTACCTGACTCACACTCTGCCTTCTTCCTTCTCAGCATTCTGTTCAGTCTATTCCACCTATCTAAATCCTGCCCTACCAAAAAAGCTAAGCAGTTTCTTTATTAACCAATGAAAGTAACACAGATAGATGACCTCCTCCATCAGAGATCCATCTGCTGTGCCCCCGACATCCGGGGATTAAAGGTGTATTACACTACTGCCTGATTTCTAATGACTTAGTTTTATCTTCTGGTCTTCAGACTAGCTGTATTTATAAAACATATATAAAATATCACTATAGTGAAGGAGCAGCAGTGACCTCCACTGTCTTTTCTTCCCTATCCAAAAACCAAAATTTTTCTAAACCTCTCTATACTACTTCCTGTGTCTCTCTATATGATCTTTTGTCCTCCCAACTTCTCTATTTGAATTTTTGCAAACCTATCTTATGCTCTCAGAAAGTTATTAATATTCCTGTATGTATTAGAGCAGCTTATAATCCCAGCTTTACAAAATTCTCAACATTTAAAAAAACATTATGTTTAAACAAAATTTAAACATAAAAGTATTTTGCACTTTATATTTGCTAAGTAAGATATCATCCATATAATGATGAATTATAGATTTGATAAAATTGTTTATGAATTATTACCAATGGCTGTTGGTACGAACTATTACACAGGATGGAGATGTTTAATATCCCTTGAAGAACTTTCCACTGATACCTTTTAATAGGGCTGGGAATTAGAATAGGCACTGTGAAGGCACATTTTTCTAATTCTGTTTTTTGTAAAGGCATAGTAAAAAGCAGTCTTTTAAGTCAATTGGGCTATAATAGATTATCCTTTTGGTAATAAAGAAGGCAAGTGGAATTCAAGGGAAATTCTCTATAATGTGCCCACTGACTGGATCACCTTATTAATATTTCTTAGATCTGTTACCATTCTTTGTTTTTAAAGACAAATACAGAAGAATTCATCAGAGTCTTTTGGGTAGCAGCCCCTTAGGCCCCTTCAGGGTCTAGTCAAGATGCTACAGCCCATGAGTGGAAATAACTACAAGATCTGGGAGGTTGAAAGAAAATGAACCAGCTCACACAGTTCTTTTCATAATTTCTTTTTTTATTGTCCTTTTTTCTCCTCCAAATTTTTCTTAGTTCATGCACAACAGACACAATCATCAATTCTCTCGGCAACAACAAGGTTACAGGACTTGTATTTTTCAGGGTCATATAAAGCTGATAATACACAAACTGTAATTATATAACCGACAGCTTTATAGATTCAAAGTGGGAATGTTTTGTAGAAAGCCTTTCGTGGAACTCTTAAGGGGGAAGGCAGTTAATTAAGAGAGGGAAATTAAATCATTAGAGGAACTTAGAGGGGAATTTGTGGTGTGTTTGTTACATGCAAGGGACTAAAACAAAGAGCTAAAACGAAGTTATCAGTAGAAAACCATGGAATAGTATATGAAATCATCTTTTACTCAGTTTGCAGCTTTTTCCCTGTGAGCAAGAGGGATTATCAGGTAATTAGGCAACATAGCCAGCAGGGGAAGTATTGCTGCATTTGATCTGCACTGGTCAGCATTTCTGCCAAATGTTTAGCAGGCTGGTGGTGGGGGAGTCAAATAGGAGAATTACATTTACACCTAAGTGATAGAACAAGGAGGAGGCCTTTTAGTAACAAATAACTAAAAAATCCAGACCATGACTCTCTTTCCAGCTGTCTGGACCCAAACTAGGGTGGCTTTGTTCCCTGTGGGTTGTGAGAGGCTTGTCTTTGTTCAGGAGTTGGGCAAACTGGTTATGACCTTGTTTGGTGTTATCTCATAAGGTTAAGAGAAAAACCGTTAATCTTCTAAGCTAAGATCTTGTTCAATAAACTGAGGTGAAAACAGTAAGTACAGAGCGTTAGTAGCCTGTTTAGGGTTATAACAGCGTTAATTGGGATCGCACTCTATATAGTGGGAGAAGTAGAAATCAGGAGCAAGCATTCTTCCTGTCTTTCTGAGGGTTAAAACATCGCAACCATTTCGGACATAGATGTCGGAAATGTCCTTAGTGTCTGGTGAAATGTCTCAGTTGAGATCTCATTGTTCGGGACACTAATACTGACCAACTGCCTGCCGAAGGAGATAATAGCAGAGGGGCAGACTTCTAAGTTTATATCGGGGGAAATGGAACAAGGATCTGGTTGTAAAACAAAAGTTTTGGTTGTGTGATTACTTCACCAGAACCTCACATTGCTGGAGGGAGTCATCCAATATACCAATGCTTAAGGGAAATTGTGCCCAATAAACAATTAGCACATTGTAGCTCTGTAGGAAAAATCCCAAGCTGTAATGTAAGGGAAAGAACTGGTGTGGGACAATTCTACATTCTGTCACGTTGTGTTTGGAACAACGCTCGATTGGCCAGTGCCAGCAGGAAGTATAGGCGTGGACAACCAGACAGGAAGCAGAGGTGGGGCAATGAGAACAGGAGTATTTGGACAAAAGAAGGAAGCCCTCCATTCTCCGTTCCTCTCCAGACACTGAAGAAGCAGGGATGTAACCTGCCCTGCTGAAAAAGATGACTGAGCCATGTGGCTAATTAGATAAGGAATAATGGGTTAACAGAAGCTGGCAAGAGTCGAAGGCCGAGCTACGTGGGCTAATCAGTTTATAACTTAGGGAGACTCGTGTGATTTTTTTGGGACTACTGGCTGTGGGAACTGGCGTAGGGACAGAAAACTCCCAACAAAGCAGGCCCTCGTTACAAAGAACTATGGCTTCACACAAGAAATCTGGCAAGGAGGACAGTTAATACATTCAAAAGGTGGTATTCTTTATCGCCTATAACAGTACGGATGTTATTCGATCAGATGTGCATCTGGTGGGCTGACTCCCTGAACTCTCACTGTATAATTAAGCGACCTGCCAAGGACTGATTGCTTCTTCAGTATGAGTGGATCACTTAGCTGCTCCTGTACCAATGCTGTTCTAATGGCCGTAATGCTCGTGTTAAAGGAATTCCACCTCTGTATTGGGATTTTCTGTTAGATCATTTTTAAAATGTAGGGAAGTTGGTAACTTTGAAAGACCAAAGCAAGCTGTTGTGTCTTGCTTATGCACAACCTGAACAAAGTCAGTGACTCTTCTTGATAATTTCTTATATTTCTTTTCTCTCAGAGGCATTCTTTATTTTATGGTTTGTCTTCGAGATTGAGGAATGCCAATCTGGGTTTACCATTGTTGTAACAAGTCACACTCCACAAACCCACTGCTATTGTCACATATGGCTTTAATTTCCTACCCATCCTACTGGCCCTATACACTTGACCCACCTTTGTTCTTTTTTTTAAATTCTTTTTACTTCAGAGGTAAAGTTCCAACACCTGGAAGCTGAATATTTACCTTCTGAAGAAGCCAGCTCTGGATGCCAAGATGTGGAGAAATTATTGTTACATCCAAACTAAAGGTCTATAATTACAATGTCATTCACTTGTATTTTTAGTTTTTGTTATTTGAATATTTTAAATAGAAGCATTAAGTTTTGAATTGCTCTGTGGATGTGAGCTTAACCAATACCGACAGGGAATGCTTGAGCCCAATTGAGATTTGGAGATGTAAGAGCCCCTAAGTGCTTCCCAATGGCAAAGGATTATTTGTCTGTCACTTGCTGATCTGCATTCATTGATCCAATGTTGGTTTCTTGCGTACTCTTCTTCGTATATTTCAGAAGGTCAGGCTCTCTGTTTGGATCATCTCTTGAAAAAGCATTGTTTCTAGGAATGCCTCGCCTTTTCACATGATCCTTATTTACCACATTAAAACATCTGACCTTTTGAACTTCCTTAAAACTTTTAGAAATCACTTTCTATCCAAGCCATTATCATAAGTGTGAGAACCAATATCAACTATATTTCAGATCCATTCATCTATGGGGTCTGATCTTGCCTTTAAAGGTCTAATCATACTTTTGCATTCTGAATTATCATTTTTAAAAGCCAAAAGGATTCAACCCAAGATATTTGTCTAGCTTCTTAGTCCTATTAACATTTTAAGTACAGACTAAAGTCAATTTGGTTTGAAGAATCAAGTGAAGGGTTTTGGGAGCCTTTTTGTATAATTTTAGTAATGAATCAGTCCCTCTTCCTGACTCTTCATCCCTGTCCTAAGCATCCAAAGTTGCTGTACAAACATATGGCCAAGATGTGGATCATCAAATCTAAACTGTCTTTGCAAATCGGAGCATGCTCTCACCTTCATTCGACTAGCTGGTCTTTGGGAAATTACCATTCGCTACTTCATTGTTCTGAGATCTAGCTTTCTTTCTCCCTCTGTATTTTTAATGTAACTGAGAACCACCTTCTAGGATTGCTTGTAACTAAAGCTTTTCATCTTGTGTGGTTCTGTTCTGAGTTTTGTCTATGAATTTAACATTTGTTTCATTATGAGTGTGAATGCATACTTACATAGAAACAACTGCTTCTTTAAATCTTTTTCAAATCTAACATTTCACAGGATCCTATTTAACTTCTTTGATAGCCTTGGGGCTGTTTAAGTCATTTCGAAACTTGTTCTTGTATGATAACTGGATATTGGTTTTCTAACAACCTTGGGCTGGGCTTCTTCAGGTTCATAACTCAATGTGGTAGGTTCTGTTCTAAATCTCTGTCAAGTGTGTGAATATTTGGTCTTAGTTTCATTAGCAGATCTTTCGGAGGACTGTATTTGTTATCAGTGTCTCTTATACTTGGAACCAATATCAAACTACTTATTAAAGTATATAACATGAATTACCAAATTGATAATTATAATTAACATGTCAATCCCAGCTAAGCTGATTATTCCTTCATTTAATTTTTTTCATTTTCAAACCATACAGTGTCCTAACTCTCTGTATCATAATATTGTTCCCCATTCTTAACGTTAGAAAGACTTTGTTTTGAAATTTTCTTTAAAGACTTTTGAATAAAATTTCATTTCCCTCCTTAAGAATTCCCGGGTGTCTCACCAGATCTGCTGACTTTTCAGTTTTTCTACAGCAGTTAAGTGGTTTGATGTGGGGAGTGCCTCGGCACCTAGGTAGCCAGGCTAGTACTGTGCTGCCCTGGACGGGCGGCGAAGCTGCTGGCACCGCAGGATCTGGGTTCTGAGAGCACTTGCAGCTTCTTGTATAGCACCAGGGGCTTAGGGTGTGCAGCAGTGTCGGTAGCAGTAGAAGACTAGCGGCAGCAAGCAGGTGCCAAGGCTAGTGCTGGTCCAGGGAAAGTCCACAAGCTTCGGGGAGAGGATGAGCCACCTAAAAATGGACACGGGGAGGGGGATGTGGAGGAGAAAACCTGTTTGGCAGAAGTGAGGGCACAGAACTGACTTTGAAACAGCCAGCAAACCGTCTCGGGATCAGTATCAGGCTAAAACTGGATTGATCAGAGAATCGGTGGGGGAAAGGTCCAGACTCCTCTCTCTTTCCTTCCTATCCAAAAAGGGCTCGGAATCTTCTGAGCCCCTCTTTCTTTACTATCCCAAGCACACAATTCATGGGTCTCTCTATATGTCCAGGCCTCTGAGCTTCTATAGGCTAATTCGTCAGCTAGTAGCTGGCTCGTTCTCTGATTCAAGGTGTTTTTATTGATAGAACATTGTGAGTGTCAGAGTCTGATCAAAATATCCCTAATAGAAGGCATGGTCTCACTATAGTCCCAGGCTGTCCCAAACTCTAAAGACCAGCTGGCTTGCAAATTCACAGCGATCACTGCCCTTGACTTCAGAATGCTGGGGTTAGTGATGTGCACTCTCTCTTGCTTTTTTTAGATAGCAAGTTTCTTACTCCAAACATTGTATAAGTTTCAGTTTGGTGTATCGTAGATGTTGATATTCCGATGGTGTCTCAGTATTAGGCGTATTGTTACTCAAAAGGATTTTACCATTTTAATCATCAGTAAGGTTTGTGAGAGAGGTAAGATGCAGCAGCCTTTATAATTCTGATTTAGAACTCCTGGACAGGTGGTCATGTCCTTGTGCCACTCGGCGATTGTGCCTTTTCTTCTGTTTAGCATGTGTGAGAGTGCTCCTTTGGTCATCTGCAACTGCATGTGTGAACAGGACAAGATTCCTAACCACCTAGAAACTGATAAATTATTGTTCTTATGACTCAATTGGCAGGCCCCCCCACCCCTTTGTCTTTTGTCAGTAGTTTCCTTCACACAACAGTGTATTTAAAATTAGTATTGCTCATACATGAGCTATCTGGCTTCAAGGTTCTCTTTTTCAGTGTGCCTTTGACCTGATGACACTCTACCCGCTAACTATAGTCACTTTGATTCTTCTTGATTTCTCAACTCCGTTTTGCCATCACTATTGTTGCCGCTTGTTACTTTGTGGTTTCCCTTACTAGACACACAGAATGTCTTCCATGGACATGCAAGTTAGCACACAGTCAGCTTTTCTTTTTAAAGATTCACGGTTTATTTGCTGGCATGTACAGTATTCTTGTCTCACACGAGCCCCAGGCTAAGATAGCAAGGCACCAGATCTCTTACAGATGGTGAATGCTACCATGTGGTTGCTGGGAACCGGAACTTGGATTTGGAACACAGGCAGTCCCCTACACTGAGCCACTCTCCAGCCCCCTATTTCATCTTTTCACCACATGTGGCAAAATACCCAAGCAAGACAACTCAAATGGAAAAACTTGTTTGAACTCCCAGTTTCACGGATTTTAGCCACATCATTGTATTTGTCACTGAGACTCAGGGGACACAGAGTGAGAGCCTTCTACTGGCTTGTGCAAGTTAGCAGCCATCCTACTGGACAGGAGCCTCAAGACAGTTCAGCACACACTACTTCAAGACTACTTCCAAGTGGAATGGTTCTTTCGCTGTATAGGAACACACAAGAAATCATTGGAATGAGGGATTAGATCTTCTCTCTTCATGTTGTGACAATGGTAACAACCCTAAGACCACCTGGAAGTATCAGAACTGAAACATGTGATTCAATCTGACTCACTCTTTGATCAGGACTGCTAGAATTGTGCACAGCCATGCCCTCCCCCCACCTAGACCAAAGCTGAAGGCCAGCCCTTGAAGATAGACTTGTGCACTCACAAGGCTCTTTTGGTGTTTGTTGTCACAAGTGAATACCACACAAATAAAGCTGTCTTTGCTTGTTCCCCCTAACCCCTCTCTTAAAAAAAAAACAGAAACAAAATAGCACCCTGGTTTGGTTAGATTTGGATGAGAATAGTTACTTTGGTTTGAGCAGAGGAGGTGAAATCTGGTCTCAACTCTATTTTGGCCAGTATGGATACTACTTTTTACATCTTTTGTTTTGATTCAAGATCAATATATGGCAGGCATCACCTGTCATGTTTTTGGTTTTTATCGAGGACATTTCACTTTTTCACAGGTGTTAAATTGACATTCAGGCTGATTTGTCTCGTTTCTCATCAGTAATCTGGTCTAAATGATTCGAATCGCTTTTTGAATGGGACTTTAATGACCTTCAAGTGCTTATTTGATCACATAAAGTAGAATGTTGAAGATCTTCAAATTATTATTTTTATATATGAATGAGCGTATCCAGCGACTGATGTGGCAATTTAGGAGGCACGACTCATGGATCTCGTGATTTGAGCCCCGAAAGGCTTATACAAACAAGTTTCCAGGACAGCAATGCTACATAAGGAGTAGTTCTGTTCCAAAAACAAACACAGGAGGCGATAGTGTTGAAGAGGTGGAGAAGAGAAAAGATGAACCTGTGGAACTGTTGAGACCCTAAAGATCCTATTCTCAAACTTCTTTACACCAGGCTGTTTTTGATAACTTTTGTTTGCAACTGATCTTAGTAGTTAGGCAAAATCTTTTCAACATCAGTAAACTAGTGTTTTACGAAGAACCTACCTCTGCTTTTTTTCTTTGATATATTAGGAATTGGGTGATTTTACATTATATTGTAATTTGTGAGTTTTATAGGGTATTACTGTCTATTGTTCTTGCTTTCTTTTGTAAGTCCAACTAATGTGTATGTATATGCACACACTTACACACGTGCACACAGAGATCAACCCAGGCCCTGCACCGCGAGACACAAACACTCAGTGCCACAGAACCGCACCATGGTCCCTGACTTATGGGCCAATCGTGGCTAGTTTGGATTCAACGTGATCACGTTGCCATTAACCATAGTATGGGCTAAAGTGAGCATGGTTAGGCATCTGAACTCTACCTGAATCTAAGAATAGAATAGAGAAAAGCATCCCTAGGCTGGGATGCTGGCTCAGGCCTCTGAGCATGACCAACCCAGAGTGAGACTTTGCTGGGTGAGATTGCGTTTCACCACCAACATCTGCCTAGCTCTAGCTTTTGTCTCCGCGTTAGGCATGTCACCTGGTTCTGTTCCAGCTTCTAGCTAACGACACACACGCACACACACACATTACACACACACACACACATTTACACGACACTAAGCTTCTGCTTAGAATTGACCTCTGTCCTCCTCTCAGCATTTACTTTCAGTATCAGAGAGCAGCAGATGCACACATCCCCACTTCCAACTGGGAGGCTCACGAACTTGCTGTGACCCTGTGTGGCTTGGTTACATCTCCTGTACTCAGTAAGAGCTTTTCCAGCAAACCAATTCTCTGTTTGTTAGTCTTTGTTTCGGTATATATGGCCTGCGCACTTGTAAATATAGGAAACTGATATTTTTGAGTTGTCTGTAGGACAGTCAAAACTGCATTGCTACACTGGATGCCTGACAAACACCACACATTGTCAGTGAGTCTTCGAATATGAAGATTTTGACTCCAGTACCTACTGTGAACTAGTTATGAAAAAGACTCATCCACACCTTCTGTTTATGTAGTTAGATTCTCAGTTTGGTTCAAAGATTAGATAATAGAACTTGTCTCCACATGCAGAAAGAGCAAGAGAAAGGGGTAAATGGGAGAGAGATGGAACATAGAGGACCACAGACTCTTCACTGTGCTGTCTGCCCGGTATCCTAAGCTCTTCGATTAATTACTTTTGCATATAGGGTACACTTCAGTCTGTGGTTGGCTTTATCGTAAACAATAGGTCTATGATTCTACTTTTGAATAGGGTCTCTAGACAGATTTTTGTTTAGTTCTTTTCAGAATTTATAAGAGAGTTTTTTAATTCACTACTCACTGGTCAGAGCTTTCTGTCTTTTTCCGCCACCTCGTTCTCTCCATGAACGTCCCCTCCCCCCAGCTTCTCCAAATAGCAGTCAGTTCTCGCCCTGGGGAAGTCCACGACCAACCCAACCTCCATCCAGGTTCCATAATTTTTAGAATCTGAGAGGTGTGAGTGCTACCTCACTGTGCTGCTGGAGCAGGGAGCTCTTCCATGCCCACACCGACCACCTCCTACTTGTTTTGAATCCTCAGGCTTCTTCTATCACCAGACTCATTCATGTAATTTTAAGTGTTTTTCTCTAAACTGAATATCGTGCACAGTGGCAATAATCCCGAGCTACTCAAGGAGACGAGCAAGTCCAAGTTACAAGGCCCAGTCTAGGATTTATGAAAACCTATCTCACTTTTTTTTTTAAAAAATATTTTAGTAGGGGATAGGGATATAGTTTTGGTAGTATAGCTTTGGTGTTTAGACCTAAAATATTTTCTATGATTGGGTTTATTAGCAACAGCTTCAAACCGAAATATATGCACTCATTTTCTTGCTAAATAGGTTGGAATGTAGCCTTTAGCCTTGATCTGGAAATAGGTTGGTATTTGAGACTGTCTGTATAAATAAGATGTCAGTTATTTTTAATTTAGGAAACCAACCACACTGATCTCTTTTTTCCACAGAAATGGCAAACAAGCATTTACTCTTTAAACACATCAGCATCAACCGCTGCCTTTGCTTAAGTTATCACTCTCTAATTTGAGAGTCCAGCAGCACACATTTTTCTTTTTTTCACCACTCCTCAGGTTCCTCACTACCACCTCTCAAATCCTCTCAACTCGCCTGAGAAAGAAACACAGCTCCACAGTGACCCACTTTGGACTTCTAACACTACCAGAAGCTTTGTAATGTTCATGTGGACTCGAACAGTGCAGAAACATGAGAACAGGCTTCCAGACAAGAGTAGCTCTGACCTTGTGCATTTTATGAGTTCGAGTAAAGTTTTACCCAGCAATTGCTAATCTACAAATTGATTTTGAGATAAGAACAAAACCCAGCACATTAAACATATTTCTTCACCTACACCTATAACCCTCTCACTCAGGCAAGAACCAGAAAGATGCACTAGAGAGGCAGGATGCTCCTGTTTCAGGAGCTAGAATAGTATGGCCACAGAGCCGAAGGGAAGAAATTGAGGCGGTAGGTGAGAAGGCTGACACACCATCCAGATGTGGAAGACTGAGGCACTGCTTTGGCATTTCTGGTCTCACTTCTCAAAGGTTTCCATCACCAGAGTTAGCTGAGGCTGGTATCACCACAGGGCACATTGAAACAATGGAGAGAGGAAACCTAGTGGGCCTCTCGAATCTGAGTGCAGGATGGTGTAGATGTAGGAGCCTGAGGAGGTTCAGTCAGCCATGCAGAGAAGAAAGCTGGTTTTGTCTTTAGGCTCTGGGTCTCTCTCGACTGGTCAACTGGCTGGCCTGAATAGACCTGGTGCCAAAACAACTGGGGGAATGTTCCCAGGATGTGCTTCTCACTTCTGCCAAATGACACTCTTCTTTCGGTGCTCCTATTTCACAGAATTTAGTTTAGTTTTTAACACACACACACACGACACAGCACACAACAACACACACACACACACACACGGTATATCAGTATTTGCTGGCTCATACTTTATTTGACTGCTAGAAGTAAGACAGAACTGAGAAAGGGCTAAAGTATTTCTCCTGACTACAAGGCAAATCTCTCCATCTCTGAGAGTGTGAGGAAGCATTCTATTAGGGAACCCAGAAGGGGCATTCAAGAAGGGTTGCAGACCCGAAGAAAATACCAGCACTGAGCTCTTATTGAACCAGAGACAGGCTATTCAGACCAAGAAATTGCCAAGTACTCCAGCTCCATGGAAGAAGAGATCGACTTTAATGATGAAAATGATGTTATGAGGATCTGACTTAGACATACTGCCATATTTCTCTGAGGGAAATCTGAAGATTAGTATCATAATGTTACCATACATTAAACTGCTGTTTTCTCATGACCAAGATTTAGAGAGTTCCTTGGTATCTTTGCAGAATGGATACACAAAGTGCTTCTTCCTACAAAGAATGAATCCGGTTAACTTCACTAACAAAAATAAATTGAATAAACTTTATTTTCTGGAAAAGCAACAGATTGAAGAAATTGATGAAGCTAAAAAGGAAGAGAAAACTAGGCCACATAAGGAGAAGTCTATAATTCAGATAAAAAGTTTAAACTCGAATATTTGCAAAGAGTTGGGCACCTGCCCAGGCAGAGGAAAACAGTCTTGCAGATATTGAGAAGGCAGAGAAAAGACTCCCACAGCCTGAACAGAGTGCTCAAGAGAGGACAGGAAGCATACAGAAAAGGCACTTTAAGGGAGTGAGTGACAAGAGCCTGTGGGATAAGCAGAGTGTCCAGACGCGCGGGAGAGCATTGCCAAAGACAGGCAGCTCGAGAGCCCACCCACAGCGGGAGTGGCAGCAAGTCAGTCTGGTTCAGAAGCCAGACCTTAGTGGGAGATTCCCTTCCACCCAGAGCCCTTGCTCCCAAAGGAGCATGGGGAGGCAGTGTCTTCTTCCCCAGAACAGTCACTGGTGGACAAGACTCCCACTACAAAATCACTGCCTGAGTTTAGTAGACAGACGAAAGACTTGTCTTACGACCATTTTTGTTTTAGAAAGTGCAAATGCCAATGTGAAAAGAATCAAGGGGTCTAACCCTAGTTTACTATCTGAAAAGAGACATAGAAACCTTAGGAAGAAAAAAGTTTCATTTCCGGTTGATTGCAAAGAGTCCAGCATCCTCTGCAGTGAGGAGACTGGTAAATTCCCCTGCAGGAGGGGCCTTTTCATCTTTAGGAGACCCGAGTATGCAGAAAAAGCCTTTTGCACAATTAGATGCTGCCTTAGAACCTCCTTCCAAAAAACCTCTGGCTGCATCTGATGTTGATGATATTGAAGAAAGCATCTTGGAACCAACCACCCCTATGTCTGAAGAACCTATATCAGAAAATATATTCCCTGAAATGACTGCTGTAGAGTCTTTTGTGCCTACATGACGATTTAATTCCAACAGGTATCACTGTGCCTGAAGAAACTGCATCAGAAAATATACCTTCTGAGAATCCTATTATAGAGTCTAATCTGCCTACCTCCGATTTAATTCCAACAGACATCACTGTGCCTGAAGAAGCTGCATCAGAAATTATACCCTCTGAAAATCCTGCTGTAGGCAGTCTAATGTGCCTGCATCTGATTCAATTACAGCTCTTCAGCAAGCCAGCAAGCCACAGTTAGGCTTCATCTTGGGTCCTGACTCCCGCGAATTTGCTTACTCGTTGCTGATGTCACCGGGGTGAACGCGGAATCTCAGCTAAACCAGCAGCTGCGGCCCTCATCCCCAACAACAACGTGGAGAAGCTTATTTCTCACGTTATCAGGAGTTTTGAAGATGGACTGCTCTGATCCCAGTGTGCAACTGTCCTGTGCCAAGCTCATCTCCGGAACCGAGCCTCCTGATGAAGCGTCTCAGTGAGCAACAAGAATTCAAGTTGTCCAGGGCCGACTGGGATACGGACCAGTGGAAAACTGAGAACTACATCAATGAGAGCCCAGAAACCAAAGGTGGACAGGAAGGGTCTGGATCCAAGTCAGGTGAGAACAATGTTGGAACTGAGTCCCCTGTATCCTCTCAGTCATTTAAGCAGAAAGACTGGAGGCTTTTATTCCAGATCTTGTATTGTCCGCATAACTCTAGCCCAGCCAAGACAGTGGGGTTCTTACTATGCTGTCTAAATTTATTGACAGAAGGCAACCTAAAACTCAAAACATAATAATTGTGTTAGATAGGTAGCACATTTAATTTGGTATGTTCTTTTAAAATCTGCAAGCTACTAAAGTAGAAAACTCTTATTATTTTTTTTATAGTGTTGGGGATTAGGGAATTCAGGACCTTGACATAATATACAAGGACTTGATCACTAAACTATATACTGTAGCCCATAGTCTTGCTTTTTGTTTATTGTGTTATTGGGGCATTTTGTTTTGTTTTGTTTGAGACAGGGTCTCACTATGTAGTTATACTCTAGCCTAGAAATTGCTGTGTGTAGACCAGGCTGGCCTTGAACTTTCCAGAGATTCACTTGCTTCTGTCTCCAGAGTGCTGGGATTAAGAGCCTCACCAAGCCCAGCTCTTAGTTTTATTGAGTCAAAGTCTTTTTGTATAATCCAGGTATATCCTAGAACTTACCTGGTGTTCTAGGTTGTCCTTGAACTTATGGCAGTCCTCCTATCTTAACTTCCCAATTGCTAGGTTATATATAAGTTACCATTCACAAGCCCAAGAAGGAATTTGGAAGCAATTAGCCTTCGCTTTCTGTCATTCTTTTAATTTTATTATTATTTAATAGCCACACAAATGTCCATTCATTTATTTCATATATTCCAGCGTACAAAAAGAAGTTCTGGGAGATGGCTACAACAACAAAGTCATCTTGGCAATATCTGTAACTGTGGTACTGACAGTGTTGATTATCATTTCTGTCCGTTGAGGTAAGGACAACAATACATTCATGTGTCCAGTCTGTGTCATAGGTTTAGAGGCCGCATGAACTGAAAACGAGCCACTTCCCCTCTCTGTCTACAGATAATGCCCCCTTGTGTTCACAGGTACTCTGTGAAGTCGGGCTCCTCAATGTCAGGTCATTATGTAACGTTCAGATTTGGTGTCAGACTGGTGGTGTTGCTGGAGAGGCTGTGGGAGCAGTGGAGAGTTCTCTGTCAGTGAGGATGGTGGAATTTTGAGGCTAGAAGGCAGAAATCAGCATGGGGTCAGTTCATGACCTCCGGGAGGATGTCCTCTGGCCCCTGTACAGACAGCACCTCCACACCTAATGTGGTTGTGGACCTCCAGGGAAATCTCTGTAAAGTCCTATATTGCCTCTTTAGTGGTGTGTACTGTTCACCACTGTGCTGGAATTTATTCACATTTTCATATTTTTTCTGCCAATTTAGATGATACTCTGTGAGTAGAGTAAAAGCATGTCCAGTATTTTGCCTACAGTAGATAACAGTGGTATTCAAAGGAGAAATGATGCATTCCATCAATTCTACTATGAGATGATAGAATTCAGTACTTATTAAAATAGCATCAGAGAAAGATGTTTTGTGTACGCTGTAGTCCTTGCTCTTAGGAAACAGAAGCAGGATGATCCATAGTTCACAGTCATTCTCAGCAATGTAGTGAATTCAGGCCAGGAATATATGGAAATGCTATCTTTAAAAAAAACAGATTAAATAATAACAGACAGAGAAAGGCAATGCACAAACAGTGCAGGGGACTGTGTTGGGGTCTGGGGACTTATTTGGCCTGTGCATGCTAAGCATGAGCTATATTCCTAGACACTAAGACTTTTGAGTAATTTAATAGTTTAGTCAACGGTGGAAAATGGAGTAAATGGTAAGAGAACAATTGCCTGACTGTTTTGTGGCCAAGTAATGAAAGCTACTCCTTCTTACCTTAAAGAAACCATGCGAGAGAGAAAAAATAGCAGTGGTTTTAAGAATGAATGTGTGGGGGGAGCTGTCTGTTTCCACTCCATAGGCAGAGGCCTTTGCTGGGTCTGGACGCTGTCTTCCACATCCTTCGGGATAGAAGGCTTGTGCCTGCTGAGCACAGCACAGAGTTCTCCATTCTTTGTCTGATCTAATCTCAGACTCCTCTGGGAAGAGCTTATCAGCTCTCCTAGGGTGAAGAGCACCTAGGCCCAGTGGCCAAACCAAGAGTAAATCTCCCATTCATTCCCCTGATCCCTAAGCCTGCACCCAGACCCTTCACCTGTCAGTTTCGCCCCCCCTCAGAGACAAACAGGAAGTACTGGGAGTGTGAGTACCAGGAAACCATTGCAAACCACCCAAAGCGTTAACATATTTCGGTGGTAAAACAACCCAGTGGAAAAGGAAAGTGTCTGTGGCCGAGGCCACTCATCTACCGGCCTGTGCCTCCTCCTGTATGAGTTTGTGGATGTTCTTGTTCTCAGGGGGTTACCACCTCAGGGGACGCAGGCTCCTTCTGCTACTACGTCCTCGCTCTTGTCTAGCACTGTTTTCTCATTTGTACATTTTCCCGCCGCCCCAGGAGAAAAGGAGCTTGAGACAGGGGTTTCTATACCCAGGAATCGACCTGGAATCCACCATGTTACCTGAGGCTGACCTTCAGCTCCTGTTCTTCCTGCCTCAGAATCACAGGCACGAGCCACCAAGTCCAGCTGGTGTGCTGACGTCTTTGTTTTGTGACTTTCCACCCTACTGACTTTTCATATTACTTCCAGTATAGTTTTAGTTGATCTCAGCCAGCATTTTGGTTGTCTGTTGTTTTCAATACAAATAGTACTAGTTTTCACCTGTCTTCCCAATTGAGTTTCCTTGCTGTGTATTGAGCCCTTCTTGACAGGGCCACCCCTGCAGCAATGATAGAGGACACCTCTGGCCAGGGCCACCCTATAGCAGTGATAGAGACATCTTGCTCTTGTTCTTGATCTCTTCAGCAGTGTACTTTTTAGGCTTTTGCTGTATACTTAGATGGAGTTAAGAAATATTTTGAATCACCTGACCATGATAGTGCTTACTTTTAATTCCAGCACTCAGGAGGCAGAGGCAGGCAGAACGCTGGCGAGTTCATGACCTGCCTGGGATACAAAGCTAGTTCCAGGACAGCCAGGACTGTTAAACAGAGAAACCCTATCTCAAAAATCAAAAAATGCATACTTTTAATAGAAATTATTTGTATTAGGGAAGTATTTGCTGAATTTTATCTAAAACAATCAGTATAATATGAAGTGAAACCTAAAGGAGGGTGTTGTGAAGAGACAAAGAAGGCAGAATGGGCTCCTGCGCTCACTGAACAGGGAAGACTTTAGGTAAGTAAAAGGAATTAGATTTAGAAACAGTGGTCATTGTGATAAGCAGAATTATGTTTTCTCCCCAAACAGGTTTATTCCCACAGGACAAAAAGAGGAAGATGAAGAAAGGTCCATAGGGTAAATATGAGACCGTCTTTTACAGAGAACATGAGAGTTAGCAGAGAACTTGGAACTCACCTAATTCCCTCATCTGACAGGGGAGAAGAAAATTGCCAGAAAGAATATGATCCTCTGTTGTTTTGCCTGGCTCCCAAAGAGGCACCTGGCACTAGCATGGATGCCTCTGCTGCCACCAGGCTTTCAAAAAAAGAGGGTGAAATCAATAGGTTTAGGCTGTACCAGCTTTTGTTAGTGTTGTCTGCTCCAGCTAGAGACTTCCAGAACTGGATGCTTTGGAGAAGAAGCAGGGGGAGCCCAGAGTTATGAGTGCAGGGCTGTGAGTGTACAGAAGAGGAAAGCCCATATTCTCCTTTGAGCCTCTTCTTTCTTTGAGTGACACAAACCTCATAGAACTATAGCTGGGAGAGATTATGGACAATAGTTACCTTTCTTCTAAAGAGGAAATGAAGGACAATGGCAGAAATGTCTGGTCCTGTGGTCACTCTCTGGGACATGTCAGAAAGAGGACCATTTTCTCCCTGGTGGAGCCCTTGTTTTTAGTTCCTCTCTGCTCAGGCTTTGGTCATATTTCACTTCAAATCTGTACAGCGTATGTCTGGAAAGTATGCTCTGAGTTTCCCTAATTGTCCTTGGATTCAGAAAAGATAACTAATGTGTGTGCTGGTTCTCGTCATGTACTTTACTGCTTTTTTGGAGACATGGTTTCACACTTAGGCTGGTCTGGCACTCACTGTGTAGCCAAGGCTGGCCTCAACCTCACAGAGATCCGCTAGCCTCTGCCTCCCCAGTGCTGGGATTAAAGGTATTATGCACCACTGCCTGACTGGCCTCGAATCTTGTCTCAGGCTCCCAAGAATTGGAATCACAGGCATGATCCACCATGCGCAGCTACCTGTGCCCTTTAAATTGCTCTTACAAACTCCTCAGCAGAGGCAGGCTGCAGGGTGAAACCCTGTGAGTCTGTGAGCTGTGCTGTGGACTTGGGCTTTGCACTTGGAGGATAAAGCAGCTAGGCAAGCAGGAGCAGCCCCTCCTCACCTCAGCAAGTCTTCCCTGAGAGCTGATCTGCAGGAGAGCAAAAGGGCTCCCTGCCCAGGGTGGCTTCTTCAGAGGGAAGTTGGTTCAGTGGAATAAGAGGGGCTACTGTCATGCTGGTGCCTCTGCTCCAGGACAAGTCACAGGCAAAGATCTCCCCCGCGGGGCATTGTGAGAGGCCTTACAACAGACCTGGAAAGTTCCTACAAAGCCAGATATGCATGGAATTGTTGTTAAGTCCCAGTGCTGGGGTGATCTTTGTTATTGGGAGAGCCAAGATGTCCCCAGACAACACAACACAACACACACACACACACACACACACACACACACACACACACACACACACACACGGCACAATCACTAACTGTCTTCTGCATGTGTTTTCTTCCAAGGAGTAAGAAATGCTACAAGGACAGTGAGAGTCAGGTAAGCCTGAGACTCGGTGCTGTGGCTGGAGAAGGTGGGGCTAACAGGACTAATGTCTCCCCTTCTCTTTCCTAGGAAGGATTTTTTTCTGGCTAAGGTGGCCACAGTGGCTCACAGATTTGTTCAAACGTGACATACGAAAGAAGAGCATGACTGAGGGAATGCAGGTCAAGGGAGTCCTCTGCAGAGGACGATATTACCATCCAGGATGTGTCATGGTAAATGTCTAGCTCAAATGAGAAGCTAAGGTCAAGTTCCTCATTTCAAAGTTTGAAAGCCTTGGCACCACGTTTTCCAGGGACGCCAAGAAGAAGTGTGTGTGAAACTGTCGGTCACTGAAGCAGAAGAGGGTGAAGGAGCTGATGACACTGAAGCTGCACAGAATGATCTGCTATCATTTATTAATAAATTACTGTGAGATTTGTGAGTGTCAGGAGGAGCCTTTGCGCACTGGGCAAATGAAAAATCGATGGAGAGCAGTTGATATTGTGGGCCAGTAAAGATAGCTCATTGTGCTATATTCCTATACACTGTGTGAATATATGTCACTGTGATTGGTTTAATAAAGAAGCTGACTGGCCTATAGTGAGGCAGGAAAACCAGACTAAGAGAATGCTGGGAAGAAGAAGCAGTGAGTGGGGCCTCAAGAGACACCATGAGATGCAGAGCAAGCAGAATGGAAAGTACGTACAGGAGATAATCGAAACCTTGGGGGGCAGCACATATGATTAATAGGGAATGGATTAATTTAAGTTATAAGAGCTAGTCAAAAATAAGTCAAGCTAATATGCAAGCACTTATAATAATATAATATTATGTCTTAGTGTGGTTATTTGGGAACGTTTGGCAGAACAGTAAGCTGATCCATGGTCTTGACAGAAGCCTCCCCACAGCTCATTGTGTAAAAGTTTCATTGTCATGCAAGCCTTGGTGGACCTGAGTGTGAAGAAGAACCCAAGTAAAAAGGTAAATGGGAGGTTTGAAGATGGCTCCTCTAGACTCATCTATTTGAATAATTGCTTCCCGGTTAGGTGGAACTGTTTGGGAAAGGATTAAGGAGGGTGAGGCCTTGTTGGAAGAGTGTGTCGCTGGGGGGCCCGGAGGGTCAAAGCCCAGGCAATTCCCCAGTGCCTTCTCTTCTCCTCTTCCCAGTCCCCACATCCTTACCCTCTGCTCTTTCCTCCCCAATAATATTTTTTTTTTATTTACATACAATGTATTCTAATCACAGCCTCCACTCCTCCTAGTCCTGTCCCTCCTGCCTACCTACCCTCTGCTCCAGCAGATCCTGTTCTCTGAGAAAAGAACAGGCCTCTAAGGGTATCAAGTGCACACAGCATAACAAGATGCAGTAAGACTAGTGCACAACCTCATTAAGGCCGACAAGACAACCCAGTAGGCAGGGAAAGGGCCCCAAGAGCGCCGAAAGATCAGATACACCGACTCCCAACAGTAGTTAGGAGTTGTGCAAAACACCCCAACTAAATAACCCCAGATGTAATTGAGGACCTAGTGCACAGACCCATGCCACAGGCTCTCAGATTCCTGCTACTTCAGTCTCTGTGAGCCCCTATGAGTCCTATTTACTGATTGTGGTGGTCTGTGTTCTGGTGTCCTTGGTCTTCTGGCTCCTACATGTCT
This sequence comes from Alexandromys oeconomus, assembly GCA_963919705.1. Lineage (NCBI taxonomy): Eukaryota > Metazoa > Chordata > Mammalia > Rodentia > Cricetidae > Alexandromys > Alexandromys oeconomus. Next base: position 342,641 of record CAWTZB010000182.1, on the reverse strand, counting down.
TTCCTGCCCCAAGCTCCCCCTAATGTTTGGACTGTGGATTCTGTATCTCCCCCCACCAGCTGCCTGAGGGAGCTCTACAAAGATGATTGGGCTAGACACGATTAAAAGTAATAGCGAAAATATTGTTAGTATTCATTTCTTTGACTTTTTTTATCAGTTGGGAAGAAACTTTGTACCATGGGGAAGGGGAGGCCTCTGGACCAAGGATCGACACAGACAACACAGAAACACCTGCTATCACAGAAAGATTCTTTTATTAAGCGTGTGAAGAAACAGCAGGTGCCCTTGTAGGTAACATATTTAAGAAGAGAAGGGGTGTCTATGTGAGCATGGGCTAGGGATGTGGTGGGTGTGAATTGATTGGCCAGCTTTAATTGGGGTGACCAAAGCGGGGTTTTTCATTACAGACTTTGCAGTCATGCTGAAGGTATTGGAGTTCGACATAAGAAAGTATCCAAAACGGGCTGTAAGGGGTACTTTATGCACTTACGGATACAATGTGTGGTTAAAAGTGGAAAGGGGAGGGGCAAGGTCTGCCACTCCATATTTGACCAGGGCTTGCTAGGGCCTGCCAGGGTTGTGTTTGTTTTCCTAGGTCTCTGATGCCATCCAGCTTTGGGTTCCTGGCCATCAACCTATGGCATTTGAGGGGAGCAGAGGAGACGGTTCAGTATCTAAAAGCACTTGCTGTTTTTCCAAAGAACCTGGATTTGATTCCAGCACCCACGGGACTCAGTCTGTACAACTCATTATAGGATATCTGATGTCTGCTTCTGGCCTCCATGGTACCAATTGCATGCACGTGACGCCCAGACAACATGAAAGCGAAACATCCAAACACAATTTTTTTTTAAATTAAGCCTTTGAATTGAAACTTTAGACTCTTGTGATCGGGCAGTGAGACTGGTAGAAATATAAACTCAAATACCCGCACTGAAGGGAGGGCCTGTAGGCCTGTGGAAGATTGGACCCCGCCCTGGCAACAGGGGTGCACGCCGTTCCGGAACCCAACCTGCTTCTGTTTGTTGAGTTTCTCCAGCCACAGCACAGGCTGAGAGAAAACGGGATTTGAGCGGGCCGCAGGCGCTGAGAGAGAGAGACCGATAGCCTAGGCTGCCATGCGAGGGTAGAAGCTTACCCAAGGAGAGATGGGACAAGGTGCAGCCAAGTGCGTGGTCCAGCTGAGGGGCATCGGGCCTAGAGCTGGCCGGCAGCGAGCCAGAGTGACCCTAGCCGGCTGCACTCCCCTCACGCTCACGCCCTTGGGCCCTCCCACAGCACTTCTCTATTCACAGCATTCTCCCAGCTTGACCTTCTGTGTAATCCAGGCCTTCCCAACGCTGCAGGTGCATCCCGGTTTCTACATCATCATCAAGTTTTACTGCGCGAGGGACGCACAGAGAACCCCAAAGGCATGCGCACCAGAAGTTTTTTTTTTTTTTCAGGCTTTCGGGAAGGTTATGTGATTTTATTGTATTTTTATATTTTATTTGTATTTTTGAGACAGATTTTCACTACTGGAGCTCTGGTGCTGCCCTGGAACCTGCTGTAGACCAGGCTTGACCTCGAACTCCAGAGACCCGCCTGCCTCTGGTCTCCACAGTCCTGGGATTAATGGTGTGCACCACCACTGCCCAGCAGTTACATGGATTCTTTATGGTCTGGCTCATGACTGTGTGTGCCTAGGTACCCTTAGAATATTTCTCAGCTTATGTTGTTTATTTATTTTTAAACTCTTCATCACAAAAATTTGGCTTTCTATTGTACACGCGTGCGTGCGTGTGCGTGCATATGTGTGTGTGTGTGTGTGTGTGTAGGTAGGTAGGTAGGTAGGTAGGGCAGGGCACAGAAGACACGGAGCACGGATGTTGAGTCAGAGGATGACTTATGGAATCAGTTTTCTCCTACCTTTTCTTGGGTTCTAGGAATTGAACCTAGGTCTTGAGGCTTGCATTGACACGATGGCAAACACCTTTACCTCCTAAGTCAACCTCGCTGCTGCTGACTTCGGTTATTTTTATGTGGGTTTAATGTGTGAGTTTGACCAACTTTGTCACTGTGAGATTTTATCTCATTACTTAGAATGCCTGTGAAACTGAAACCCAGAAGATGGACAAAGCCGTGGTTCTTAACCTGGGGTTGAACGACCCTCCCAGGGGTCCCTATGCATTGGAAAACACAGATATTTACATCACAATTTATAGCAGTAGCAAAATTACAGATAGGAAGTAGCAACAAAAATAATTTTATGGTTGAGGATCACCACACATGAGGAGCTATATTAAAGCCTAAGGAAGGTTGAGAACCAAGGTTTTAATGCCTTATAGAAGTCCTAATACACATTAACTGGCAGTCCATTTTATTTTCCCAGAGATTTAGAAACATCCCACTCTGTCCCCCAATTCAAATCCAACTGACTGGCTGTTTTATCTTTCTATGCGCTGTTGACCTTGCTGCCTATTCTTGTTTGAATTGGTTCCTCATGGATTAAACTTTATTGACTTTGAGAACTCCACTCAGTTGTAACTACAAGTATGCTTTGTCCCTCTTTTGTATACTGTTAAGACCTTATTCCACTTCTAGACCACCCACTTCCTAGAGTGGAAGTGACTACCTGAAGACATTCTTTAATTTTTGGACTATGCTCTGGCCTGTTCCTAGCCTAGATGAGGTTTCATATCCGACTGCGGGCCGATGTTCTTCTGTTTCATTGGCTAATGATTAAAGCTAGTTTGGCCAATGGCCTAGCAGTAGTAAACCCAGACTGTAAATCGGAACAGAGATAAAGAGAGAAAGTGGGGCCAATTAAGAGAAGCCATGTTGCTGCTGAAGAAGGACATTAGAACCTTACTGGTAAGCCAGAAGCCCTCTGGCAATACAGATTAATAGAAAAGGGTTAATTTAAGATGTAACAGTTAGTTAATTGAAGGGGCGTGGTCGACCAAGAAGTTAGAATTAACCCAGACCAGTTAATGTAATAGATTTAGTTTTAATAAACAGAAAAGGGACTACAAAACCAGGGTTCCAGCGACCAGGAGCGGAACAAAAGTAAGAGGAACCTGGTTTTTATCTTTTTCACTTGCCCTCAGGGGGACACACCCCTAAACAAAATGTGATTGGACTTCCCATCAATTAACAAGAAGCTAGTGGCCAACCTGTTGTAATTAATATGGTTTCTGTGTGGTTATTTCCGGATGAATAAGCGCAGCCCCCACCTACACATATCCATTTAGATAGTATAGATAGTATTGGAAAGATTAGAAATCATGAAAAATTGTAATTAGTTCCTGGTACTGTTTAGATAGCAAAAACCATTTCATAAACTCTAGGTTTTAAGAATTTCACAAGTTACTGGGTGGTGGTGGCTCGTGCCTTTAATCCCAGCACTTGGAAGACAGAAACAGGAGAATTTCAGAGTTCAAGTCAGCCCGCTCTACAGAATGAGTTCCAGGACAAGCTAGGCTATACAGAGAAACCCTGTCTTGAAACCAAAAAATAAAAAAAGAACAAAAATAATCTAAAAAACAAGTTAATCCCACTAAGACAGATAAACTCAAGATATAGTCAAGAGGAAAAAGTGATCACATTAAGTCTATTTACTTAACACAGAGCCTTGGGCTACTATAAACTCCCCTCCTCCATTTATTATCCAATTAGACCACAGATGTGTGCTATCCATATAGTTTCTGCTATTGTTTTTTCATATTTTAAATACAGGAAATATTTTAAAGTAAAATCAAAAAAGTCTTCACCTTAAGAGGAATATTTATTTCATCCTACCACACCCACCAGTGCCATGAAGGGAAAATGATTGACTGCCAGAACTGTAAGGCTAGTAAGAGATGACTCCTGCCACCAAGCCTGAGCAGCCTGAGTCGGAGTTCCAGAACCCAATGGTTGAAGAAGAAAATGTTCGGACAAGTTGTCCTCTGACTTCCACATGCACACTGAGGTATTTGCATGCACACACCCAGATAGATAGATAGATAGATAGATAGATAGATAGATAGATGATAGATAGATAGATGATAGATAGATAGATGATAGATAGATTGATAGATAGATAGATGATAGATAGATAGAAGATAGATGATAGATAGATGATAGATAGATGATAGATAGATAGATGATAGATGATAGATGATAGATAGATAGATAGATAGAGGTTATTTAAAAACATTTAAAGAATTTTAAAGGATAAAACAAGTGCAGCGCCTACACCAGCTCTAGTTCAGGCAGCACCTGCAGCTCTGTCCAATTGTAATTATCAGGGCTAGAATGGGCTTTGTGGTTGAGCAGTTTATGATAATGCACAGGATTGGAATATAGGACCCACTGCCCATATCTGGTGGCTCACAACCTCCTGAACCTCCAGCTGCCAAAGGATCTTCTGCCCTTTCTGATCTCCACAGGACAGCTGCATCACACGCACACACACAGACATGCACATATAACTAAAAATAAATCTTTAAAATACTTCATTAAGCTTGTCAGGCTCACACAGAGAGAGCAGTTTCATTTTTTAAAATTATTCATTTAATCAATCAACAAACTGTTGTTGTTCTTTCAGATGGCACGGCATCTTAGTTCTGGGAATGGCAAAAAATGTTGATCCCTTCAGGTGCTTATTGAGCTAGTAAACTAGTGATAGAAATAGCAGTGTGTACAGATCATAAAAATAACAACCTTTACTCTATTTGAATTATTCAAATCTTATAGAATATATACCACAGTCTAAAATGAAATAGGGAAGATAACTCAGTGGTTAAGTGTACTGGCTGCCCTTCCAGAGGTTAGCCTCCATTCTACAACCACATGGTGACTTATAACCAACCATCTGTAGTGTGGGATTTAGGTGCCTTTTAGGTAAAGGCATACAAGCAGATAAGCACTCATAATACAATAAAAGAAATAAATAAATCTTTAAAAATGAAATAAGATCAGAAAGAACTAGAAGTGAGAAATTACAGTAGAGGCCAGGGCATGAATGATGGCAAAGGTCTTTAATGCCAGTACTCAGGAGACAGAGGCAGAGTGATCTCTGTGAATTCGAGGCCAGCCTGATCTACTTAGGTGAATTCCAGGACAGCCAGTGCTCCACAATGAGACCCTGTCTAAAAAAGAAAACTGTAGGGTTGGAGATGTAGCTCAGTTAGTAGAATGCTTACCTAACTTGTAGGAAGTCCTGGGTTTGATATCCCACCATCCTGAACAAACAAAACAAAACAAAAAACTGTAGTGGTGTATACACACCTGTAATACTCAAGAGGTAGAAACAGGAGGATCAGAAGTTTAAGATAATTCTGTGCTAAGTAGTTTAAGTCCAGCCCAGACACTATGAGACCTTGTCTCAAGAAAAGAAAAATTCCATAATAACAAGGATGTAAAATATTTAACACAAGAGAAATTTGCATTCTCAAGGAAGCTTTGAGATGCTAATGAACGCCTAATAGTTTTAATTATTTGTAAGGTGTGTTAAGAAGGCTGGTGGTGGTACCTGATGGGACTGGAGCTAAGACAATGGTCGCTGAGCCCAAACCTAGATCAGGACTGATTAATTATGCATATTTCTTCCTCTTGTAAAATTCATAGAAATCAGCGAATTCTTCCTTCTAACAGGGATTAGTACCTTAGATTAATAGGTTTCAGATCATCTCTCGAACACTTTGGAAGCTACCCGATGAGAAAACTGAGACAATTTCTTCACTCACTTGCAATCCTGTGCTCTCTTTGCAGGGCTTCCTGGGTTACTTCTTATCATCACTGTTCACCAAAGACCAGTTAATCATTGGCTCTGAAGAGTATGCAGGAAAGTACTGTGGCTTAAACAATAACATTTATTTAGGGTTCTTTCTCTACTAAATACAGTTAAAATCTTCTATGCTATTTAATCTCTGCTCACTCTGTAAAGTGAAATCTCTGGCAAGTTATGATATTTCTGGGTCTCTTGCTTGTGATTTTAGGTTCATCTGGGCAGCAGACATAAGGGAGTTTTATATGAGAGCCCTTTCCCTGACACCAAGAACTGAAAAGGTACTGCTTTGGACTGATTGTCTAGCAGGATCGTGAAGGTAAGCCTTGTAGATTTTCTTTAACTAACCACATTCTCCTTTAAACATTATAATCATCAAAGGATTGAACTGGATTGTGCTAGTTACTGCTGAAGGGAACTAGATGTGAATCTGTAACCTCTCAGTGGTTTGGACTTGTCCATCACCTAGAAATAATCACTTCTGCCACTGGGATAGGGAAGTCCACACTTTTCTTCACTGTTTATATGGTGTGAAATAAAAAAAATGGTTCTCTATATCTGATAGTGGTCTTGCAAATCTCACTTGATCTTGAAGCTATATAGTATACCCTCAAATAGTAGTTGAGATAATTGGAAACACATTTTTTATTTTTCTTCATTAAAATCCTAGAAGTTCTGGGTATAAGCAGTGGTACAGAGAAACTGCCCAACTCGAACCACTCTGTTCAGAAAGATTTATTGGGGATTCAAACTGCCAAGGCCATCTCTTATGGAGGGCAGAGAGGAAGCGAAAAATGGCAGAAAAGCAAACAGACATTACATGACAGTAAGCGGGACAGGGATCTGGGTTGACACAGGCTGTCGGGGATTGATTTGGATGAGGAGCCCCTGCCTGAGGTAGTTAACCTTTGGGGGAAGGTTAAGAGGAACCCACCTTTAGGCTTGTTTACCTGGTAATGATCCTTCAGTTTACCTGGACATCTTCCTTCTGTTTAGGACAATGTCAGCAGCACTGCTGTTTGGAGAGGAGGTGGCTCTGGACCTGACAGTGGGGATGTGGCTTACATCAGAGAGCTCACTTAGCATAGATGAGGTCCTAGATTTGAGCCTCAGTGCCATGAAGTCAAAATCAAATTCAAGGATGGATTGCAATTCAAAATCCTAACAGCTTCAACTGCTTTCCAACCTCTGAGGTGGAAGCTTTGAGTTACTTGTGTGAAAAAGTCAGGCCAGAAGTTCTCCTGTGCTGTAGAGATGGTACTTCTGTACCCATAGTGCAACTAATGAATTTAGAAACCCTGGAGTTGGCATTGCTGAAGAACCTGTGCGTGATCTGAAGGAAGGTATGTTTTCATATCACGTTGTCTTCATTAGGGTATCTACTGCTGTGAGGAGACACCATCACCATAGCAACTCTTATAAAGGAAAACACAAATTGGGGTTGCTTACAGTTCCAGAGGTTTAGTCTCTTATCATCATGGTGGGAGGCATGGCAGTGTACAGGCAGACATGGTGCCAGAGGAATTGAAAGTTCTACATCTTGATCCACAGGAAAGTGTACTACAACTTTATGCATATAGCTTGAGCATTGGAGACCTTAAAGCTCATCCCCACAATGACACTGGTAGTTTTAAAGAAAATGGCCCCCAAAGGGAATGGCACTATTAGGAGGTGTGACTTTGTTGGAATAGGTGTGGCCTTGTTGGAGGAAGTGAGTTGCTGTAGGGGTGGACTTTGAGGTCTCTTATGCTGAAGCTACTGCTAGTGGGACAGACCATTTCCTGTTGCCTGCATATCAAGATGTAAGGACTCTCAGCTGCTCCAGCACAATGTCTGCCTACACACCACATAGCACCATGATGATAATGGACTAACGTCTGAAAATGTAAGACACTCCAGTTAAATGTTTTTCCTTTATAAGAGTTGCTATGGTCATAGTGTCTCTTAGAAACCCTAAGACAGAAGTTGATACCAGAGACTGGGGTATTGTTGTGATAAGGCCTGACCATGCTTTTGTTTGAAGAAATATGAACCTTGGTACTAAGGATTAGAAAAGCAGTTGAACACTTAAGAGCAGCTTAATAGGCCATACTAGTAGGAGCATGGAAGGCAGTGGTACTGAGGGTGATTTGAACTAGGGGTTGGGGTGGGGGCTAACTCTAAAGGTTTCAAAGGGGAATTAAATAATTATTAATACATGGACTAAAGATCATTCTTGTGATATTTTGGTGGAAAATGTAGCTGCCTTTTACCCTTGTTCGAAGAGTCTGCCTGAGGCTCAAGTGAAGAGTTTTGGATTAATTCCATTGGCAGAGGAAATCTAGTATAGACTCTGGTCGTGTGGTTATTAGTGGTTAGTCGAATGAAGACTTATAATAAAAAAGGAGCAATCTGAGCAAGAAAAAATACAAGCTATGGAATAATTTGAGGAGAAAAGGAGCACCAGGAATGGAGTGAAGTGGCGCTAAGTCCTGTGCTCAAGGAGACAAACAGATTCAGAAGTGGAATGAAGGGGAGTGGGGGAACCTCGGGGGCCAGAGCCCATCCAGACGACTTTCCAATTTGTGAAAAGGAATTAAAGGCAAGTTTGCAGCCAGGTGTGGTGGTGCATGTCTGTAATCCCAGCACTGGAAAGCCAGAGGTGAGCAGATCTCTGAGTCTGAGGCCAGCCTATTGAAGTCCAGCTCAGCAGGTCAGAGAAACTAGAGAGGAGATGTGGATTGGTAACTACTAAACACACAAATGGGAAACTTATCGTGCGGGGCAAAGCTTAATTCTTCATTTTATTTTTCTTTTATTCCTTTTATACTACCTAAGACAAAAATTTCTATGCAAGAAAAGATTACCTCACAACCACAAGTTATGTATTTTCCAAAAACAAAATCTTTACACAGGATGAAATCACATTATGATCATAAGTCACATGCTTTTCTTGGAAGCCCACAAGTAGTTAAACATTTTCCTTTGCATTAATTTTCCCACCATAACATCTTCATCCCAAAGTAATGATTCTTTTATTATTAGTTATTACATTTTAAGCAAGTCAAGCATATTTCGTCAGTCCCTTATACTAGCAGGCAGCTGTTTGTGGCTCTAGTGCAGCAGATTCCTCTATTTCTACTCTAAAAGTGGTCTAGCTAGAGATCTATTTTTCTTTTTTCTTTACACACACTAGGGTCATTTAATTTCACGACTTTGTTTTTTTAAGATGCATACCAAAACATGTGATTAATTTTGTAAGCTACACGACTAAGGAACTCAGACCTAACCTTGGGTGGTAGGGACATAATTGCTTTCTTTTTCCATCAGCCTGTTTCTTTTCCACAGGAAGAATTTATGGGTCTAGAATGCATGAAACTCCTTTGTTCTTATTTTCTGTCCTCAGTAAGTTTTACATCTTGCTAAAGGGGATCCTTATTTTTGTCCTTATTTTTGTCTTTCTCATATTTCTTATTGGCCCAATTGCCAGAATTACCTAAACCTTTTCCCTAATCATCTTTACTAACTGTCCTAACTACCTAACAATCTTTAAGTCGTTGATCCAACTAAGCATCATTGCTCTTATAAAACAAATCATCACTGGGTAACTGACTTTAATTATATTAGATACAGTGGGACTCCTTCACACAGTAACCACATCATACCAAGTACAGTACGAACACAATAGCAGCAAACAGGAGAAAGTGCAGAAAAGCATTGAAGGCGTAGGTCACAAACAATGCCACACCAGTTTGGAATTATGATTAATAGGGTGGTATTTATTTAAAGGGGAAAAAACTAGATTCCCTTCCTGCGCAACCAGGAAGGGAATCTAGTCGCTGGTGGAGCAGGAAGTGAAGAGAGAGAGGAGTGAAGTAGCCGCTTTTTTAAAGGGAGAGAGACCACGCCCCAGTGGGCTGGTATCTCAGCAGCTATTGGTTGGAGGAACGGAAGGACCTCCCACAACACCTCCCCCTTTTGTTTAAGTAAGATAGTTCTAAACCTACTACGAAATTATATACAATAAGTACAAATATCCTATTCTAACTAGCTTAGGTCTTGTATGATAAATAACTTGGCCAAGTCATGAGAGAAAAGTAACTACATTTATATAGTCTTCAACCCCATCGAATATCTGAGAAGGGAAATAATGTTACCTGGGTAATTAGGAAGTTCAGTAAAACAACTTCCAAAACATGCAACAAATCACAGAGACAACTAGCTACCTGGGCAATCACCCAAAGTCACGTTTGCAGCGTTGAAGCAACCAACTTTGGCTAAGGCCTAACATAACTGACATACCATTTTCAAAGGCAGGCAACTTTTCAAAACTATCTTACCCTGTCTTGGCAGGATATGACAATCCTGTTTTATCCATTGATGCACGTTCTGTATCTCTGTCAGTGGTTGAGGTATGGGCATTTCTTTGCCCCAAGGCCAGTTCTGCCAAAAGAAAGGCTCCAGGTGGAGTGTCTTTGGTGCTCAACATTCTCTCAGGAATAGATTGGTGCTGCCAGGAGCAATTGTGTCTCACTATCACAAAACTCTGAGTTAGATTAAAGGCCATTTTCTACAGCTCTTTGAGAGGTTGAAGATTATCTAAATATACTGAGTATAATCTCTATATATCTAAAAAACCTGATTAGTCTAATTATAAATGACAAACTTAGATGACTATTAATCTATTAATTCTCAATATCTATCTAACATAAAGACTAAGACAATAAACAACTGTGTAACAATGAGGATAATGACCTCCAAATATAAACACTGTACAAATATACATTGCAATATTGTAAATATATATCAATACACAAACATTATATAAGTATCTTAATCAGAGGTAGAAATGTACACTGCAATATGGTAAATATATACAATATATATATATATATATCAATACAATATATGTCAATACATAAAAAATGTTTTAAACAGAGGTAGAAACATGCATGCATTAAATAGTCAATATAATTTAACTTTGTATCAATATACAAGAATCGATACCAATATATTTGTTTCAAAACAGTAACTCACAATTATAAATCTATTATTCCATCATCCCTCTTTTTTTTTTTTTCAAAATGATCCCTGAGCTTATAAAATTCCTCCCCCAACCTCCCAACCCCTAAATGATGTCCCTAAACCCAGGGGCAAACTTTACTGGGAGAGGGGACATCGTCCTCTAGAATTACTTCCAGCTGTCATGGGGCTATGTTCTTTCTGGGGGATCCTGTGAAAGTAAAATGATATTTAAATTTCAAGATCAATGTCTTTTAAAATTGCAAGTAGTCTCTGAGTATTTTGTGGAGGTCTGGCCAGAATGTTGTACAAGATGTGCACCATTTCAGCTAACCAAGTTGGAATCGTATTGTGCAGCTGGTACCCAAAACAGGTCTTGTAGTAGCGCTATTAATATCATGACATCATATCAACCAGGAAGAGTTGTTGTTGTGGGGCCCCATCTTCTTCCTGGAAACTTCAAATGTCACTTCAGGAAAGACTCATTGTTCATTGTAAAAACTTAAAACATTAATCATATATACATATATATATATGTATATATATATATTCAGTGAAAGGCATGATAGATATATTCAATGAAAGGTATGATAGATATGAAGAAAAGCAAAGATGTTTTCTAAACTCATATTTCTTTCTGTCCCATATCATGGCTCTTGACATGAGACAGAAACTCCAGAATCTCTGGGTTTTTCTCTTACTAATAGGCTTGGAATTGGAGAGGGACTGAGCCAGAGTCCAACTTCAAAACCAGCTCTATAAATTTAGAAATATGGTTTAATATATTTTACTTAAACAACCCATTCAGTTTTCTTGATATTTCCTATTGGGCAGGTATTTTTCCATCTGTCAGTATTCAAACATTCAGGGTCGCTTGAATTTTTCAAAGATGAGTGTTTTCCTGTGGAGATAAGAACAGAACCCTGCCCCCATTCTATATGTTTTTCTTATCACCTGTATGAATATCATCATTGTGGATGAGTTGTCATTTCTCCTTTCCAAGAGGTTTCTCCTCTTCAAATCAAACCTTTATTAATTTTGATGGTATCCACAATTTTTCTTCTCCTGTGGAAAGAAGAGCAAAATCCTTTCCCCAATGTAGCACATCTCCTGGCTTCCATTGAGAGGTCAGCACATTTTTGAAATAAATCGGTTGATTTAGTTCAGCAGACTTTTCCATTATCCAATGTCTTTCTGCTGCTGTCGTTCCTTTCTCATTAGCGTTAAGATAATTCAAGGTTAATAAAGCATTATGTAATCTATTTCTGGGGGTATTTTCAGTCCCTTTCTGTTTGTTCAGCATATCCTTTATAGTACGATTTGATCTTTCTATAACTGCCTGACCTGTAGGATTATTCGGTATACCTGTAATGTGTTTTATATTACAATAATCAAAAAAGCGTTTCATTTTCTTAGATACATATGCTGGACCATTATCTGTCTTTATTTGTGCGGGTATACCCATGATGGCCATAACTTTCAATAAATATGTGATTACTGAATCAGCCTTTTCTGAGCTCAGGGCAGTAGCCCATTGAAAACCTGAATACGTGTCTATGGTGTGGTGTACATATTTTAATTTACCAAATTCCATAAAGTGGAACACATCCATCTGCCAGATTTCATTTCTCTTAGTACCCTTTGGGTTACTCCCTGCAGGCAACGGTGTTTGATTATAGAAAGAACAAGTAGGACATCTCTTTATAATGTCCTTAGCTTGTTGCTAAGTAATGGAAAATTCTTTCTTTAGGCTTTTACTATTGACATGATGCTTCTTATGAAATTCTGAGGCCTGCAACACACTTCCAATCAATAATTGATCAATCTTTGCGTTGCCTTGTGCTAGAGGACCAGGCAGACCTGTATGGGATTGGATGTGTGTTATGTACATCGGACAAAGCCTATTCCAGATTATGTCTTGTACCAGGATAAACAATGAAGTCAACTCTGTGTCATCTGGTATAAATTCAGTGGTTTCAATATGCAAGATAACTCTTTCTGCATATTGTGAATCTGTAACTATATTAAGAGGTTCTTTAAAATCCCTTAGCACCATAAGAATGGCATATAATTCTGCCTTCTGGACAGAATTATAAGGGCTTTGTTCCACCTTACTCAATTCATCTGACTTGTAACCTGCTTTCCCTGATTTATATGCATCAGTATAGAACATAAGGCCTCTAGTTATTGGAGTATCACGTATAATTCTAGGAAGAATCCAAGAAGTTCTTTTTATGAGGTTAAGTCTACCACTTTGGGGATAGTTGCTATTAATTTCTCCCAAAAAATTAGCACAAGCTCTTTGCCATGGTTCATTGTCTTCCCATAACTTTTTTATTTCTTCAGTAGTAAAAGGCACTATAATTTCTACTGGGTCTATACCTGCTAGTTGACGAAGTCTCAGCTTACCTTTTATAATTAATTCAGAGACTTTTTCCACATAAGTTTTTAATTTTTTACTTGGTTTATTAGGTATAAATATCCACTCTGAAATAATATCTTCCCTCTGCATTAGAATCCCTGTAGGAGAAATTCTGGAAGGTAACATGACTAGGATGCAGCTAAGATTTGGGTTCACCCTATCCACATGTGCCTCCTGTAATTTTTTCCTCAATCATTGTCAGTTCCTTTTCTGCTTCAGCTGTCAGTTTTCTTGAACTATTAAAATCTTTATCACCATCTAAGGTTTTGTTTAAATGAACTATTAGATCAGGTGTTATCCCAAATGCTGGTCGTAGACTGGAAATGTCTCCTAAGAATCTTTGGAAGTCATTAAGAGTCTTTAACCGGTCTCTCCTAATTTGTGCCTTTTGCGTTTTAATTTTCTCTAACCCTATTCTGTAACCTAGGTAATTAATAGAATTTCCTCTTTGAATCTTTTCAGGGGCAATTTGTAATCCTCACCTAGGTAAGACTTTCTTTACTTCTTCAAACATCCTTTCCAAAGTATCTTTATTTGAATCAGATAACAAGATATCATCCATGTAATGATAAATTATGGACTTGGGGAATTGTTTACGAATTATTTCCAATGGCTTACTTACAAAATATTGGCACAATGTAGGACTATTGAGTATACCCTGTGGGAGGATAGTCCATTGATACCTCCCTAGTATTATAAGTAGGCACTGTGAAGGCAAATTTTTCTCTATCCTTTTCTTGTAACGGTATAGTGAAAAAACAGTCTTCCAAATCAATAACTATAAGAGGCCATCCTTTTGGTAATAGAGAAGGCAAAGGAATTCCAGATTGTAGTGGGCCCATAGGTTGAATTACTTTGTTGACAGCTCTTAGATCTGTCACCATTCTCCATGTACCAGATTTCTTTTTTTACAACAAACACAGGAGAATTCCAAGGGCTGGTTGATTCTTCAATATGGTGAGCATCTAGTTGCTCTTGTACCAGCTGTTCTAATGCCTGTAATTTATCTTCAGCTAGAGGCCACTGTTTGATCCATATTGGCTTCTCAGTTAGCCATTTTAAAGGTAGGGCTGCTGGTACCTCTAAAGGTTTGGTATTTGCTGTATGTTCTTGTACAGCCTTTTTCCATAATACCTCATCATATCCCTCCCAGAATTATGAGTTCCTGGAACTACAGGAATGTTAATCTGGGTATTCTATTGTGTAGCAGGTCACGGCCCCATAAATTTATTGCAATATTGGCTATATATGGCCTTAGTCTTCCTATTTGCCCTTTGGGCCCTATGCATTCAACCCATCTTGTGCTTTGTTTTACACGAGATAGGGTTCCAATTCCCAGAAACTGAACATCTACCTTTTGAAGAGGCCAGTTCAGATGCCAAGATTCTGGAGTAATGATATTTACATCCGCACCTGTGTCTAATAAGCCTTCAATAAAAGTGCCATTTATACAGACTCTTAGCTTTGGTCTTTGATCGTTAATAGAAGTCTGCCAAAATATACGTTTACTCTGTTCTACTGGGTTTTTTGACTCATCTTCCACGCGCAATTCATCATTTAGACCAGTAGTACTTTTTTCAGCAGAAATTGGAGCTTTTAATTTTCTTGGTGAGGCACGTTCTCCACTGTGACTGGGAATTACTGGGCCACTGTTGGCTTGGGGGCCTGCGAGAGGCCCCTCAAGGAGTTTCCCGACGGTATCGGGTTGTCTTGTTGGTCTGTTGTTGACCTGCATTCGTTGGACCAATGCCGGCCTTTACCGCATCTCCTATATATACCTGAAGGCCTAGGTCTCCTATTTTTGTCATTCCCAGAGGAGATATTTCTAGAAATTCTGTGCCTGCAATCCCTTTTCAGATGTCCTAATTTACCACAATTAAAACACCTGGCAGTTTGATGTCTTCTCATTGCTGTGGAAATTGCTTCTCCTACCCAGGATTCATCATTATAGCTAAACGTCTCAACATTCATCGTATGCTGAATCCATTCATTCATAGGTGCTGATCTAGACTTTAAAGGCTCAATTATCTTTCTGCGTTCTATGTTTGCATTCTCAAAAGCTAGAGATTCAAGAAGTATTCGTCTAGCTTCTGGGTCTGTTACCCCTATGTCCAGAGCCTTAATTAATCTTTGCAAAAAGTCAATAACGGGTTCTCTCTGTCTCTGCCCAATTCTGGTATATGATTCAACCTTTTTTTTGGATCTTGTATTCTATTCCAAGCATTTAAAGCTGCTTGGTGACATAGACACAGTACTTCATCATCATAAAGAGCTTGGACCTGTGGAACAGCATATTCTCCTGCACCAAGAATTTGATCTTGGGAAACCTCGACACCTTTTGGTCTTCCTTGCTGTTCCATATGTTTGGATTCTTCTCTGAAATAAATTCCAAACATCAAGGAAGGTCCCTTATCTAAAACTGCGGACACTAACTGATGGAAATCATGGGGGGTAGCTCTAGCATTAGAAGCCTAAGTCCTTATCATTTCCTTTACATATGCATTGTGCAAGCCTAAATTAACAATAGCCTGCTTAATTTCTTTTAGATCATTCATTGCTATTGGCGTCCATCTAGCTTCTCTGACTCCCTTTGAGCATTTAGAAGTTGATGCTTTGTCAGAATTAAGTATAGGGTATGTCGCTAAAACCCTGGGTAAGCCAGTTCTAATAGCTGGTGTTGGCATTGTATCCTGTCCTTGTGCCTTATTACTCTGTTCACCAGCTCCAATAATTTCTTCAATCATTTCGTCTTTTTATTATTGTCTTTATTATTGTCTCTTTTGAATCCTGAATCTCCTGACCTGCATGAGTTTCTAGTAAAGATAGTATGGTTCTTAGGAGTGCCATATTCTTCCTAAATGGTAGAATATGCAAAAGAATACTGAAACCTAGTAACCAGTAAATTAAGTTATCCCCATAGTCATATAAACCTTGCATGATATAACCCATTGTATTGGTAGCCAAAACAGCAAAATTCATGTTAGAAACAAAAACTGCCATATTACCTTTTATCCAGCAGGTGGCGCTGTTGCCAAGTTGTAACGAAAACGGGGTTCTGTTTCAGGGTTCGCCTAGTATTTGTTAAAAACTGGGAAATGCAAGTTGCTCAACAAAGTAAATGTAATTAAATCAATTCTGTACACGGAACCATAAACCCAGAATCCAGGGGTAGAGAAGAGTAACCCAGAAGCCGTGTATGCCTCCACGTGACAGAGTCACCCTGAGGGGTTGCAGCTTTCAGCAACCGCATGCTCTGGTTCGCACCGCTTAAGAGCTGTACTTGCAAGGGAGATTTAAAAATGACTCAGAAAAGAGCAAACCACGCAGGCAGAGACTACGCGGGCCTGTGGAGTTTAAATCCACGTGGGAAGGCAGCCGATAGGGTGCATGGTGATTTGAAGTCAATCTGAGGTGTCTAAAGGGAAAATATAAAGAACTGCAGCAAGAAAAGCCAGTGCATGATAATTTATATTAAACTGCTAGCTCCACGAACAAGGCACAGGCCACAAGGCCGCCGCAAGGCACAGGCCACGGCTGAGGAAGGGAGGGCTCGTGCCAAGCCGAACTCGCAGCCGGCAGCCGAGCTGGGGAAGGAGAGGTCCTAAAAACCAAAAGTTCAGGCACCAGATGAAGGCATAGGTCATAAACAATGCCACACCAGTTTGGAATTATGAATAATAGGGTGGTATTTACTTAAAGGGAAAAAACTTACTGATCACCGTCCTAGACAACAGCCCTCTGCGCAACCAGGAAGGGCAGAGCAGGAAGTGAAGAGAGAGAGCGGAGGGAAGTAGCCACTTTTTTAAAGGGAGAGAGACCATGCCCCAATGGGCTGGTATCTCAGCAGCTATTGGTTGGAGGAGCGGAAGGACCTCCCAAAACAAAGCAAGGGGCTTTCTGGGTATAAACCCTCTGAGGGTTTGCCTCTCCATGGTGCACCCATCGTAGCTATCTGGTGGATTGTATCCCATAAGCTCTATTGCTGACTACAGCTCCTCCAATATGGCCACCATCACCAACTTGGTC
Source organism: Alexandromys oeconomus (assembly GCA_963919705.1). Classification (NCBI taxonomy): domain Eukaryota; kingdom Metazoa; phylum Chordata; class Mammalia; order Rodentia; family Cricetidae; genus Alexandromys; species Alexandromys oeconomus. The sequence continues at coordinate 325,440 of CAWTZB010000182.1, read as the reverse complement.
TATGGAGCAAGTTCCAGAACAGTCAGGCTTAAGCAGTGAAGGAAACTTGGAAACAGAAAGCTGGTGAAGGTGTAATTGGGAGATCTCTGAGTTCAAGACCATCCCAGTCTACAGAGCAAGTTCAGAACAGCCAAGATTAGGCAGTGAAGGAAACTATCAAAACCAGAAAGCTGGTAAAGATGTTAGTGAACAAAGGGGCCATGTTCCAGCCCCCAGTAAGCAGCAGAACTTGGTAGCTTTTGCCAATGAGGTTCTGGCTTCAAAGATAGAAAAAAGGAATTATGAAGCTTTCCTCCATGACTAAGGAAAATCACTGAGGCCAGGCATGTTTCAGGAGTGTCCCTAAACAGAGGCCTAAAGAGACCGTTGTGTGAAGCTGTGAAGGTGAAGCCTGGATTGTCTTGAAGATCCCATGATATTAGTGATGCCAGAGCCTTGGGATACCTGCCAAGGACAGCTGCTATCAGGGAGTGGCACCTGCCTCAAGAGAAAGAACTATGTTGCAGTCAACAAAGCTGAAAGGAATTAGAGATCTGAAAAGCATTTTAACATCAGACATGGAGATGCAGAGTTTGCAGTTTGCCCAGCTGGTTTTTGGTCTTGCTTTGGTCCAATATTTCCTCATTATACTCCCTTCCTATGTTTTGGAATAATATATAATGAGAGTGTTTGGGGGACAGCCCTGAGGCCCTCTCAGGGTTCAGAGAGGAAGCAGCAGCCAGTGAAGGATACGGATGTCTGAAAACAAATGAATCTCTCATACAGTGCTTTTCTAGTTCAGTTTCTTTATTGTTCTGCTTCTAGTCTGCCCTACCTCTCATTCCCGTAGCTGCTTCTTCCAGCTTCTTCTCTCTAACTTCAAAAATCTTTTTCTTCCAGGAACCTTGAAGCGATATAGAAATTACAAGAATTACTTCTCACTGGTCAAAGTCACACTCCTAGGATAAGCCATAAGGAGTTGAGCCATTGCCATGGCTACACAAGTGTTTCAAGATTTCAGGAGTATAACTATAATCAGATGGGAGTGGGCACAGTGCCCAGTGACCAAGTTTCAGATGTAGGTCTATTGTTAGTAGGCTGGCAAGTGAAGAACTGGCATGCTTCTCTTAGGGTGCTTTGTGTAGTAATGTTGGTTGGACATCTGTGACTCTGACCCTGTACATAGCTGTAAGGTTTTAAACTTATGATCTATTTACAAAAAGTCTTTAGTCTAGTTTGAACTTGCTTTGAGATGAAAGTGAGCTAACTGTGAGCAGTTAATCTGAGCAAAAGAACAAGGCAGGCTGTTAAGTGTCCACAGTCCCTGTGGCACAAATAGACCCAGTTATGAAGCATGCCCCACCATAGGTTCTATAATCAAAACTAAATAGCTAAATGAAAATTCATCTTCCTAACCACCCACAGATATATGTGCCCACAAGGCTGAGATGCTATCATGAGATTCATATACACATTACATAAGAATGCATGGTAATAGGGAGATATCACAGCTGTTATTGCACAAGCAAGATTACAATGAAAGCAATAGTTTTCAGAGTCAGTGTCTCTGAGACCCTGCTTGGCAGGGTTCCTCCATCTGAGAATAAGTTCTCTGGTGGGTTGACTGTTGGAGCAGGGCCGCTTGTTGGTTTCTGGCCACCTGACTAGCTTAGACCCAAAATAATTACAGAGAAACCATATTAATTAAATCAGTGCTTGGCCTATTAGCTCTAGCTTTTTATTGGCTAACTCTTATATTAATTTAACCCATTTTTATTAATCTGTATATTGCCATGTGGCTGTGACTTACTGGGTAAGTTTTTAGCATCTATCTCCAGGGACTCCATGGCTTCTCTCTGACCCACTCTTCTTTCTCCCAGCATTTAGTTCCATCTTGCCTGCCTATCTAAGTTTTGCCCTGCTATAGGTCCAAACCAGTTTCTTCATTAATGGTAATCACAGAATACAGAGGGAAACCCCACATCAGGTTGACATCTGAATTATCAATTGCTGTAAGCTATAATTACATCATGACCCACAATAGCTCATGATAAACACTCCTGACAGTTATGTATATCCTGTGACATTATATGTTGGAAGTATTGATCAGGTTTTATGAGTCTACAGGGGATTCAGTTAAGAAATTGCATGAATCTCAGAAGAGACTTTGAACTTTAGACTTTTAAATAAGTTTGAGACTGATATAGACTATGGGGACTTTTGAAGTTGGGACCAAATGCATTTTTTGCTTTGTGATGTGTTCCTTAAAGTTTTTGGGGGTCAGGGAGTGAAATGTTGTGGTTTGAAAGAAATATACTTCCTCCGCCTCCAACAAGGTCATATCTACTCCAACAAAACCATACCTCATAATAGTGCCACTACCTTTGGAGACCATTTTCTTTTAAACCACTGTTGTAGAATTATTATTATTAATTTAATAATGTATTGTTTTAAGATGTGTTGCATTTTTTATGCTGTGGAACATTTTTTTAATGATGCAAAGATGTGTTGTATTCTTTCATGTTGCATTTGTTTAACTCTGTGAAGCTGTGTTACTTTGCCTGTTTAAAATACCTGATTGGTCTAATGAAGAGCTGAACAGCCAATAGCAAGGCAGAGGAAAGGATAGGTTGGGCTGGCAGGCAAAGAGGATAAATAGGAGAAAAAGATCAAAGGAGATTAAGGAGCAAGAAAAGGAGGAGAGAAAGACTCCAGGAGCCAGCCACCCAGCTACACAACCAACAACAGAGTAAGGAAGAAGAAAAGGTATGCAGAAATAGAGAAAGATAAAAGCCTAGAGGGAAAAGATAGATGGAATAATTTAATAAAAACTAGTTAGAAACAAGCCAAGCTAAGACTGGGCATTTTTTAGTAATAATAAGCCTTTGTGTGAAATTATTTGGGAGCTGGGCAGCAGCCCCCCCTCAAAGAGTAAGAAAAAAACAACAACCAGCCAGCAACAACCTGCCACACACGTTGTGAGGTTGGAGCTAAGATAATGATCCCTGAACTCATACCTAGATCAGGACTGCTTAATTATGAGTGCGTCTTCTTGGTGTAATCTGTCTGTCTACACTTCTCTAGTGCTGGAAATTGGGGCCCTGTGCTACCACTTACTGTTTTTATATGGAGCTGTGTAATCTAACCTGGGACTTTGTGGATGCTGGGCAAGTATTATACCACATCCCTAGTCTCCTTTTCTCCCTAGTTTCTTTGGTCAGGATATCTTATCACAGACAGCAACAAAAAAATGGTGACAAGAAGTGGGGACATTGCTGTGCTAAACCCAACTGTCATAAGTCACTAGAATGGTTTGTTTCTGGACGATGGAAGAGTTGGGAACTCTGGGTTAGAAAAGTTCTTTAATTCTGTAAACAGAGCTTAGTGGTCCATTCTAGGGGGAATCTTGGTGGACACGAATGCTGAGATCAATGTAAACAGTGGAGATGCAGCCCAAGGTTGCGGAGAAAACAGGACTCTTAGCAGGAACTGGCATAGGAGCCATTTGTGTGATTGGTTTTGGCCAAGAATCTAGCTTCATCTGGTCCATATCCTGACGACTTGAGTGAAGTTTAATTTAAAGATAGTGGACTAGTTTATTTGACAGTGGAAAACTCAGAACAAGAGTTCATGGTGCTGAGAAAGCAGTTACAATTGTTAAAGATATCAGCACTACTTAAAGCAAACCCCCTGCACTGTACTGGGTCAACAGGAAAGATGTCCTGGGCAAACCCCCAAACCTAGAGAGCTCCATCTTGTAAAGACCTGAATCCGTTTAAAGGAAGAAACCATAAGCTGCAAGGGTTCCTTGTTCCTCAAAAGCTGCTGCTTGTGGGAATGTGAGAATGTGCAGGGACAGCGCACAGGGAACTGATGTAACTGTGGTCCAGGAGGGCCAGGCTCCGTCCCAAGATGACAGAACAACTTGGTAGTTTCATCCAGCTGGCAGGAATTGAAGGTGTGAGGGATTCAGGATTAAGAGAGTTATGGAGGAAAGCTAAGACCAAGCATTCCAATCTGTGCTTGTAGTTCATGCAAGGGGCCCTGAGAGGTGATTGTATGACTGTGTGAAGGTGAAGCCTTATTTGCAGTGGAGACCCAAGGACATTGGAGATGCCAGGACTATGAGACTTCTCTCAAGAAGAGCTGTGGGCATGGAGTGGAACTAGCCCCAAAGAGGCTACCTGTGTTGCAGGTGGCAAATCTTAAGGGGCAGAGCTACCCTAGGTCTTTGGGGACCCGGATGATTACATACACACTTCAAAGACAATGTTCCCTCATAGCCGCACATTCTGACTGACTTTGGGTACTGTGGCCATAACAGACATGTCAGAGGTATATGACCTTATTGCGTTCAAGAGTCTCGGATCCTGCCTGGAAGGAACTGAACATCTGATATAGGAAGTGTGGTCAGTTGCCCTGCATCTAAGTTACCCTTTGGTTTGGGGCTCTCTACCACAAACGGAGATATCTGGCTCACTGGTGACACTCTGAGAAGGAATTTCTATTAAGCAGTCAGTACATCTTAGCCCCAAACACTTGTCTAGTAGTACTGACTTATGTTTCAGCTACCAAGATTGTCGGTGGTGGCTCAGCAGGAGAAGTAGTCCAGAATTGCAGCTAGGAGCCTGAAGTTGTCCCTTGATCTTTTAGGGGCCTGCACTCAAGTAAAGGTAGATCCTTGATTTCACCATAGAAACAAAGTTTGGGATGAGCTAGTGGGAAGCACTGTTATAGTTTATTAAACATAAATGACTAGAGCTGGAGAGATGATTCAGTGGTTAAGAGTACTGGCTAATCTTCCAGAGAATCCTGGTTCAGCAACCAAATGGCAGCTCAAAGCCATCTGTAGCTCCATTTCCAGGGGATCCTGTGCCCTCTTCTACCCTCTGTAAGCTCTGCACCCATTTGAAAATTCTAAATTAATTTTTAAATTGAAAATAGATTTTTTATACAATTGATTTCCCAACCCCTCCCAGATCCTCCCCACTTTCCCACCCACCCAAACCTGCACCCTTTCTTTCTCTCTTTCTCATTAGACTATAAATAGGTATCTAAGATGTAATAATAAGATAAAAAACAAATCAGAATAGGACAAAACAAACAAACAAAGGAAAAAATAGCCAAAGAAAAAGCACAGGAAACACATATAGACACTGAACTTTACACATTCACACACAGAGAAAACCCATACAAACAAAATGAGGAACTATAATATATGAGCAAAAGATCTGTAAGGTTTAAAAAAATGCCCAGACAGAGCATTGTAGGGAAAAAACCCAACCTCCGAGGGCATGGGGCCTGCCCTTAAATTGTGGTTCATATAGCCAGTGAGAGACTCAGTTGGAGAAAACTCATTTTTCCTTTGGGAGTGGTTTTCAATTAGTGATAGCTTCTGGGTTAGGGAAGTGCCTACTTCCCCTCTTAGCACTGGGGCCCCATCCGGCTTAGACCCATGCAGGCCCTGCTCATGCTGCCACAGTTTCTGTGAGTTCATGTGTGTATCTGCCCTGTTGTATCTAGAGGGCCTTGTTGCCTTGGTGTCCTCCATCCCCTCTGACTCTTGGAATCTTTCCTTCTCCTCTTTTGCAGAATTCCTTGAGCCTTGAGAGCAAGGATTTGACAGGGACATCACATTTAAATGTTTTAAAATATCAGCACACCTTTAGTTCCAGTACTTGGAGTCAGCGGCAGGTGGATCTCTCTGAGTGCAAAGGCCAGCCTGGTCTACGGAGCAAGTTCTAGGACAGCCAGGGCCACACAAAGAAACCCTGTCTCAAAATAAAACAAAAATTTTCCAAGTCTAAAAAAATTAAAAATAAAAAGGTACTCATGGAAAGAAGAAGACCCATGTAAGAGTGCATGCAAGCCTCTCAGACGAGTCAGTTGTGTTTAACTGTCTTAGCGGCGGCCACACAAACCCTTTCAAGCCACCATTCAAAGGGAGACTGAGGGACCACAGAGGATCTGCAGCTGAGGGCACTTGCTGACCTTGCCGAGGAACCAAGTTTGGTTCCTAGAACCCCTATGGTGGCTCACAACCAGTTCCAGGGTCTTTGATACCTTTTTCTGACCTCCACGGGCACCGCATGCATGTGGTGCACTTATATACATGGAGACAAAATACTCAAAAATGCGAGATTCCAAGATGACTACAGATGTACTTTGGTTGGTATTCCTACCTGATAAAGAGAAAACTGTGGTTTTTATCCTTGTAGTTAAATTACAAGGAGGTTAAGACATCTTTTACTGTAAATGTGATTTCTACAAAATTGCAATTGGGAAAGTAAAAAGACCACATAGACTTAGGTCATATGCTTGATTAATTTGCTATTTAAATATCTTATTTGGAAATATCTTTATATTAAAGAAATATTGTATGTATGTCAACAACCTTCACAATAAATATTGTATTTCTTGGTTCTCAGCTGGTGAGAGACTAGAGTCAAACTCCAGAGTTAATCTCTCTTTTCCCATGTACCCTTAATTTCCTCTGTCTTGATAGCTCAGTAGTTAACAGCATTGACTGCTCTTCCAGAGGACCCAGGATTGACTCCCAGCACCCACATGGCAACCCACAACCATCTGTATTTCCAGTCCCAGTAGATATAGCATCTCCTTCTGGCCTCCTAGGGTATCTGTAACACACATGGGGCACACACATACACGAAGACAAAATACCCATACACATAAAACAAAAAACACCGTACATATAAATAAATAGAAAAAATATGATTAAAAATTCTTTTACTGTTTTTCTGTCCTTTCTAAATTTCTCCCTCTGAGATTTTAATGCCTTAATTTTAAGAGTTGTTGAAGTCTGGACATTGCACTATGACTTAGTAAGGAAAAGCACCTGCCACCAATACTGATGACCTGAGTTTGATCTCTGGGACCCACATAGTAGGAGAGAACCAGCTCCTACATGCTATAGTCTGACCTCTATATGTGTTTTATGACATGTATGTGTCAACACAAAATAAATGAAAATGTAAAAAGGTATGTATAGAAAAAGAGTCATTGGAACTGGAGAGATGGTTTAGCAGTTAAGAACACTGACTTCCAAGGTCCTCCCCCCTCCGTCCATGTCTAGGAAGGTGAACATCCAAACTGGCTAGGCTCCCACCAAGCCAGAACATGAAGTAGGATCAAAACCCCTTGCCATTGACCTTGGCTTCTCATCAGTCCTCATTGTTCGCCATGATCAGAGAGTCCGGTTTTATCCCATGCTTATTCAGTCACAGAGGGGGAGAGGAGTGGGGGGAGGGGGAGAAGAGTGGGGGGAGGGGGAGGGAAATGGGAGGCTGGGAGGAGGCGGAAACTTTTTTTTTTCTTATTCTCAATAAAAAAAAAACTTTATCCCCCCCCAAAAAAAGGCCCATGTTCTCAATACTCATGGCCACACCTAGACCCCCCCCCAACACTTGGGTGTGGTCCCAGCCAGGTGGAATAAAGACTGTCAATGGCTATATAAAAAAAAAAAAAAAAGAACACTGACTTCTCTTCCAGAGGACCCGGATTCAATTCCCAGTACCCACATGGCAGCTCATGACTGTCTGTAACTTAAGTTTCAGTAGATCTGACACCTTTATACAGATATGCATGCAAGCAAAACACTAACAGCAATTTAAATGTTTTTAATATATAAAAAATAAAGAAAAAGAGTCATTGAAGGTTAAAGATTCATTTTCTATAGTTTCTTTCATGCTGAACGGGCTTGTAGACCCTACCTATCCAGGAGTCAAAAGTTCCAGTCTGTCTGATCTAAAGAATACTAAGAAGGTCTGGACTCAGTAGGTCAGAGAGTCATCATTCAGTGGAACTCTAGAAGAGAAGAAACCATTAGTTGAGATATCAAAATATTATATATATATAATAAATATATATAATATATTAAAATGTTATATATAATAAAGCACATAGGGTATTATTATGCCTCCGGTTAGCACCAAAAGTAGCAGAGCCTTTTTTAAAATGTAAGGTACCTAATAAATATATCAGTAAATTGTTAAGATATAAAAGGCAGAACCAGATACAGAATTAATTTGGGTATGTAAGTCTTAGAGGACTGATTTTCCTATTGCTTCAGTTGTTGGGTATATATACATAGCTGTCTAGTCATGGCATAGTGTCATAGTTAGCTTCAGCTGTCAATTTTACACAACCCTCCCCTTGGAAGGACGGAGCCTCAATTAAAGAATTTACTCCATCAGATTGGCCAGGGGGGAAGTGGGGTATTTTCTTAATTGTTAGTTGACATAGGAGAATTCGGCCCACTTTTAGTGGTAGCATCCCTAACCAGGTGGGCCCGGGCTGCATAAGAAAGCAAACTGGTCAAGTCATGGGGAGCAAGACAGGAAGCAGCATTTCTCCATAGTCTCTGCTGTAGTTCCTACCTTGGCTTTCCCCACTGATAGATTATAACCTCTAAGTCAAATAAACTTTCCTCTCAAGTTGCTCTTCTTCATGGTGTTTTGTCATAGCAACAGCAAGCAAACTGATATACACAGGTTCCCCTTGTATCACTATGAGATCTTAAGAGCCATCAAGTCTTATAAGACAACTGTCTTCATTATCTTGATTTTTTAGTTTAAGATCTAAAGCTCTTGGGCTATTAAAATAATACATATAGCTACATATAGTAGGTTACATATTAAGTACGTAAGTAAAACAAACTAATTCTCAGGATTTCAATGTTGGAATAAATTCTAAGGAAAATGGTAGGAGGTTATAATCACTGACTATATATTCTATCAAGAGTGGTGTTTCAATCTCATTCCCGTTACTGTGATAAAACACACTGGCCAAAGGCAACATGGAGAATGAGAGAGTTTATTGGGAATTGTAAATCCCAGGTTACAGTTCATCCCTGAAGGGGAACCAAGGCAAGAACTCAAATAGCTTGTCACGTCACATTCCCAGTGAAGAGCAGAGAGGAACAAAGGTACACATGCTGCCAGCTTGGTCTCACCTACCTTTCTCCACTCATACAGCTCTGGACCCAGCCTAGGGAATAGTGCTACTCTCAGTGGACTGTGTCAACTAACAATCAAGACAATTCCTTCACAGACATGCCACAGGCCAATATGTTCTAAATAATTCCTCAATTGAGACTCTTCCCAAAGAGTTGTGGCAAGTCAATTTTAAAAACTTTCACAGGTTTCTAAAAGAGGAAAACAAGCAAACCAATACAAAAAGTTAAGGTCACAACTACTGATTTAGGCATGGAACTAACGTATCTTTGTAATTAAGAGGAAGATCGTTTAAGTTTTTAACAGGTTGCAGGTTTGGGCAACCTGATCTTTCTGAGAAACTTGAAAGACTCAGAAAGGAGAGCTTTTATTCCAGAGATGAACTTTTCTCAGGCTGCGTGGAGTGAGTCTCTGCACATAGAGGTGTCAGCAGACATCAGAAGTCTGTTTTGTTGTTGTTTGTTTGTGGGGTTTTTAAAAGTGTAGTTCTTTTCCAGTGTCCGGGTTTCCCAGAGCTGTGGTAAGCATTGCTCTTTTAGAATCTTCTTCCTCTACGCTTTCTCTGAGGCAAAAGGTGGCTTTTGTTGTTGTTTTTAATGTATTTTCTTGTTAGGCAATTTCATACGTGTATACAATGCGTCTTGGCCATTTTTACCTCCAATTATTCTCATCTCCTTTCTGTTCCCACTGAACCCTTTCTTCTAAACAAGTTCCTCTCCAACTTTAAAAAAAGTTTCTGAGTGTTTGCTTGCATGTAAGGAGGCCAGGAGAGAATGCCAGATCCCCTGGAATTGTAGTCACAGACAGTTGTAAGCCACTGTGTGAGTTCTAGGAACCATACCCAGGTCCTGCTCTTAACTGCTGAACCATCTCTCCAGCTAGCCCTTTTCCTACTTTCACGTTGTTTTGGTTTTGTTTGTGCCTTAGTTATGGTTTTATTGCTATGATAGAATACCATGACCAAAAACTAAGGAAAGGGTCCATCACTGAAGGAAGTCAGGGCAGGAACTCAAGACGGGAACTTGGAGGCAGAACTGAAACAGAGGCCATGGAGGAATACTGCTAATTGTCTTGTCTTTTATGGCTTGCTCTGTCTCTTCTTATATGTCTTGGTACCACCTTCCCAGGAGGATCACAATCCCATGAGGTGGGCCCACTCACATCTATGACTAATCAATAAAATGCATGACAGAGTTGCCTATGGGCAATCTGATGAAGGCATTTTATCAATTGAGGTACCTCTTCCCAGGTAACTTTTTTGAAAACCAGTCAGGACAATTGACCACTTGTCAGTTTGACACACAAACACATCACTACTGAATAATAATCTTTCCTTCTTGTATATTTCCAAGAACTCATGTTAATATCAACACGGTAACCTAAAACACATTGTCCCAACTTTTAAAAGTCTCACTATCTTTAAAAATTCAAACACATAAAAATTTCAGTCCCTTTAAAACATCCAAAGTCTCTTTAAAAGTTCAAATTCTCTTTAAAATATTTGTGTCTCTAAAATATTTTAGATATTTAGATAGGTCTAAGATTCCAGACCTATCTATAAAATTCCAAATTCTCTTTCAGGCTCCAATAAAATAAAAATAAGTTAAATGCTTTCTTACTTCAAGAGGGACGAATCAGGGCATACTCACAATCAAATCAAAGTTAAGTAAAAAGTTCAGTGCTTGATGTCTGGGACCAACCCATAATCCTTTGGGCTTCACAGGGTCTTGAAATGGTTCCATTTCTTTTGCTTTGTCATCTGAAGGACCCACAATTTGTCTGCCAGGTTCAAGCTGGCTCCACTCCACATGTATTGTATCCTATGGCATTGGTATTTCCAAAATGCTGGGGTCTCTGCTTAAACTTCATCAGTAGCCTCTCTTGAGCTTTTTTCAGGGCCTCGGAACCTGCCACATGATGCCAAGCTTCAGTTTCTCTCCATTACTCCTTCAGTCCTGGGCCTCCTCTGCAACTGAGGCTGCACTTTCGCCAGTGGCCTTTCCTGGTACTGAACCTCAGCTTCTCTCTATGACCCTCTCATGCCTTCAAAACTAGTACCACCTGAGAGAACCTTAGAACATTACCAGATTTCTCTGCCAGCACAAGTTACTGCCTTGGCCCCTCTCGATCACAGCTTTTATGGGATGGCCCTGAGGAAACATTTCCCAGAAGATTTCACTTCAGTGACGTGAGTCTCTTAATCACAGCTGGTGCTTCCAGCTCCAGATGACCAGCACCAACTCTCTCAGCCAAAACAATTATTCCACATTAGTGCTTCTGGTGGTTTTCTCTCTCTCTCTCTCTCTCTCTCTCTCTCTCTCTCTCTCTCTCTCTCTCTCTCTAAGATTTTATTTTTTTTCCCTTTTTTGAAAGTAGTTTTTCCCTCACATCATATATCATAATTATGGTTGCCCCTCCTTTTACTCCTCCCGGTTCCTCTCCACCTCCCCTCCCACCTGGATCCCTCCTTTTCTGTCTCTCCTTAGAAAACAAATGACTTTTAAGGGATAATTAATGGTCATATGATACAATACGATGTGATGTGATAAAACAAAAAACACATCAGAATTGGACAAAACAAACAGAAGAGAAAGGGCCCAAGAGAAGACCCAAGGACCAGAGACTCAATCATTCACACATTCAGGAATCTCATAAAAACACTAAACTGGAAGCCATAATGTATACACAGAGGACATGGTACAGATCTGTACAAGCCTTGTGCCTTCTTCTGTCTCCGTCTCTGTGAATTCATATGAGCTTTTATCATACTGACTTAGAGTGCTTTATTTCTTGGTGTCTTCCATCCCCTCTGGCTCTTAGACTATTTCTGCCTCCTTTTTCACAGGGTTTGTTGAGCCTTGAGGGGAGGGATTTGATGCGAGAGACATCCCATTTATGGCTGAGTGTGCTGAGAGCTCTCTGTGTGTGTAAAGTCTGGCTGAGGGTCTCTGTATTTGTTCCCACCTGCCACAGAAAGAAGCTTCTCTGATGATGACTGAGCAAGGCACTGGTCTATGAGTATAGCAGAATGTTACTAGGAGTCATTTTTATTGCTGTGTATTTTGTTTGTTTAGAACAGTATTATTTGGTTTTACCACTAGGTTGCTAGACTATCCAGTCTCAGGTTCTTGCTCACCCAACCAGTGCTAGGTATGGGTTCCATCTGGCAGAGTGTGTCTTAAGAAATATGAAAGAATGAGAGCCAGTAGAAATGTCACTAGAAGGACTCTGAGTTCAGTAATTTGGGATTCTCCCATGTCTAATGGACTTGAAGATGAATATCACCTAGATTTTCTGGACTATGTGGATGTGTACTGCTCAGAAGTTGGCATTCATTTGAGATGAGAAATAAGAATCCAAGAGTTTATCCTCTAAAGTTCCGTAGAACAGGAAATAGAGACACTATGACCATAGCAACTCTTATAATTGTGGTTCTCTTACGGTCTCAGAGGTTTCGTCCATTATCATCATGGCGAGAAGCAAGACAGCATGTAGGCAGACATGGTGCTGGAGAAGGAGCTGGGAGCTCTTACATCTTGACTCACAGGCAACAAACAGAAAGTAGTCTGTGACACTGGGAGTGGCTTGAGCATATATGAGACCTTAAAGCCTGTAACATGAGCGGGGCCGGCTTACTGTTGGGGTTTTTGTCCTGCCTGGTTCCCACAGCTGTTTAGCCCAAAAGAAAATCACACATAGGTCTCCATAAATTATAAGCTGATTGGCCTGTTAGCTCATGCTACTTATTTGCTCTGGTTGCTTATATTAACCCATTATTCTGATCTATGTTAGCCATATGGCCCAGTACTTTTTTTCAGTGGGGCAGATCACATCCTGCTGCTTCAGTGGACTGGGCAGGAGTGGGAAGAGTCAGCTTACTCCTTCCCAAAATTCTCCTGTTCTCATTACATCATTTCTACTTCCTGTCTGGTTTTTCTGCCTATATTTCCTGCCTGGCCAATCAGCGTTTATTTATAACATGATTGACAGAATACAGACAATTCTTCCGCACCAAAAGCCTGCCTCCACAGTGACACTTCCTCCAACAATATGATACCCATTCCAACAAGGCCACATGTACTAATAGTGCCACCCCCTTTGGGGGCCATTTCTTTCAAACTACCACAGATCCTTCTCATCCAGATTGATGCAGCATCGTTCATGTGTTGAAGGAGCCGCAGGACTGCGTTGCTGGCTGCCTGCGCGGCTAGCTTATGCCCGAAATAATTACACGGAAACTGTATTCTTTTAAATACCGCCTGGCCCATTATCTGTAGCCTCTTATTGGCTAGCTCTTACATATTAATCCTAACCCATTTCTAATAATCTGTGTAGCCCACGAGCTGGCTTACCAGGGAAAGATCTTAACCTGCATCTGTCTGGAGTGGGAGAATCATGGCGACTCTCGACTAAGCTTCTTTCTCCCAGCATTCTCTTCTGTTTACTCCACCCACCTATGTTCTAACCAATAAAATGGGCCAAGGCAGTTTCTTTATTATAATTAACCAATGTCCTTCCTCCATCATTCATGCATACATGTATACAAGGGGGATGGGTCCACAGTTAAGAGGACTTGCTGCTCTTGGAGAGGATCTAGCTTTAGTTTCCAGCAACCATGTAGCAGTTCATGACCAGCTATAACTCAGTTATGGTGATCTGATGCCCTCATCTGGCCTCCTCAGGCACCAGGCATGTGCACGGTACATGTAGTGAGGAGGCAAGCAGGACTGCTTTTCAGTCCCGATGGCTCCCGCATGAGTAGCTTTACACCCGAAATAACAACACACAAATTATATTCATTTAAACACTGCCTGACCCATTAGCTCTAGCCTCTTACTGGTTAACTCTCACATCTTTCTTTAACCCATGTTTAGTAATCTGTGTAGCACCACGAGGTGGTAGCTTACCGGGAAGATTCTAACCTGTGTCCATCTTGGGCCGGAGCTTCATCGCATCTGCCTGAGGCATCTGCCTCATTGCCTTCTTCCCAGCATTCTGTTCTGTCGTTCCCACCTACCTACGTTCTAACCTATCAGGCCAAGCAGTTTTCTTTATTAACCAATGAAAGTAACACATAGACAGAAGACCCACCTACATCAGGTACACATATACATATGAGCAAAATACTCATACACATAAAAATACAAAGTAAAATTATATAACACACACAGTTGTATCAGAGGCATTTGGATAAAACCTAACCAGGTTTCTAATGGCCCATTCAGTAAAGAAATAAAATTTAAAAGTCTTATTCTCTAAGCTATTGTTTGTAAGTATATATTGTTTTTCATTTTGTTTTTGAGATAGAATCATATATGGCCCAGGTTAGCCCCACATTCACTTTGGGAGACTGGCTTTGAATACCTGATCCTCCTGCCTGTATCGCCTAAGGATTAATGGTGTGAGCCACCATGCCTGTCCACTTTTTATTGTTACAAATAAATAGTTTTAGTTCTATATATCAGTGTATTTAATTTTCACCTAAGTTATACTTATAACCTTCAGTTATGGCAAGTTTAATCACATATATGTAAACATATACATGGTAAACTTGCTATAACAAAAGGTTATAACTATATATATAATATATTTTATATATATAAAATACATTATATTTTTATTCCCCATATTTAAGTTTCACCTTTCACCAATTTTCCTTTGGCATACTTGAGCCTTCTGGTTCTGCCCTCACTTTTTCTATTTTGGAAAAATCCTTTACTTAGTATAAGACTTTACTGTTTAAAATCTTTTCTAATCTAGGAACATTTCCTTTTCTTTTTATCTTTTTTACGAAAAGTAGTCTTTCTTTCTTTTCCTCCTTGGGTACTGAGGATTGAGCCCAGGTCCTAGACCAGGCTAGGCAAGTGCCCTGCCACTGAGCATCTTCAGGTTTCCCCTTGTTATCTTGAGCCAGGGTCTCAGTTGCACACCCAAGCTGGCCTTGAACCCCTTCTGTAGACTACTCAGTCCTAGAACTGCAATTCTCCTGAAACAGCATCCTGAGCAGCTGGAGTCATAAACCTTTGTCACAAGCCCAGCAAAAACACATTTTAAGGGCTGGAGACATGGTTCAGCGATTAAGAGTGCTTGCTGCTCTTGCAGTGGGCCCAGGTTTGGTTCCCACCACCCATGTCAGGTGGCTCATAATTGCTTTTAACTCCACCTCCAAAGGAATCTGAAGCCACTGGCCTCTGCAGGAACTTTCACTCATGTGTGTGTGCACGCACGCGCGCGCACACACACACACACACCACAAATCTTTTTTCAGAAATGGATTTTGCCATATTTTTATATATTTTTCATACTTGACAGTTTCTTTCTTTTTAGTGCTTTTTTTTTTGTTTTGTAGGGTTTTGTTTGGGGGTGGTGCAGTGAAGCTAGTTCAACAGCTGAAAGTGATTGCTACCATGCTTAAAGACATAGGTTTGATCCCCAGGAGGGAACTGACACCCACAAGTTGTCCTCTCACAGTGATATGTGTGTGCAAGGTCACATACACACAAAAAAATGTAAAGTGAGAACATTTTTAAAATGTGTTAATAGTTCTAGAGGCATTTTTATCTTACCAACAAATTGGAATTATTAGGTTTATTTAAGTATTACTGATTTTAAAGGAATTTGGACTAAAGTTATGCATGCACTTACTTAGAAATGAATTTAAATTAGACTTTTTGGGAGACTTTACTATGTAAATATGTATAATATTTCTAACATATATACTGGTAAGCCAATATAATAATAATTTTCTGTCAAAAATTAATCATAAAAAAGCAAAATAATTTTACCAATTTAAATGAAAACTAAATTCAAATATATAACAGAATGAAATAAATGCAGACCACCAATTATTTATCAACTAAACCTTTGTTGTTGTTGTTGTTACTCAAAAAGAACCCATCAGTGCATAAACTTTAGAATGCAGAATGCTTCACTTTCTACTACAGTCTAAAGAATGAATGTTTCCATTCCTAGCCAACAATTCCTTCCTTTCTACCATGTCTCAAACTTGAATTTGTTTCACGTTAATAGACTGGTTATTCAAGGTTGCTACCTCGACTTACCCTACACCAAGAGTAATTATCAGGCATGGTGATGAGCCCTAGGTTCAGGTCTTAGTCAATCACACACACACACACACACACACACACACACACACACTGACCAAATTATCAAACTGGCTTGGGTCTAAGAAGAATATATAAAAGTGACGCAAAGGGGTAGTAAGCTAGGCAATAACAAGTAACTGCAGCATAAGCATAAGACAGTGGTTTTGGGGAGCATGGTTGTGGAGGAGGGTCTCATGGCAAGTTATTCTGTATGCAGTGTCCTGGCATGCAATCTTTGTTTTGCCAATGGGGGTGTTAACTGGAATTTTTAGGAGCAAAGCCTGGGCCCTGGCAATTCTAATGAACTAAGCTCAGCTACTCATCATGAATATGCCAGTTAAAGGGTTGAGAGAGAAACG
Source organism: Alexandromys oeconomus (assembly GCA_963919705.1). Classification (NCBI taxonomy): domain Eukaryota; kingdom Metazoa; phylum Chordata; class Mammalia; order Rodentia; family Cricetidae; genus Alexandromys; species Alexandromys oeconomus. Next base: position 309,024 of record CAWTZB010000182.1, on the reverse strand, counting down.
GCTCAGCAGTTAAGAGCACTTGCTGCTCTTGCAGAGGACTGCAACATATAGGGTCCCTACACTCATCTAGGGTCATTCACTGCTTTCTGTAACTCCAGTTCCAAGGAATCTTCTGTCCTCTGTGGGCACCTGTACACACACGGTATACATGCATACACAAGCACAAACACACATCCATAAAATAAAAGTAAACACATTTTTTAAAAAGGAGGGAGAGGTAATAGTGAAAGTCAGAGAAAAGAGATTCAATGTAGCCACACTAGGAAGAACAGGTCAACAGGTCTGGTCACAGTGTCAGAGTCCATCTTAAGACTCTGACATGGGATTACCTTTAGAGAGGAAGAGGTATGCATAAGTAATCAGTCCCGGTCATGACCACCATTAACCCATCACTGTCTCAATCTTTTCCTTCTCCCAATCTGAGATTTGGTGTGCGTGGAGGAGGATCCCAGTTTCTTGCAGTCCATTGTTTCAATAGTCTATTAATCAAGGGAGGAGCACAAGTGTCTTTTTAGAATATGTCCTTCCTACCAGGAAGGTCACATTTCCCCACTCTTTGGTTTTACATATTAATATTGAGGTGAACTATACCTGTATCTGAAAAAATTGTCATAAACAGAATTCATGTAGGACCCAAGGTCAGAAAATAATCAGGACACATAACCATGCATAAGAAGCATTTCTCGGGGCTGGAGAGATGGCTCAGTGGTTAAGAGCATTGCCTGCTCTTCCAAAGGTCCTGAGTTCAATTCCCGGCAACCACATGGTGGCTCACAACCATCTGTAATAAGGTGCCCTCTTCTGGCCTGCAGACATACATACACACAGACAGAATATTGTATACATAAAAAATAAATAAATAATTTTTTTTTTTTAAAAAAAGAACCATTTATCCACAATTTCTTGGTTTTAGTTACTTTTGGAAAGACTCCATTCCAAAAGTGACTCGATTTATGCTGTTGGTTTTAAAACACTTAGAGCCTTGCTATACAGGCCTAACCTCAAATTCATAATCTTCATACCTAGCTCTCAGATACTGCAATTTTATGGATAAGGGCCATCTGCAATGTGTGATATTTGTTTGTTTCTGTTTTGGAAATGCTCTCTTTCTTTCTAAATATTCCCTGAAGACATCACTGATTATCCACTCAGTAAGTTGATCTCAACTATCCTTTGTTACCAGGAAGAGATCTGTCATGGTTAGTCTGATATGACTCCACCATTGGTAAAATAACAAATGTTGGGAAATGATTATCAATGAAATACTTTCGGGCCAATTTTAAGCAACTGAGAGTGTCTTACTGTGTAGCTCTCGTTGGCCTGTCTCTACCTCTGGAGTGCTGGAATTAAAGGTGTACACCACTGCATTGACTCTAAGAGCAAACATTTAAAGAAACTCATTTGAAAATGAAGTACTTGTTTAGAGATGTACCCCTTAAATGATCAATGTCAAATATCTTTTGTGAGGAAGTAACATTTGGAGTGCACAATGTTAGGGCAGTCTAAATATCTTTAAAGAGAATTACAATGGTACACTTAGGAGCAAACAAAGATAAACCATAAACACAAACATGAACACACAATTCTAGTTGGGTGGCTACCAGCTTGATTAAGGATTATCCTTAGTTTTCCATCTTAAAAGGCTTATATAATACGCTTATTTAAAAAAGCCGGCAACAAATTAGCATTGATGTAAACAGGAGAAAAATAAACAATCAGGCAGTCAAGAAGCCAGAATATTATATTTGGCCAGAAACAGAAATGATAAAATTACTTAGGAACACTGGTTACAGTTTCTTGTTATTTTTTTTTCTCATTATAGACAGTAATGAGCATAACTCCCTAGAAACTATGTCTAAGGGCATGACCTAAATTTCAGTCTCGACACAAACTGTCTGAATGGAGAGGCACATGAATATCTCCTGGGTAGGACACCCGGACTGAGCAGCTGATGCTCAATCTGGCAAAATTTTGCTAACCTCTAGATAGGGAATCCGGGTAACCAACCATCTTTGGCTCCTGCTCTTGCAGGAGCTCAGCTTGCTTCCTATATTTTTTCTCAGTTTTCAAGATTTATTCATTTGTATATTCATCTCTGTGTGTGCACATGTATTCATCTCTTTGTGTGTGCAATTGTATTAGGGTGAACCTATGATAAAGTCTTTTCTGTAAATCCATCTTCCTGTTGCCCATGAAATTCATCCCCCGACTACCAGACAAAGGATCCAGTAACCACTGGCCTGTTGTGACTCTGGTTGTCATTGACTGTCTGGGACCCTTGCCCCCAAGCTAACAATCATCTAAGGTGAGAAAACCTCTGTTATACTCATCAGGACCCTGACTTTATCCCCAGCTTCCCTGATTATTATAATTACACACTAAAATTCTTTACATGTTAACTCAGCTTCTGTTTTTGAAGCAAAATTTAGATTATTTGAATCAGTAACATAATGGTGGGGCATATGTTCCTCCTGAGAAATAGATCATTTAACTAATATGAAAACATATAGGTGTGTGCTTGGGGGTGGGGAAGGTCTTAAATATCTCGCTTTTGGGTGGGAAGGATGTATTTTGAACATACCTACAAATTTATTTTTCATTCCAAAACACCAACAAGCTTTTGGTCTATTGTAACGTTTATAACTTCGGATTGTTTGCTATTGAAAAACAGGAGCCTGGACCAGGACAGGCATTTTTGAGTCCACTTTCCACCCTGCCTGGATACTTTAGAAGTTCTGCCCCGCAGAAACAAAGGGTAAGGACCACCCCGTACTGAGACTTAAATCTGTGTTGGGGATAGTGGACCCCAAAGAAATCGGTGTTCTTTTCCCTGAGTAAGGGAAACGTGGACCCTGTCACGTAGAAGGTTCTTTTCATAGTACAGAATCCACTTAGTGACGCTTTTGTAACAAAGGAATCCTGTCATAAAGGGCGGGGCAGGGCAACCACAGTTGGCAAGGCTCCCTGAGGTCAGGGGCCTTTCCTCCCGTTTATTTCCCGCCAGCGCACTGCAGCACTGTGGATCGCCTCGATACTGCATGCCATGTCCTTGCCACATGTCATGACTCCCCCGAGCTTCTGCACCCCAAGTCGTCTCCTCACCGGACAAATTTTGCTGGTGGTGATCCAGGCCGATCATATTGCGGAGTGGGTCCAGAACCCAGTTCGTTTGACTTCAGAGCCCTGGGTGCCTACCAAGCTCTGGTGGCACCTCTCTGATTGTCAGCCCAAATCCCCGCAAGCTCACACATCCCAGGCGGGTGCAGGAGACTTAGGTTACCTGGGGTCCTCTGCTCCCTCTCAGATGTTCTCCCCACCCCGGGAGTTGACGGAGAGTTTTCTTTCATTCCAAGATACATATACCTCTGCGCAGCCGCACCCAGAGTCAGATCAGTTTACGGTTCCACATCAGCATCTGACCAACAAAATGACTCCACCGCAGAAGCTGCCAGAGATCATTTTAAAAGGGGATCAAAAGCACTCTCCACAGTTCAAAAGTATTTCTGGTCTGGACCAGGCTACAGCTAACCAGTTATATGAAATACTTGTCCCACCACTAGACAGTGAGAAATCGAAAGTTACAGAGTTCATAGCTTCACCCCAGGACTTGAAGAAAAATCTAGCTCAGTGCTTCCATTTTTTCCCTGCTCATTGGGCTACCAGCCGTCCCTGTTTAGGTGCTGAGGAACTCCATCTGGACGGGTGAGTGTGTGCTATCCAGGGGCAGATTGTCCCGGAAGAGAGCACAAACCCAAAGTATGTTATTATTGACTAGAGAAAAACCAGAGAGTACAGCCTAGGCAAAGGCATGGCTATGAGAATAATGGGGATTTAGTCAGATTAAAAATAGGTAAACATACTATCAGCTATAAGATTTAGAAAGTGACACAGGGAGACATAGAAAGCCATTGGAAGTTTCCAGGAAAGAGAAAAAATAATAAGACAGGATAATTTTTTATAAAGACAAACTAGTAGTATAATCTGACCTGGAGTTTTCTAGGCTAATGGGCATTTTCCACCATTCTCATATCTTAGATCATTTTAGAATATATACATATATATTTGTATATATAGCCCTCCACCATGGTGACCTATGAGGAAGAGAAGACATAATTTAGTGAAGAGTTAAATTTAGAGCTGGGCTGTATGATATACAACAGAGAAGGAAGTGGAAAGTGCACCCACAGATTAGAAGTTTGAGTTCCGAGGAGACATCTCACTGCTTGCACCAGGAGCCCTCGGGAACTGACAGATCTGGGAATTAGAAGATTGGCGGTTTTCTTCATTCTGTATTGAGCACCTCCCTGAGGGTGCGATGATTTTACTGCTTCTGCTTAGTCTTTTCCTATTTACTCAAGTATATGAACTGTTTCTTCACAGGAATTTCCAAAGAAATTCAATTTCTTACATTGACAAAAATGTATGGAGAGCATACCGTTGGACTGAGAAACTGTGAGTATATTTTCTACAAATATGAATACAAAAATAACAGCAGCAACAAAACACTACACTGTAAGATCCTCCTTGGTCCAGATTTTGAGGTAAATACCTCTGAGAAAAGGTATTTCCTCTTCACAACCAAAATCAACCTATACCGACTGAATTTCTCAGGTAAATTTTGTAGGGACTAAGGTGTAGCTCAGGGGGAGAATAGTTGTCTAGCATGCATGAGGCCATAGGTTGAAACACTATCAATTCAGTCAAAAATTATTTTACATTTCATTTTGTGTGTATTTCCATGAGCACACAAAGCCAGGGCATGCACGTGGAAGTCAGAGGACAGCTTATAAAACTTGATCTTCTTCTGCCCGGAGATTGGATCAAGTTTCAGTCTTGGCAACAAGTCCCTTTCCCTTGGGGTTATTTTGCTGCCCAGATTTTAAAAGTAAATTTTCTGGACTTTGTTTGAAAAGAGTGACAATGTAAGTTTGCCTCCCATATAGAAGTCATCTACGATAACATTTTTTGATTGTGTTTTTTTAGGCAGTCTAGGGAAGTAACCTCGACTGACCTGAAACTCACTAAGTAGATCAGGCTGGCCTTAAGCTCAAAGAAATCTGTCTGCTTTTCCTTCTTAAGTGCTGGGTTAAAGATGTGCAACCACACCTGGCCTACAATTGCATTCTTAATGGATTTAATTAAATATCAGGTATAGAGAGACCTTCCTTGTGCTCTAATTTTTCACCTTTGAGGTAATGGATTTGTTTTATTTTGCTTGAGGGACAGAGACCATAAGCAAAAGCAACTGGGAGAGGAGAGTTTATATCCCCTTACAGTTGTAATTCTCCATGAAGGGAAGTCAGGGCAGGGACTTCATGATATGTAAAGTTTCTTTTTAGTATATAGTTACTCTATGTATCTCCAATCATGCATAATATTTCATAGTATGTACACATTAGTGAAATTTTAATATTAGCCCACTGATGTTTAGAGAATATCTGGTTTTTCTGCTTATGTATGGCTGAAATAAGCATCCTATATACTTCTTTCTGAACATGCATAAGTTTCTGTAAACTAGATACCTAGAAATGGAATCTCCAGGGTGGAGACAGTTGGCTAGGTGAAATTTTAGTTGCCCTAAAAACAAATGGTGCCAACTTATGCTTGGGGCAATAGCATAAGACAGCATTTATTTCTCCATCCCATCTCACCACTGGATGTTCTCCATCTGTTTGACAACTTTTGATCCAGATAACCTTTAATCTTTCAGAATTCTCAGTGAAAACCTCCTGACTGAATTACGTAAGGACTCATTTGAAGGCCTGCAATCCCTCCAGGTTCTGTAAGTCAGTTAAGCATATCTATTTGTCAGTTATGTGTTATCTATGGATGAACAAGGGATTTGAATTAGATAGATCTTCATCTGTCTAATGGGTTTGACGGTGCTTGCCTAAAATCCCAGCACTGTGGAGGTAGAAAACGGAGGATTGCTGAAAGTTGAAGATCTGAATGGTCTACATAGTGGGTTTCATACCAATTCCAGGACTGCTTGGCAAGACCCTGGCTCTAAAGGCAAAAACTTAATAAAACAAAATCTGCAATTAGTCAGTCTGGGTGGGGGGTGTCAGCCCATCTCTAACATGAAAATGCCTTCTTGCATCTTAAATTTCTTAACTTCTATGGACAAGCTTCAGATTCAGATAGAAGCACTTCATTTGCAGGGAGAATGTTAGTAAGGTCTGAGCAGTTACTGGAACTCCCACAACCCTTGTTTTCTAAGACATATGCTTGTATTTGGATCTAGTCGGTCACACCTCCATCAAGTCTGCTCCATGCTCTCGTTTACTGCAGCCCATGAGTTAGGAGTGGTTGACACCTTTAGAGAACTTGTGCCAGTGCCCTTTTTGTTGAGGGGACAGGGTGCCTGATGAGAACAGCTGAAAGGAGGCAAGATTCATTTTGGCCCTTCCACTCAGAGGTTTTTGGCTCCTGGTGGCTGATTCCATTGTTACTGGGCCTGTGGTGAGGGGGAGCATGGTAATGGAAGGCTGAGGTAGGGCAAAGCTCCAGACAGGGTGAAAGAAGTTGTTCCGGGTAACAAGACACTTCCCCATTCACCTGTCTCCCGTTAGGCTCCACCTCCTCGTGGCACATTCAGAAGGAACTCAGCAGTGAGTTAAGCCGTGGACGACCTTAGTGCCTACTGACTAAGAGACCCCTAGCTGAGAACCAAACTTTCAGTATATGATCCTTTTCTTATCTTTCAGGTTGGCGGTGGGGGAAAAGGGTACTTCATATCCAAACAATTAACAGGGCTAAAAAAGAAATATAACCAATAAAAAATTGCAATAGAGACTATGTATGACCTTCAAACTCTAAAATATTTGCTAATATAACCTTCACAACCATGATTACATGGTAGGATAAATGGCATTAATACTAACTTCAAGCTGTCCTATCAAAGAGAAGAAAGAGCCATTTACATTAACTCGAAGTCATTGACCCAGAGTGCTTTGGGGTTTTTGTTTTGATTTTTGTTAGTTTTTTGTTTGTTTGTTTGGGTTTTTGTTTTTCAAGATAGGGTTTTTCTGTGTAACCCTTGTTGTCCTAGAACTCAATCTGTAGACCAGGCTGGCCTTGAACTCACAGAGATCCACTTGTCTCTGCCTCCCAAGTGCTGAGACTAAAGGCATGGGCCACCACCTCCAGGCAACCCAGAATATTTTAACAGTTTGTGGGTTTTGGGGGTTTGTTTTTATTCTTTTTGAAGCATGGCCTAATATAAGCCTAGACTGCTTTCAAATTCTCTAAAAAGTCAAGGTTGACCTTGAACACTTGACTTTTTGACTCTACCTCACAAGTGCTAGGATTACTGGCATCCACCACCACACAGTTTATGCAGTCTTGGGGCCCAACTGTACTATATCCCTTATTTTTTTTTGAACCTGGGACTCCCTATATAGCCTAGGCTGACCTTGAACTTACCCCAGTCTACCTACTTTAGTCTTACAACCCAAATGCTGGAATTATAGGCATGTGCCTGCCATACCCAACATGTTCTTACATTTAATCCAAATTAAATTTAACATTGCCATATTAAGGAATTAGGTAACACACACAAATTACATAAATGATATCATCAATATGATAAACCTATTAGGAGAATAGATTACTATTAAGACTTTCAATGTAAGCATTTTTATGCCCATGCCAGAAATAGATTATTAGAAATGATGCTTAAAAAGTATTCCTAATTAGTCCCAGGACAACCAGAACTATACAGTGAAACCCACTAACAAAACAATAAAAATTTCAGCAATCTTGTTACCAGGGAAGAAATACTTCACAATAATTCTGCTTCTTTAGAAATAAGAATGTAATACCTACCTGGCAGGGTGGTTTCCTGGGGAAGGCTTACCCACACACTCTGGATGTGCTGACCCTTGCAATTTCCCCCAGTTGGGGAAACTCGACTGCATAATTTATGGTTGCAGGCGACTGCATTCACAGTCTCCCCTAAAAATCTATGTTGTTTATTATGAAAACTTGATTTCTGACCAATGGAATCGAATCAAAAACCCAGATACCAGTCCACACACTTATGAACATTTGAATTTTGACAAAGAAACAAAAAATATAAAATGGAACAAAGAAAGCATATTCAACAAATGGTCCTGGCATAACTGGATATCAACATGTAAAAGAATGAAAATAGACCCATAGCTATCGCCTACACAAAACTCAAGTCCAAATGGATCAAAGACCTCAACATAAAGCCAGCCACACTGAAAACTTGGTTTCTATCCTTTACCCATGGGTGTATGCCTTTAATCCCTACTGAGCCAAAAGGCGACATGTATAAGCAAATAGATTATACAATCTATTGTAACAGCTTTGGGGAAGTGCACCTCTCATAGTGTTAAAAATCTTCCTTCTAGGCCCTGAAGGATACCACTTTTGTTTTGTTTGAGACAAGGTCTCACCAGTTAGCCCTGGCTGGCCTGCAACTTGCTTTGTAGATTAGACTGGCCTGAACTCAAAATAATCCACCTGCTTCTGGCTCACAAGTACTGGGATTAAAGGTGTGTGCCATCATGCCCCCCAAAATGACCACTTTTGAAGTCACCTTTTTGAGATCTTATACATCTGAACTGTCAAGCATTATGAATATGTTTGGAGAAAAACAATGAAATAATTCCTAACGGAGTATTTCTTTTTTATTTATATTCTGAAATACTTGGTAAGCAATTGTTTCATGTTAGCATATATATTCCAATTAATTTTTAAAATGCCTCTCAACTTAAAAGATTAGCTTAAACAGAACATGCCAACACCGTGCCTATAATTGGAGACACAGCCATGAGGAGGACATGGATCCTTCCCTCTCGGGTTGAGGAACAGACAAATTCAAATCCTAATGCTGCAGATACGCGACAAGGGTCATCCTTAAAGCCATAAACTGAATTACTTCCAAAATAGCCATGTACATATGCCTTCAGCGGTTCTTTGTTTTATAAATGTGGTTTGCTTAAATATTTGTGTCTGTCTAAAACTTGGTAGGCAATAGATATAGATAAGATCTCCATGCTTTCAAGGAACTTGTGATTGGCAAAACTTAGATGCAACCATTAAAATGTAATAAATATAGACACGGAAGTATAAACTGCCATGCCTCCAATAATAGGTACAGTGTTTCGCATATCCTATTCCAGCTAATTTTTGTTTGTTTGTTGTTTGCCTAGACAAGATTTCTCTCTGTAGTCTTGGCCTTCCTGGAACTCAATGTGTAGTCCAGGCTGACCTCAAACTCACAGAAATCCACCTGCCTCTGCCTCTCAAGTGCTGGGATTAAAGGTGTGTACCACCACTGCCCCATCAGTTTTAAGTAATTTTTTAAATTGAGAGATATTCTAAACATTAACTGAAACATATATGACACTCAAGAGAAAATTTGAGTGTGTTTCAAGGAAACAACCAGTGTAGTTTTCCCCTTTTTTGGTGTTTTGAAACAGCCTCACTCTGTAGCCCCGGCTGTCCTGGAACTCACAATATAGTTCAGACTGGCCTTGAGTGCGGAAATCCCTGCCTCTGCCTCCTGAGTACTGGGATTAAAGGCATGCACCACCATATCTGGAATCCAAAGCATTTGAACATTGGGTGTCATTGGGAATCATCAGACCTCTTTTTGAAAAACTTAAATTATTACATTTTTGTTCAGTGTGTGTGTGTGTGTGTGTGTGTGTGTGTGTGTGTGTGAGAGAGAGAGAGAGAGAGAGAGAGAGAGAGAGAGTTCATGCCAGAGACAAGTGTGGAGATCAGATGACCTTGCAGGATTTGGTTCTCTTCTTCCACCATGAGGGTCTGGGGACGTTGAACTCAGGTTATTAGACTTGGCCACAGGTGTCACATTAAGACTTCTCACAGCTCCAGACAGGTCTCTCGGGGGAGAATATGCAAGGCACTAAAAACATGAGTGAAGTCGAAAGTAAGGACATGAGTGAGAGGAACGCCCATGAGCATCTACCTGGGAATTTGAATGCCAAGCCAAGCCACCATGGTGATGCCCGTGGGGCTGAGCAGTGCTCTCAGACAGCACCACCTGAAGGGCTGGCAGATATCACTTCTGAGTCCACAGCTACTGAGTCAGCAAGTCAGAAGCACAACTGAGAACCCACATCTTTAGCGGTCCCAGGTATCAGGTATATGTCGGTAATTCCAGGACTCAGGAGACTGAGGTAGGAAAACAAGGAGTTTGAGGTCAGCCTGGCTCTACATGGAAAGACCCTGTTTCAAATATAAAAAGCCATATAATCTCTCAAAATGACTAACTCAAAAATATATCTACCAAGATCTATAGTATATATATATATGAATATCATAAAAGGGTGAGACTCTTAGGAGATGGATAGACAAAGGAGGTGGCTCTAAAATATTCAAATTCAAAAGTTTAGAGTTTAGACAAAAACAATGTATTTTAAACTCTAATCCTACTAGCCATCCTATTATAGTCATATTAGAAACCTAATAGCTAAGCAAAGCAATATTTCCCTTTTATGTTTCCTAGGGATTTATCCTGCAATAAAATACGCTATATTGAAAGAAGGACATTTGAGTCGTTACCTTTTTTGAAGTATATGTAAGTTACAAATTTAACCCCTTCATCTTTGAATTTTAATCACCTTTGTGATGTTTTGATATCTGACTTGCAACTTCACTAGTAGGCAATAAGCTAGACTCAAAAAAAGACAAATATTGCATGTTTGTTTGTTTGTTTGTTTTGGTGATAGGACAAGCCTGCTAAGCAAGTGTTCTGCCAATGACCTGCAGTCCTAGATTTTATGTGTGTGCTGAAAATAGAAGCAGCACTATGCAGGGTGAGAAGGGAGTCTAGAAGGATGAAGAACAAAGAGGATAATGGGATAAAGAAAGCGAAAACATCACGTTTTTCTCAAAGATGGGCAATCAATCTAAAGTGTGTGTGTGTGTGTGTGTGTGTGTGTGTGTGTGTGTGTGTGTGAAAAGACAGGAAAGTAAGGCTGATGTAGGAGGGAGGACACCAGCAGAGTGGAGTGGAGAGTAGGGGACAGAAAAGAGCAAAGTACAATGAGAGACAGTTATGTATATAAAATTGTCAAGATGAAATCCATTATTTAGTACAATAACTAAAACTTTACTGCAAGTGAAAAGTCATAAAAATTCTATGCCAACTCCTTTTAGTCTGTAATAAGGACGAATATGAGAATTCTGCTGAGTCAGAGTGCATAGTGACAGCGCCAGTTCTCTTTCAGTGCAAAGGTTCAGCCATGGCAATGGTGGGTAAGATACTGCCGTCAAGTGCCAGACACCATAGCTGTTCCTCAATATCCCCCAGCATATAGGACAAACCTGCATGACAGAGGTGCTGAAAACCCTCCCTTAGAGAAGTAGAATTCACTGACAAAAATGCTGAGCATTTACTGTGGCTAATGTATTCCATATGTAAATACATATGCTGAGCATTTACTGTGGCTAATGTATTCCATATGTAAATATGAAAGGATAAGTTATAAGCCAGTATCATCCTCAGATTTCTTTAGCAAATGGAGGAAGTATTGAATTTATGTTTAATTACATATAAATTAGAATCACCACGAATGCAGATGTTCTAAAGAGTATCTTTTCATTGACTTATGTCTCTTTTTTTTGCATTATTTTAGGAACCTTGGGTGTAATCTACTCACTGAACTGAGCTATGGAACATTTCAAGCATGGCATGGAATGCAGTTTTTACAGAAGCTGTAAGTGCAGTGGAATGTAAATACTTATTTGTGTGTTAAAACCCATGCAGATTCCCCAACTGTAAACCCTGTGTGAACTGTGGGTAGTTTGTCCCATTCATTCTTTTCCAATGAGGAAATTAAGGCACAGGAGGGCAGGAGACTTGTGTAAATTACAGGACACAATGAGCTTTCCTCATCCTGACCTTCAGTACGGCACCACAAGTAACACCACGCGAGTAACACTGATAGGTATCGTCATGGCGCCCTCGTGCTGTGGCTCTGATGTGGGATGTTGTTTTTGGAAACCCGCTTGTGAGTTTCACTCTGATTCCCTCTCCCATGCACAGTTCCCAGCTGCTTGAATGGATGCCACATAGAGGTGCAAAGAGCAAAGATTAACACCAACTCCTCCAGGGAGCAAAAGGTAGAGGTGCATTCCCAGAAATGGAAAGCTGAAAATTTGCCCAAGGACTTCTCCCCTCCTTATCCAGAACATTATTTCTCAAGACGCATATGCCTCTGAAGTCATGCATTATCTGTGCGTAAGAGGCACCTTGGCAGCCTGGATAAGAGGGTATCTGCATCTGCATTAAGCTATATGGTTGAAAATATCCATAAAGAAAATATGTTGCTCTATCCTGGCTCTATATAATACTTTTCTTCCTCAAGAAGAAAGTGAATTTTATTAGCTTTTATCTAAAAATCTGTGTTTGCCAGGCATTGTGGCATATGCTTAAATACCAGCAGTTGCACTCAGGAAACAGAGGCAGGAGGATCGTAAGTTGGAAGGAGCCTTGGACTAATAGTAGATTCATGTCAAAAACAAAACAAAGCAAAAAAATCCCACTTTGTGTGACATTCAGTGGCCAGGAGGGCATTATAAACTCAAGAGGGATTTTCTGCTCTGGATCTGAGTTTGGGCGGCTGTAACCTGTCTGGTAGGTCAGAAACCCAGATTCACAGTTGGTTCCCATGGGAGGACGGGTTTATGGTGTGCTGGGGCTGGATGAACTGTTCTGTAAATGTTCCTTGTAGCAGTCTCCCCTCTCCAGAACAATTTGCTGACTCCTAACTTGGGGGAAAGGAACCAGAGGGTCTGGTGGGTTAGGAAAGACTCATGCAGGCGCATGGACTTGTTATTTCTAGTTTGTGTTCATCTTGGCAGAAAGGGAGTTTGCTTCCTTGTGATGAGATGAGCAGAGCTAACTGGTATTGGACATTGATATTTGTTGAAATAGGAGCGGCGGGCTGCGTCCCCAGCACCCCAGCCGCTTGGCTAGCTTATGCCCCTAAATAACAACACATAAACTGTATTCATTTTAACACTGCTTGCCTATTATATCCAGCCTCTTCTCGGCTAACTCTCGCACCTGGACTAGCCCATTTCTAATAATCTGTGTAAGCACCCCAAGGTGCACTTACCGGGAAGATTCTAACTTATGTCCATCTTGGGTCGGAGCTTAATTGCGTGTCCCTCAGAGAGCAGAGCTATCGGGAGAGCGGAGCATGGTGTCTCTGCTCCAGAGCAGAGCTGTCGGGTCTCTCCGAAAGCAGAGCAGTGTCTGCCTGAGGAGTCTTACCTCACTTCCTCCTGTTTACTCCTCCCACCTATGTTTTAACCTACCAGGGCAAGCAGTTTCTTGATTTAATTAACCAATGAAATCAACAGATTGATATATGACACTCCCACATCACTTCCCCTTTTTCTGTTTACACAAAAAAAGAAGGCTTTAACTTTAACGGAGTAAAATTACATATAACAAAACAGTTATCAAGTAAAAATTACAATAATCTATATCATAACTAAGGAAAACTATAACTAACTATTCTTCAACTCCTTCAAAGATTCCAGAAAGATACAATATTACCTAAGCAAACAAGAAATCCAAAGCTCTAGAAATGACAGAGACATCTCGCTGCCTGGACAGTCACCCAAAGTTCCTCTGTACCATTGGGGTATCCATCTTCAGCCTACAGGCCCATAGTTTCCAGCAGACATTTCCACAAAGCAGGAAATTTCAAAGGCAGTCACTATCTGCTTGTCCTGAAGAATGTCTTGCAGACTCTTTCATGAATCAGGAACCCCGAAAGATCATCTCACCTTTAGGCAAGTTCAGCAGTCCTCTCTCTGAGGGTTCTCTGTGTCCATTTTATGCAATAGTCCAGGCAAGAGCAGTTTCTTGCCCAAATGACTATCAAACTCCATAAGGATCCTCTTTGATGCCCATCTTCCTCTTGAAGTAGATTGGTGATGCCAGGAGCAGAGTGTCTCATTGTTATGAAAAGTCCTAAGTTATTAAAACATTAAATGGCATATTCCGTAGTCTTTAAAAGATATGAAGAATGCCGATCTAACTGAAATATATATATCTATATATCTAGAAAATCTAACTAACATGACTACAAACGACTATTATTAATGATTATCCATTAACAATCTATATACATTACATTTTAAATGAACTACACAATCACAATACCTTAATCAAGATCAGAAATACATATACATATAACAAAACTGACCTTAAATCTCTATCAATAAAGCAAAATCTATACTAATGCAAATTATTCATACCTATATCATATACCCCTTTAAATGTAAAAGAACGTTTATAAACCATATTTGGGAACATGGGCACAGTTTTTTCTCTCCAAACTGCTTCCTGCTGAATGGGGGCGTCGTTAATTAGGTCTTTCATGGTATAACCTGTGTGCTAGGTTCATCTCAGTTGGCAGTTGAGCGAAGCAATTTTCTGAAGATGTTCACAGCAACCCTTCAGGAGGGCGTGGTCTATCATACCATATCGGAATAGAAGAAATGAACAGGGTCTCATCCTCTGTGAAAACAAAATAGGAAACTCCTTTCGAAAGCATCATGTCCTTAGATCCAAATTTCAAAGTCAAGGCATCAAAATCTATACGATGGATTAGTTCAGCAGCATTTATAAACAAATATCTTTTAGCATCTATTGCTCCTTCCTCAGCATTCAAACAATTCAAAGAGAGCATAATAGTATACAGTATCAAAATTCTCTGTGCATTTTCCATCTTTGTACGCTTTATTTTATCCTCTATTTTGTTTATTTTTACTTTTATTTTATATTCTCTGTATCTCTTTGACCTGGAATAACTCTGTAGACCAGGCTCTCCTTGAACTCTCAGAGATCTGCCTGTCTCTGCCTCCCAGGCATTGGGATTAAAGGTGTATGCTACTACACCTTGAACTCACAGAGATCTGTTTGTCTCTGCCTTCTAGGCACTGGGATTAAAGGCGTGTACTACCACATACAACTTCTCTTTTTCTTACTTTTTTTTTTACTTTAAGAATTTTAACTTTTAGTCTGCATATTATTTTCAACACACTGTAAATCATTTAAAATTTTCTTTGTCTTTGAATCTCTCTTTACTATATATCTCTCTTTTTCTGAACACACGAGTCTTTAATTTACTGAGCAATATGAGTAGGATTAAAGCCGTGGCTTTGCCAGGTAGATTCAGTCCATTTCTTAGCTTTCCAGCCTCATGGCGGAGATACAGGCTGTAGCCATGTTTATAGCCACAATTCTATGGCGTTTCAAGGTCCCTGACAGCAAGCAAGCTACAACAGACAACAGTCAAGTCCTGTCTCGGTAGTTGGCCCTCCTGCCTCAGTCAGAGTTTGCCCTGGCAGGACGGCCCAGAAAGTCGGCATTTTTAAATGGCACGGCTTTTTTCCTGCTACAGCTGAAAACCCAAAAGCATGCGTTCAGCTTTTTGTCAACACCGTTTAAGTGTTTCGTTGCAGGACCTCTTAATGAGCTGCAGGGTTTTGCAAAGCTGAGTCAGGAAGCCTCTCTTAGATGAGAGCGCTTGCTTGCCTCTAGCAAGCAGAGCAGACTCGAGAAATCGCTGCTACCAAGAAAACTTGCTTCACTCCATTCTTTCCCAAGCTTTCTCAGGCTTTTTGTGGGTTCAGTTATCCTCATGTTGGGCAGCCATCTGTTGAAATAGGAGCGGCGGGGCTGCGTCCCCAGCACCCTGGCCACCTGCTACCTCATGCCCGAAATAACAACACACAAATTGTATTCTTTTAAACACTGCTTGCCCATTATATCTAGTCTCTTCTTGGCTAACTCTCGCACCTGGATTAGCCCATTTCTAATAATGTGTGTAAGCACCCCAAGGTGCACTTACCAGGAAGATTCTACCCTACGTCCATCTTGGGTCAGAGCTGCCTGGGAGAGCTGAGCATGGCGTCTCTGCTCCAGAGAGCAGAGCTGTCGGGTCTCTCCGGGAGAGCTGAGCAGAGTCTGCCTGAGGAGTCTTACCTCACTTCCTCCTGTTTACTCCTCCCACCTATGTTTCAACCTATCAGGGCAAACAGTTTCTTGATTTAATTAACCAATGAAATCAAGAGATTGATATATGACACTCCCACATCATTCTATGGCAATAGATTTTACATTTAGTTATGTTTAACTGTATGTTTGTGTGTGTGCTAATAGGCCCACATGTGTGGGAGAGGCCAAAAGAGGGTGGCAGCGGCTCTGGAGATGGAGTTCCATGTGACTCTGAGCTGCCCAACGTGGGTGCTGGAGAATGAATTCAGATCCTCTGCATGAGCAGTGCATGCTCTTAACCTCTGAGCCATCTCTCCAAGCCCAACAATAAATTCCTAAACCAGATACTTTTATAGGAAAGCCAGAGCATAAGTGACCACTTGTTATGAAAATGGTTCCTCATGAAATCTCTCTCCTTCAGAGACCTGGGGAAAACACATGTGCCACTGGCAGCACTTGAGAACATCCTCATGATGACCCTGGAGCTGGAGCATCTGTAAGGTTTACTTTCTTAGGATGAGTTTACTTAGGTTTAAAAATGTTAATGTGTATGTGTGTGAACGCATGTGTGTGCAGATATGCGTGTGTGTGTACATGCATGTGTGTATGTGTGTGCAGATGTGTGTGTGCTTGCATGCATGCATATGTGTGTAAGATGTGTTTGTGCACGAGTGAGTGCGTGCGTGTGTGTGTGTGCATGTGTGTGTGCAGGCATGAGTGTGAGTATGGAAGTCAGAGGACAGCTTTCTGAGATGGTTATCTTCTTACACTGTGGGTTCCAGGGATCAAAGTTGTTTGCATGACAGGGGGCTTTCTGCTGAGCCTTCTTGTCAGCCCTAGCTTTCTGTATAATTTCTTGTATTTGAAATTCTTTTGAGATTTGCCTTATTTCTTGAGTCTGAGGTATTGAGATACAATGTTCATGCAATTAATTCAAATGCATAGTTTAGTGAAGCTTTCATAGTTAGTTCCCTAACCACTATTACAGAACTGATACAGACCATTTGCCCCCTCCTA
Source organism: Alexandromys oeconomus (assembly GCA_963919705.1). Lineage (NCBI taxonomy): Eukaryota > Metazoa > Chordata > Mammalia > Rodentia > Cricetidae > Alexandromys > Alexandromys oeconomus. The sequence continues at coordinate 291,989 of CAWTZB010000182.1, read as the reverse complement.
AGGATCCCTCCTGAATGTTTGTACCTTTCCCACCGCCAGCCCCTGTGATACACCAATCTTAAGTCTAGCCCTATAGCTTTTTTTCCCCAGAACATCCCATAAATGACATCCCACAGTGGCCTTTTGGCCATCTTCTCTCACTGAGCGTGATCTTTAGCGTATCTCACCAGCAGAGGACGAGAAAGCAATGATGTCTTTAAACAGTGTTCTTCTGGACTGGGGGTATAGCTCAGCGGGTAAAGTCAACCCTAGCGTGCCTGATGCCCTGGGTTTGGACACAACCCGGCATCGTGGTGAATACTTGTGCTTCCGAATCAAGGCCATCCTCAACTACACTAGCAGTTCCTGGCCAGTCTGGGATACAAAACAAGCTTGTCTTCCTGCTAGCTCATCTCAAGTGCTGTTTGTGTCGTTGCCATCTTCACTCTTTACTAGTTGGTGTTCTATAATATTTAGTCATATGCAAACGACCTTTTACCATGTATGCTTGCTTTAAGTCAGAGTCCACACTGAATGAGGTGTCTGTGTTCTGGTTGAGGTTTCGTTTCGTTTTGTCTATGAGGGAGGGTCCCTCCTGTAGCCTAGGTTACTTTGAACTTGTGATCATCAAGTCTGGCTTCTTACTCATGTCTGTGTGTTTTATAGATTGTCATCTCAATCTGTCTTTGTTTCCTGATGACTAGTTCAGGCCAAGCATCTGGCACTGCCTTCCTGATGGGAATTTCAGGTGGCCTATTGTGTCAAATCTGATCACCCAAAGGTGGTATGTTGAAGTTCTTTAAGTTGGTTTTAAACATGGTATATATATATATTGAGATAAAGTTTTTCTGTAGTTTTGGTGCCTGTCCTGGAACTAGCTCTTGTAGACCAGGCTGGCCTCGAACTCACAGAGATCCTCTTGCCTCTGCCTCCCGAGTGCTGGGATTAAAGGCATGGGCTAGCACCACCTGGCTAAACATGGTACTTATAAGGTAAATAATCTATGGGGATTTGGGGAAGCCCCACTACAGATGTTACCAGGGAAATTAGGGTTAGGAATGGACGCAAAAGGAACCTCGACACCAATTAGAGTAAACAAACAGACTAAGCAAGCTGTGGGCTCAGCTGCTGCCTGGAAGTATCAGACAAACAGGAGGAAAGGGGGAGACCATGCCACTCCAACAGCTACATAGTTAAAGGGGAGCAGAGAGCATCATGGAGGGGGGACAGGCCCAAAAGACTAGAAAAAGAGCATCAGGCTGTGGCCAGCATCTAGAACGGGATCGAAGAGAAGGAAAGTGAAAATAGCACCTCTCAGAGTAAGGACTCAGGAGGGCGTGGTGACTCCACAGCAACCACAGGGAGGCCAGGAATTCTGGGAAGAACAGATTGTCTCATCTAAGAGAAAACCGTTCTCACCTCATTAGCATGGCTGAAGTTGGGTCTCCCTTCTTGTGGAGTGTTCCCTTCAAGGGGTGGCTGACTAGCCCAACTGGAATGGTGTCACTAATGTCCCAGATCTGAGTCCCATCCTCTTGACCAGATGGAATGGTTTTCCTCAATGGGCCTCACTGCTGCTGTACCACACGTCCTCCTCAATGGGCCTTCCCTGTATCACGCTTCCTCCTCAATGGCCCTTTACTGCTGCCGTACCACGTGTCCTCCCAAGCATCTTTCCCGTGGATGTGCCTAATGATAAACTTGTCTGAAGCAATTGTTACTTGGTGATCTAAACTGACACATTTATTAACTGGTGTTCTTTTGGAGAATTACCCAGCTTTTGTTTTTGAGTACTGTTATCAATTCATGGATTCTCTTTACAATTACATTTTACTTACTGTGGTCTATGTGTGTGTGTGTATGTGTATTGTGTGTATGTGTACATATGGTATGTGTGTATGTGGTATGCGTGTATAGTTGTGTGGTATGTTTTTGAGGCGTGTGTGTGTGTGTGTGTAATTCTAAGATCAAGCCCAGGACCTTGCACCGATACAGGAGTACCATACCAAAGAGCTGCATCCCCAGCCCTTATTCTTTCAACTGCACATTATGAGGCTTGGTCAGTTGTGTCCTTGATGCCATTGAACTACATGACATAGCTTAAAGGAGGAGGTTTTAGGTTTAAGATGACTTCTAGTATCTTCCACTTAAACAGAAATAAATTATCACTAGGTTGGAGGCTTGCCCAGGCCCTTCTTCCTGTGCATGACCAACCCAGAGTGAGACTTGAGCTGAGGAGAGAGACTTCTACCATCAGTGTCACCTGGTTGTGTTCCTGTCACCTTTGTTATAGGTGCACACACACACACACACACACGACACTTGCTCTTCTGTTGAACACCTCTGTCCTCCTCCATGATTACTTTCGGTATCAGAGAGCAGCAATTTGCCATTGGGTCCCTACCCAACTGTACATGCCTCAAGAACTCTGTCCTCTGTGACCCTGTGGTGGCCTTGACCTGCCTCTTCTGTACCTCAGTAAGGCTTTTCCAGTAAACCAATTCTCTGTTTTTCTATTTACAGAATCTTACCTAGACATATGGCCTGCTGCCTCTGCAAATATAAAACTGATATTGAGGTTGTCTGCAAGACAGTCAAACTGCATTGCCATACTGGATGTCTGAAAAACACCACACATTGTCGTGAGTCTCTTGCCTGATGAATATTTTAATTTTGACATACAATTTTTAACTGGTTAAGATAATTTCTTTTTAAATTACTTTTTATTATAATTAAAATTAATTATATCACTTCCCTTTGTGCCTTCCTTTCCCTCCTTCCAACCTCTCCCATACCTCCTCCCTCTCAAATTGACTTTTTCTTGATTATTATTGCTATATATACAGATATATAAACTCATAAATCTAAAATAGAACTTGCTGAGTTTTTTTATGTTGCTTGTGTGTACCTGATTCATGGCTGACCACTTTTATTGGATAGCCAGTTAGGAAGCTCATCCCTGGGAGGGATGGACTCTGCCTCGCTCAGCAGCCCTCAGTTGTCTGCAGCTCTTTGTCGAGGAGTGGGACCTCGTGACCTTTAACATGGATACCAGTGTTGTGCTTTTTCTGGGTGTGTGTAGGCAAGTGTGGTTTGAGGTATCATAAACATAACTTTCTTGTCACTCCTAGGCAACAAAATCTCACATCTGACTTCCTGGTCCTCTGGCTCTTACAAGCTTTCTACCACCATGGCCCCTTCTGTGATGTTCCTAAAATTTAAACTAACAATTGTTTATTTCTATTCCTTCATTCGTAATAAAACTCCCTAGCTTCTAAATTTCTCCCTTGTGAAAATTGAGCTCTCAGATATTAATGCATTATTTAAAAATATGACTGTTGTGTGGGCAAACTAGATAACTCAGAGGGTCAAGATGCTTGCCACACACATCTGGTGATCTTCATCAATACCTGGAACCCCCATAAAGGTAGAAGAAAAGAACAAACTCCACATGGCTGCCCTCTGATCTCCACACTCAAACCATCACACATATACATTATGAACATACAGACAGGTATGTATGTATGTATGTATGTATGTATGTATGTATGTATGTATGAATGAGCATACATACACAAACACAAAACTAGAGAGATAGTTTAGTGGTTTAAAGTACTTGCTGCTCTTGCAGAAAACCAAGGTTCAATTTCCAGCATCCACACTGTGGCTCACAATCATCCATAACTCCAGTTCCAGGGGATCCTATGCCTGTCCTGACCTCTGCAGGCCAGGCACACATGAATCACACACACACACACACACACAAATGCAGGCAAAACAGTCATATACGTAAAATGAATCCTTTAAAAGTACATACCTATTAGCCAGGTGGTGGTGGCTGCTGCAAGGGTGCATGCCTTTAATCCGAGCACTTGGGAGGCAGAGGCAGGTGGATCTCTGTGTGTTCAAGGCCAACCTGATCTACAGAATGAGTTCCAGAACAGTCAGGACCACACAGTAAAACCCTGTCTCAAAAAAGCAAAAGAAGCATATACATATAAAAATGTTCCATACATGAAAAGAGCAGAGAGGGACTGGAATGGGAGGGGTAATATGTGAACTATATGTGCACTGTGCTTGGCACCTTGCTGCAGTGGTCTCTTATATACTGTACTGTGGTCTAAAGCTGGCTTTATGTACATGGTCTCAAGCACCCCTGACCTATAGGGCAGGTGTAGATGGTTTTGTTTGGTTTTCTTTTGCAGTTTTTTTTATTAACACTATGATGCACTTTTATTTGGAATCCAAGAACTTCTCATTCTAGAAACAGTAAATGCTGCCAGCCTCTCCTAATGGAACATGCCCAGATTGGCCAGCTCTGTATTTGTGCTCAGCCTCAAGTTTTTTCTATCCATAGATCAGTTGTGTGATTTTAATTAACTGTTTGATTGTTTCTTGAGGCAGGATTTTATTATATAGGCTTGACTGGCCTGAGATTCCCTGGATACTCCAGGCTGGCCTTGAACTCATACAGATCTGCCCGTCTCTGACTCTGGAAGTTTTTTGCCAGGATCACAGGTGTATGCCACCATGTCTGGTAGCAAATGATTTTCAAAGTGTTTTTCTAAACTGAGTGTGGTGGTACATGGTGTTAATGCCACCTACTTAGGAGGTTAAGGCAAAAGGAGCCATTCCAAGGCCACATAGGCAATTTAGTGAGACCATGGATTCCAACCACGCCCTTTTGCTGAGGCAGAAACGTGTGCAACTCTCCGTAGGCGCCCTGTGTGCACGCTTGTGTGTTCTAAGCAGCTAGTTTGATAGTTCTGTCCTCTCTGGTTGTCATTGCCAATTCATAGGTTTAAATTTGAGTTTATTTTTCTCTTCACTTCCTCTGGTATTTGCTGGCCCCTAATTTACTTGGTTGGGTTGAATGACTGTGGACTGAAAAAGGGCTGCCAGCATTTTCTGACCCAAAGCAATCTCTCCATCTCTGACAGTTGAAGCATCTATAGGGAACCCCGAAGGACCATTCATGAAGGTGTTGCAGGCCCGGAAGGAGAACACCAGCACTGAGGTCACTATTGAACCAGAGACAGCCTATTCAGAAAAAGATGATCTTAGCTCTTCAGGCTTCATGGACGAGCAGCTCGACTTTAACGATGAAAGTGATGTGATTCGTGCCCTGAATTACATACTGCCGTATTTCTCAGAGGGAAATCTGGAAGATGTGGTGTCGACATTGTTACCATTCATAAAACTGCTGTTTTCTAATGGACAAAATGCAGATAGTTCACTGGAATCCTACAAAAATGATTCAAGGAGGCTTGCTCTTAACCCTGTACCAAAAGCAAGTAAGACGGCTTACAAAAATAAACTGAATAAACTTTATTTTCTAGAGAATTTGTTAGATGCAGAGATTGGTGAGGTTAGGAAGAAAGAGAAAACTGCCATGCTTATGGAGCAGTCTGGCCACTTGAGTCCCAAATTTAAACAACGAAAGAGATGGGCACCTGCCCAGGCAGAGGAAAACAGTCTTGCAGAGATTGAGAAGGCAGAGAAAAATCTCCACAGCCTGAACAGAGTACTCAAGAGTACAGGAAGCATACAGAAAAGACACTTTAAGGGAGTGAGTGACAAGAGCCTGTGGGATAAGCAGAGAGTCCAGACGCCTGTGGAGAGCATTGCCAAAGACGGACAGCTCGGGAGCCCACCCACAGCGGAGTTGCAGCAGCTCAATCTGGTTCAGAAGCCCAGGACCTTAGTGGGAAATTCCTCCCACCCAGAGCCCTTGCTCCCAAAGGAGCATGGGGAGGCAGTGTCTTCTTCCCCAGAACAGTCGCTGGTAGACAAGACTCCCACTACAAAATCACTGCCTAAGTTCATAGACAGAGAAAAAAACTTGTCTTACACTGAAAGTGCAAATGCCAATGTGAAAAGAATGAAGGGGTTTACAACTAGTTTAATGTCTGAAAAGAGACATCGAAACCTTAGGAAGAAAATATCTCATTCCCGGTTGATTGCAAGGAGTCCAGCATCTTCTGCAGTGAGGAGCCTGGTAAATTCCCCTGCAGGAGGGGTCTTTTCATCTTTAGGAGACCTGAGTTATGCAGAAAAGCCTTTTGCACAATTAGATGCTGCCTTAGAACCTCCTACAGAAAAACTTCTTGAAGAAAATCAGGCAGCAATAGATGATACTGAAGAAAACATCCTCAAACCAGCCCTCACTGGGCCTAAAGAAGCTGCATTAGAAAATAATCCCCCTGAGAATCCTACTGTAGAGTCTAATGGGCCTACATCTGATTTCATTCCAACTGCTCAGCAAACAAGCAAGCCACAGTTAGACTTCATCTTGGGATCTGACTCCCATGACCATTTCAAAGAATTTGCTTACCCATTACTGATGTCACCAGGTGAACGCTTTGAATCTCAGCTAAACCAGCAGCTGCGGCCCCTCATCCCCAACAACAACATGAGAAAGTTTATTTCTCACGTTATCAGGACTTTGAAGATGGATTGCTCTGATCCCCGTGTACAACTGTCCTGTGCTAAGCTCATCTTCAGAACTGGCCTCTTGATGAAGCGTCTCAATGAGCAACAAGAATTCAAGTTGTCCAGGGCCAACTGGGATACGGACCAGTGGAAAACTGAGAACTACATCAATGAGAGCCCAGAAACCCAAGGCGAACAGAAGGGTCTGGAACAAAGTCAGGTGAGGACGGTGCTGGAATGTGGGTCCCGCGTACCCTTTCAGTCACTTAAGCAGAAAGACCAGGGCCTCCTACTTCAGATCTTGTATTGTCTGCATAACTCTAGCCCAGCCAAGACAATGATTCCCACTGTATTTTTATATGTATTGTATTGTATTGTATTGTTTTGTTTTTGAGACAGGGTCTCACTGTGTAGCCCTGGATTCCCAGAATTCTCATGCAAACCAAATTGGCCCGGAACTCACAGAGATCCACCTGCCTCTGCCTCCCAGTGCTGCATTTAAATGTGTTTGCTACCACACCTAACTTCTACTGCGTTTCTAAACTTAAGACACGGAAGCAGACTTAAAACACAGAATATAATAAAATGTACCATAATAAAGCATGTAATATATTGCATTCAGTATGATCTTTTATAAATAAGAAAGCTACTCACCTGGAAGGATGTTTTCAGGGTTTTTTTTTTAAAAAAGAAATATTGTTTTGTTGTTCCATGTAGATCAATCAAACCCAGCACCTAGTACAAGCTAAACAAAGGGTGTTGAGGGAGGTCCTTCCGCTCTTCCAGCCATTAGCCGCTGAGATACCAGCCCATTGGGGTGTGGTCTCTCTCCCTTTAAAAAAGCGGCTACTTCCCTTCTAGCTTTCTTTGCTTCCTGCTCTGGTTCCAGCGACTAGACTTCTTCCTGATTGTGCAGAGGGCTGTTGTCTGGGAAGGTTATCTGTAAGTTTTTTCCCTTTTAAATAAATACCACCCTATTAATCATAATTCCAAACTGGTGTGGCATTGTTTGTGACTTACGCCTTCATCTGGCGCCCAACGTTTGGTTTTAGAACCCCCTCCTTCCCCCTGCTTGGCTGCCTGCCACAAGTTCGGCTTGGCACGAGCCCTCCCTTCCTCAGCCGTGGTCTGTGCCTTGCGGCCTGTGCCTTGCAGCCTGTGCCTTGTGCGTGGAGCCAGCAGTTTAATATAAATTATCACGCAGTGGCTTTTCTTTCTGCAGTTCTTTATATTTTCCCTTTAGACACTTCAGATTGACTTCAAGTCCCCACGCACCCTATCATCTGCCTCCCCACGTGGATTTAAACTCCATAGGCCCACGTAGTCTCTGCCCGCCTGGTTTGCTCTTTTCTGAGTCATTTTTAAATCTCCCTTGCAAGCGCAGCGCTTGAGTGGCGCGGACCAGAGCACAAGCAGTTGCTAAAAGCTACAACCCCTCAGGGCGACTCTGTCACGTGGAGGCATACACGGCTTCCAGGTTGCTCTTCTCTACCCCTGGATTCTGGGTTTCTGGTTCCGTCGATGGAATTGATTTAATTACATTTACTTTGTTGAGAAACTCGCATTTTCCAGTTTTTAACATCTACTAAGGCAGACATGAAACAGGACCCCATTTTCATCCTGACTCGGCAACAACGCCACCTGCTGGATAATAGGTAATGTGGCAGTTTTTGTTTCTAATGCAAATTTTACTGCTTTGTTTTTACTAATACAATGGATTAGTAAATTTGTATTTACTCATACAATGGATTACGTCATACAAGGTTTATATGATTATGGGGATACCTTAATTTGCTTGTTCTTAGGTTTCAGTTTTCTTTTCCATATTCTATCATTAAGGAAGAATATGGCACTCCTAAGAACGATAGAATGTTTACGAACTAATAATGAACAGAAGAATATGGCACTCCTAAGAACGATAGAATCTTTACAAACTAATAATGAACAACTAATTGACAGGATTAAAATTATTGAAAATCAGAGGTTATCTGAACAAGTGGATACTATGACAGACAAAATTGTCTTCGTATCCAAGAGTACTAGAAAGTTACCTGAAAGGGTTCAGGCTGTTGAATTTGACGTTCAGACTTTATCACAAAGTTTTGATAAAGTAACAGAATGTACCTCCAAGATGGGAATCTACAATATATACAAGAAAAGTTTAAGGAGGACATGTTATCTTTGAAGGAAAAAAATTAAAGCTTTGGAATCACAGGTGCAGAATGGGGACCAAAAAATTGATACCTGAGTGAAATCACTGGAAACATATACAGGTCAGGAGATTCAGAATTTAATAAAGACAATGATAAAAAGATTTGAAAAGATTGGAGAAATTATTGGAGCTGGTGAACAGAGTAAGGAGGCACAAGGAAAGGATACAATGCCTCAACCAGCTATTAGAACTGGCTTACCCAGGGTTTTAGCGACATACCCTATACTTAATTCTGACAAAGCGTCAACTTCTAAAGGCTCAAAGGGAGTCAAAGAAGCTAGATGGATACCAATAGCAATGAATGATTTGAAAGAAATAAAACAAGCTGTTGTTAATTTTGGCTTGCATGTTGCATATGTTAAGCAAATGATAAGGACTTGGGCTTCTAATGCTAGAGCTACCCCCCATGATTTCCATCAGTTAGTGTCTGCAGTTTTAGATAATGGACCTTCCTTGATGTTTGGAATTTATTTCAGAGAAGAATCCAAACATATGGAACAGCAAGGAAGAGCAAAAGGTGTCGAGGTTTCCCAAGATCAAATTCTTGGTGCAGGAGAATATGCTGTTCCACAGGTCCAAGCTCTTTATGATGATGAAGTACTGTGTCTATGTCACCAAGCAGCTTTAAATGCTTGGAATAGGATACAAGATCCAGCAAAAAGGGTTGAATCATATACCAGGATTAGGCAGGGACAGAGAGAACCCTTTATTGACTTTTTGCAAAGATTAATTAAGGCTCTGGACATAGGGGTAACAGACCCAGAAGCTAGATGAATACTTCTTGAATCTCTAGCTTTTGAGAATGCAAACATAGAATACAAAAAGATAATTGGGCCTTTAAAGTCTAGATCAGCACCCATGGATGAATGGATTCAGCATACGATGAATGTTGAGACATTTAGCTATAATGATGAATCTTGGGTAGGAGAAGCAATTTCCACAAGCAATGAGGAGACATCAAACTGCCAGGTGTTTTAATTGTGGTAAATTAGGACATTTGCAAAGGGATTGAAGGCAACGAATATCTAGGAATAATATCTCCTCTGGGAATGACAAAAATAGGAGACCTAGGCCTTCAGGTATATATAGGAGATGCGGTAAAGGCCGGCATTGGTCCAACGAATGCAGGTAACAACAGACAGACAGAGCAACCCGATATCATCGGGAAACTCCTTGAGGGTCTCTCACAGGCCCCCAAGCCAACAGTGGCCCAGTCATTCTCAGTCACAGTGGAGAACGTGCCTCACCAAGAAAATTAAAAGCTCCAATTTCTGCTGAAAAAAGTACTACTGGTCTAAATGATGAATTGCGCGTGGAGGATGAGTCAAAAAACCCAGTAGAACAGAGTAAACGTATATTTTGGCAGACTTCTATTAACGATCAAAGACCAAAGGTAAGAGTCTGTATAAATGGCACTTTTATTGAAGGCTTATTAGACACAGGTGCGGATGTAAATATCATTACTCCAGAATCTTGGCATCTGAATTGGCCTCTTCAAGAGGTAGATGTTCAGTTTCTGGGAATTGGAACCCTATCTCGTGTAAAACAAAGCACAAGATGGGTTGAATGCATAGGGCCCGAAGGGCAAATAGGAAGACTAAGGCCATATATAGCCAATATTGCAATAAATTTATGGGGCCGTGACCTGCTACAGCAATGGAATACCCAGATTAACATTCCTGTAGTTCCAGGAACTCATAATTCTGGGAGGGATATGATGAGGTATTATGGAAAAAGGCTGTACAAGAACATACAGCAAATACCAAACCTTTAGAGGTACCAGCAGCCCTACCTTTAAAATGGCTAACTGAGAAGCCAATATGGATCAAACAGTGGCCTCTAGCTGAAGATAAATTACAGGCATTGGAACAGCTGGTACAGGAGCAACTAGATGCTCACCATATTGAAGAATCAACCAGCCCTTGGAATTCTCCTGTGTTTGTTGTAAAAAAAAAAGAAATCTGGTACATGGAGAATGGTGACAGATCTAAGAGCTGTCAACAAAGTAATTCAACCTATGGGCCCACTACAATCTGGAATTCCTTTGCCTTCTCTATTACCAAAAGGATGGCCTCTTATAGTTATTGATTTGAAAGATTGTTTTTTCACTATACCGTTACAAGAAAAGGATAGAGAAAAATTTGCCTTCACAGTGCCTACTTATAATACTAGGAGATATCAATGGACTATCCTCCCACAGGGTATGCTCAATAGTCCTACATTGTGCCAATATTTTGTAAGTAAGCCATTGGAAATAATTCGTAAACAATCCCCCAAGTCCATAATTTATCATTACATGGATGATATCTTGTTATCTGATTCAAATAAAGATACTTTGGAAAGGATGTTTGAAGAAGTAAAGAAAGTCTTACCTAGGTGGGGATTACAAATTGCCCCTGAAAAGATTCAAAGAGGAAATTCTATTAATTACCTAGGTTACAGAATAGGGTTAGAGAAAATTAAAACGCAAAAGGTACAAATTAGGAGAGACCGGTTAAAGACTCTTAATGACTTCCAAAGATTCTTAGGAGACATTTCCAGTCTATGACCAGCTGTTGGGATAACACCTGATCTAATAGTTCATTTAAACAAAACCTTAGATGGTGATAAAGATTTTAATAGTTCAAGAAAACTGACAGCTGAAGCAGAAAAGGAACTGACAATGATTGAGGAAAAATTACAGGAGGCACATGTGGATAGGGTGAACCCAAATCTTAGCTGCATCCTAGTCATATTGCCTTCCAGAATTTCTCCTACAGGGATTCTAATGCAGAGGGAAGATATTATTTCAGAGTGGATATTTATACCTAATAAACCAAGTAAAAAATTAAAAACTTATGTGGAAAAAGTCTCTGAATTAATTATAAAAGGTAAGCTGAGACTTCGTCAACTAGCAGGTATAGACCCAGTAGAAATTATAGTGCCTTTTACTACTGAAGAAATAAAAAAGTTATGGGAAGACAATGAACCATGGCAAAGAGCTTGTGCTAATTTTTTGGGAGAAATTAATAGCAACTATCCCCAAAGTGGTAGACTTAACCTCATAAAAAGAACTTCTTGGATTCTTCCTAGAATTATACGTGATACTCCAATAACTAGAGGCCTTATGTTCTATACTGATGCAAATAAACCAGGGAAAGCAGGTTACAAGTCAGATGAATTGAGTAAGGTGGAACAAAGCCCTTATAATTCTGTCCAGAAGGCAGAATTATATGCCATTCTTATGGTGCTAAGGGATTTTAAAGAACCTCTTAATATAGTTACAGATTCACAATATGCAGAAAGAGTTATCTTGCATATTGAAACCACTGAATTTATACCAGATGACACAGAGTTGACTTCATTGTTTATCCAAGTACAAGACATAATCAGGAATAGGCTTTGTCCGATGTACATAACACACATCCAATCCCATACAGGTCTGCCTGGTCCTCTAGCACAAGGTAACGCTGAGATTGATCAATTATTAATTGGAAGCGTGTTGCAGGCCTCAGAATTTCATAAGAAGCATCATGTCAATAGTAAAAGCCTAAAGAAAGAATTTTCCATTACTTGGCAACAAGCTAAGGACATTATAAAGAGATGTCCTACTTGTTCTTTCTATAATCAAACACCGTTGCCTGCAGGGAGTAACCCAAAGGGTACTAAGAGAAATGAAATCTGGCAGATGGATGTGTTCCACTTTATGGAATTTGGTAAATTAAAATATGTACACCACACCATAGACACGTATTCAGGTTTTCAATGGGCTACTGCCCTGAGCTCAGAAAAGGCTGATTCAGTAATCACATATTTATTGAAAGTTATGGCCATCATGGGTATACCCGCACAAATAAAGACAGATAATGGTCCAGCATATGTATCTAAGAAAATGAAACGCTTTTTTGATTATTGTAATATAAAACACATTACAGGTATACCGAATAATCCTACAGGTCAGGCAGTTATAGAAAGATCAAATCGTACTATAAAGGATATGCTGAACAAACAGAAAGGGACTGAAAATACCCCCAGAAATAGATTACATAATGCTTTATTAACCTTGAATTATCTTAACGCTAATGAGAAAGGAACGACAGCAGCAGAAAGACATTGGATAATGGAAAAGTCTGCTGAACTAAATCAACCGATTTATTTCAAAAATGTGCTGACCTCTCAATGGAAGCCAGGAGATGTGCTACATTGGGGAAAGGATTTTGCTCTTCTTTCCACAGGAGAAGAAAAATTGTGGATACCATCAAAATTAATAAAGGTTTGATTTGAAGAGGAGAAACCTCTTGGAAAGGAGAAATGACAACTCATCCACAATGATGATATTCATACAGGTGATAAGAAAAGCATATAGAATGGGGCGGGGTTCTGTTCTTATCTCCACAGGAAAACACTCATCTTTGAAAAATTCAAGGGACCCTGGATGTTTGGATACTGACAGATGGAAAAATACCTGCCCAATAGGAAATATCAAGAAAACTGAATGGGTTGTTTAAGTAAAATATATTAAACCATATTTCTAAATTTATAGAGCTGGTTTTGAAGTTGGACTCTGGCTCAGTCCCTCTCCAATTCCAAGCCTATTAGTAAGAGAAAAACCCAGAGTTTCTGGAGTTTCTGTCTCATGTCAAGAGCCGTGATATGGGACAGAAAGAAATATGAGTTTAGAAAACATCTTTGCTTTTCTTCATATCTATCATACTTTTCATTGAATATATCTATCATGCCTTTCATTGAATATATATATGTCTATATATATGTCTATATGATTAATGTTTAAGTTTTTCACAATGAACAATGAGTTTTTCCTGAAGTGACATTTGAAGTTTCCAGGAAGAAGATGGGGCCCCACAACAACAACTCAACCTGGTTGATATGACGTCATGATACTGATAGTGCTACTATAAGACCTGCTTTGGGTACCAGCTGCACAAGACAGTTCCTACTTGGTTAGCTGAAATGGTGCACATCTTATACAACATTTTCGCCAGACCTGCACAAAATACTCAGAGACTATTTGCAATTTTAAAAACATTGATTTGGGAATTTTACCATCAATTGCTGTCACAGGAGCCCCTAAGAAGAACGTCACCCCCATGTCAGCTAGAAGCAATCTTAGAGGACGATGTCCCCTCTCCCAACAGAGTTTGCCCTCAGGGTTAGGGACATTTTTTAGTTGTTGGTTTAGGGTTGAGGGTATGGGGAGATATTTTATGGAATTAGGGGTATTTTCAAAAAAAGGGGGGATTAACTGGTTTGATGGGATGATTGGTATTTGTGAATTACTGTTTTTAGAAAATTGTATTGGTACTGTTTCCTGTATATTGACATATTGAATATTGAATGTGAGTGTTCCTACCTCTATTTTTGTATAAGAGTATGCTTATATTGTATTGATACATCTACCATATTACAATGTACATTTCTACCTTTGATACTATTTATATAATAACATTGTTTACAGTTGAAGATCATTGTCTTCATATATTGCACAGTTGTTTATTCTTTTAGTCTTCAAGTTAGATAGGTATTGAGAATTATATGTTTGTCATATTTATTTTTAGGTTAATCAGGTCTTTTAGATACATAGAGATTATATTTAGTATAGATAGTATAATCTTCAGCCTCTTCGAAGAGCTGTAGAAAATAGCCTTTAATCTAACCTAGAATTCTGTGCCAACGAGACACAATTACTCCTGGCAATGCCACTCTACTCCCGAGAGAACGTTGAGCACCAAAGACACTCCACTGGGAGCTTGTCTTCTTGGCAGAACTGGCCTTTGGGTTAAGAAAAGCCCATACCTCAACTACTGACAAAGATACAAAATATCCATAAGTGGATAAAACAGGATTGTCTTATCCTGCCAAGACAGGGTAGGATAGTTCTAAGAAAGTTCCTTGCCTTTAATAATGGTATGTCAGTTATGTTAGGCCTTAGCCAAAGCTGGTTGACTCAACATTGCAAACGAGACTTTGGGTGATTGCCCAGGTAGTCAGTTGTCTCTGTCAATTGTTGCACATTTTGGATATATCTCGTTTGTTAAGTAATACTTATTCCCTTCTCAGATCTTTGAAGGAGTTGAAGATTATATAATTGTAGTTACTCTCTACGTTATTTAGACTTCTTGAGATAGAATGTTTAGCAAAACTTTTGTTCTCAATATTATTTGTTATATTTATTATTTGTTATTATTATATATAGTTGTATTTGGTTTAGTTCTGTCTTATTTAGACAAAAACGGGAGACAGTGAGAGTCGGGTAAGCCCGAGACTCGGTGCTGTGGCTGGAGAAGGTGGGGCTAACAGAACTAATGTCTCCCCTTCTCTTTCCTAGGAAGGATTTTTCTGGCTAAGGTGGCCACTATGGCTTAGGGATATGTATAGACCTCTTCACAACACATGCAAGAAAAACATGGCTCAGGATCTACAGGACAAGGGGTCCTCTGGAGAGGAGGAGATTTTCAAAAAGGATGTACCAATGTAAATGTCTAGCTCAAATGAGGAGCTAAGGTCAAGTTCCTCATTTCAAAGTTTGAAAGCCTTGGCATTGCTCTTCTTCCAGGGACGTCAAGGGGGAAGTGATGCCGCCAGCCCTGAAACTGTCAGCCGCTGAAGCAGAGGAGAGTGAAGGAGCTGATGATGCTGAAGGCACAGAATGATCTGCTATCATTCATTAATAAATTATTTTGGGTAGATTCGTGAGTGTCAAAAGCCTTTGTACACAAGTAAATGAAAATTGATGTAGACCAATTTAGAGCGGGGCCAGTAGAATGACTTATCACGTGAAAGCAGTGGCCATGCAAGCCAAGTTTGATCCAGAATCCAAGTTTAAAAAAAATGTTGCATGGGTAGCAAGCATCTGTAATGGAAGCACTCGTGGGCAACATAGGAGGTGAAGACAGAATCACTTAAAGTCATCTAGCCTGGAGTACAGAGCAAAAAAACAGATAAGGGACCCTGCCTCAACAAGGCAGTTGGCCAAAACCAACTCCCAAATATTGTCCTATGACTTTCACGTGATTGCCATAGCATGCATGAACATAGACACACCTCTCCTCCCTCCGTACACACACACACACACACACACACACACACACACACACACACACGATCTCAAAATGGGGAATGTGCTTACTGAACACAGAAAAAATACTGACTATTCAGTGATACAAAGACTGGCGCCGATCATGGATGCTCAGCATTCTTGGTCCCCAGAGGAGCAGTGTGGTTGGGGAACCATCGGCCTGCGTGGCTGGCTATGGGTCCAAGCTGAGCGAGTGGCCCTCTAGTCCTCACCTGGCTGGTCAGTGAGCTGGTTGCGAAGGAGGTGTCGTTAGCGAGGCATCTTAAAGGACAAGAATAGGGAGTATCTTGAAGACAGGGGAGGCAGTGGAAGTTGCACCCACCGCTGCCCCCCAGGAACGGTGTGTGTACTCAGTGCCAAGCCCTGGGGTGGACTTTTATGTCTTATGCCATTTGACCCAACAAACTACCGTAGCAGCATTGTTCCAAACTGTCTTTGGGTAGCTGGGGTTGTACAGACCTGTAATCTCAGGACTTGGGAGGTCCAGGCAAGAAAATTCCTACAACTTCAAGGTTAGTCTGGGCCACCTCGAGGTTACCAGTGAGGTCCAGACCGCAGGACTTGGAATGTAAGCAGAATGCAGCCTGCTCAAGTACCCTAGACCACATATCATTATAAGCTATTAGATCTTTACAGACCAAAGCCTCTCGGCCCTTACCCTGCCGTACTGCAGAGACAGGGATTTGGAGAAACACAAACCTTGCTGTGGACAAAAGTCAGCATCCATATGGAAGGTGATGCCACTCTTCCTGAGGACCAAGGATGCACCAGGAACAGAGCTGGGCACTTTAGTTACAATGTTGACACAGGGACAGAAACTCTCAAGCCAGCTCCAATGCTACACTTGAGTGGAAGGGCTATTGACCTTGGTAACAGTGTTAGAAACAAAGAGAACCTGACAAAGCAGGAATAGAGGAGCCTCTGTTGCTGGGCTTCCCAAAGCCTGGGCCAGGTCTTTCCACACAGCTGCTTACATTGTTCATTTCTCAAAACAAGTTTTGAGAAACGTTATTCTTCACCCCAGAACTGGCAACACAAGCACTTTCCACATCCATTTATTTAATATTACTATTCATTATTATTAGCATTATTTATTTTGGTTTATAGAGACAGGGTCTCCATATGTAGCCCTTACTGTCCTGGTACTCACCTTGTAGACTAGGGTGGCCTCAAGCTCACAGAGATCCACCTGCCTCTACTTTTTGAGTACCGGGATGAAAGGCGTGCATAACAGTGCCAGGCTTCATATCCTTTAGACATGAGGGAAGCGGTGTTAGAAGTCAGGGGCTATAGTCTCCTGCTTGGATCATCTATCCCTATTTCTGAGGTGTCCATATCCCTATTATCATCCCTTCCTCCCTCCTCTGGCCCTCGCCATCGTCAGAATTCATCTTGATTCTCCTGGTAAGGACCTGTAGCTGCACCTGACCCTCATGGCCATCAGAAGCATCGTGAGGCCCCCAAGTGATGGGGGAAGAAGGACATGCAGTGAGAACAGAGCAGCCCCCAGACAAGAGGAGCCCTGACCTTCCGTGTGTGTGTGTTTAAGAACTTAGAGTAATGGTTGTCTAGAATCTGCTATCATTCTGGATAAAGAGGGTAACTAGAGTTGTTAGGGTCCAAGCCTATGTCCCAGCCCTCAAAACAAACTAGGCTCAAAAGGCTGATAGAGGAAACAGTCATGAAAAGTAGAGGAAGATTTATCCAGTGTGGCCACATCGGGAAGTGGAGCACCAGGTTCTCCTCGAGTCCATCTTCTTGGTCCTGACATAAAGTTTAGATTCAAATAGAGGGCAAGAAGTATACATTACTAAGTAACCCTGTTCATGACATAGCTCTGTTCATGTCTCTCTGGCACCTTGTTGAGAATCTCTGACTGACACCAGGCTTCGGCTTTTCCCTTTTCCCATCACTTTGTGGGGAAATTTCAATTTCTTGGAAATCACTATTTTAATAATGTCCTGGTTAGTGTTACTATTGCTGTGATAAAACACCATGACCAAAAGTAAGTTGTGGAAAGGGCTTGGCTATGCTTCCAGATCAGTGTTCATCAGAAGGAAATCAGGACAGAAACTCAAACAGGAAAGGAACCTGGAGGCAGGAGCTGAATCAGAGGCCACAGAGGAGTGCTGCTTACTGGCTTACTCCCTATGGCTTGCTTATCCTGCTTTCTTATAGAACCCAGGACTACCAGCCGAGGGACTGCACCACCCACGACAGGCAGGTCCTTTCCTGTCAATTACTAAGAAAATGACCTATACCCCAATTTTATGGGGACATTTTCTCAGTTGAGGTTCCCTCTGCTCTGATGACTCCAGCCAACACAACTAGTCTAGTAGCCAAAGTGAGGCGGACAATATCTTCATCTCTGTGAGGATGATTACAAAATCAGGGAAAATTTGAAATGACTCAGTCTACAACCCAAATCTTTGCCCAAATCTCAGGAAAACAAACAATACCACCAAAAATTGTTTCTATTTCTTTTATTTCTGTTAAGTATACTCCATTCTAGGGACTAGGATTCCTGGAAGCAGAACCCAAAAGAAACTCTCTGGGTAAGTGGAGAAGGATATGTGCAGATAAGGACAGGGGACATCAGCTCTCTGCCTTGCTCCTCTCAGGGTTGGCTGATTCAGACAAGGTAGGAGAGTGAATGAGTCCCCTTCTACTCACTCATATAAATCAATCTCCCCAAACTCATCTGAATGCACCCCCTTCCCTAGCCCTTAGGAATGAGAAGGGACACAGGCAGGCATCCAGGCCGAGTCAGCAACTCCCCACCCACCTCCTGCTGCTCCCATGGCCTATGCTCCCACACAGAATAAGTACATAGAAGGAGCCATAAGCAAGGTCTGTAACATGGCAGCAGGCATAGGTATGACCTGGGCTGATATTTACACACACACACACACACACACAGAGAGAGAGAGAGAGAGAGAGAGAGAGAGAGAGAGAGAGAGAGAGAGAGAGAGATCATGCTGTCTTTTTTTCTACTGCCATCTTCCTATCTAGTAAGAGAGGAAGGGCAGACTACCCAGCATGCACTTCCACCATGCCCACTATTATCCACTGAAGAGGTTCAAAAGTCACAGGTGGAGACTACATAACTGCAGGCCTCCCCTACTCTTTCAGGGACTCGCTGTCCTTCAGGAACCATGCTGCCCCTCCCCTGGCATGACTTCTCTCTCCTCTGTCACTCTCACAGTGACAGAGTGTCCCCACCTCCACCTGCAGAGACAACAGAAACACTGGTCCTGGCCGCAGTCCCAGTCTTTCCAGGGACAAAGGGGAAATGCCTAGTTACACCCGGTTTGAGCTGAATCAGGTCAGACCACCCCCGTGAGGAATTTTCCTCATCTAGGGAGAAGGACCTGCTAGACCCAACTATTCCTAGAATTAAGACAAGAACAGGACAGAGATAAAATGCCAAAATTTCGTCATACTTTTTCATTATCTTGCAGATCCAAATGAGAAGCTGATTCTTTTTCACAAAAGCAGTTTCCAAGCATAGTATTAGTCAGGTTTCTCTGGGGGAAAAGAACTGATAGACTTGGTAGACATTAAAAGGAGCTTGTATTGGTTACATGATACAGTCTGGGTAGTTCAACAGTGTGGAAAAGTGAACCCTGGCTTTCATCTCCCTCTGCTCCCTGAGTGTGGATGCAGTGTGAACAGCTGGCTCCTGCTCCTCCCACCAAAGTTGTGTGAGTTTTGTTTGTGTTCTGACAAATAAAGCTTGCTTGGAGTCAGAGGATAGAGCTAGCCACTAGTTAACCATAGAGGTCTGGAGGTCTGTACAGAAAGGAGACA
Source organism: Alexandromys oeconomus (assembly GCA_963919705.1). Taxonomy (NCBI): domain Eukaryota; kingdom Metazoa; phylum Chordata; class Mammalia; order Rodentia; family Cricetidae; genus Alexandromys; species Alexandromys oeconomus. The sequence goes on along the minus strand of CAWTZB010000182.1, from coordinate 272,481 downwards.
GGATCTTAGCCTTTTTAGATGGAGGATGAAAGAGGTAGGAAGGGACTATGGCTTTCTCTCTCTCTGCTTCTCTAATTTTTCAGGTTTTTACCCCCAATTCTAACTTCTGGTTTTTATTGATAAGATTAATTAGATTTATGCTTCAACTAGCGCCCAACTTTTGGGGCACAAATTTATGAAATAGCTCCTTGCCAGTTGCTTGCAGGCATTGGCCAGAGCTGCACGCGGAAACTGCATCCACCAGGGTCACCTCACCGTCAGCTTGGTTTTCCTTGTTTTTCCTTTTATTCCCCAAGCCCTCTGAGTGAGTCTGGGGTTTTTCTGTTGCAGCCTCTCTACAGTAATCTCTACAGGCACTTGGACTCCAAATGCCGCCAGAGTTAGCCCTCACCACTGGCCTGAATTCCTGCAGTGCATGCTTCTCCCACTTGATTCCCCGTGTGTGCTTTTCAGACAGCCAGCTTCCTCTTCCTCTGGACCCTCTCCTCAGGCTACTGCCATACTAGGTTGCTGCCTTGACACCTGCTTGGGCTTCTACTGTTGTTGTGACTTCCACGTGCTCTCAGCTCACAGCTGCATGCTAGCAGCTGCAGCTGTCCTTGGCCAGGCTGTGCACCACCTATATTCTCTGCTCAGATGCTCAGATGGTCTCTGAAGTGGCAGCTAGCCTCATCATCATCAAATTTGGTGGGACAGTTGGGAATTCTTAAAGGGAGGAATTAGTTTTAAAAAAAGTTTTTTTCCCCACATTAAAAATTAGGAAGCAGGATGGCAAGTGGCCCATCAATGATTTAAGCCACTTCGCACACATTACAAAATGTTTGCTTCTCTCCTTGTCCCAGATTTGGTTATAAATAAAAGAAAAATCACTTCTTTTTTACTACTTAGAAATACATACATTCATTAGCCTAGAAAAATGCCTAGAACCTTGTACAACCATCCAGTTCTTTTTTTTTTATTTTATTTTATTTTTATTGAGAATAAGAAAAAAAAAGTTTCCGCCTCTCCCAGCCTCCCATTTCCCTCCCCCTCCCCCCACTCTTCTCCCCCTCCCCCCACTCCTCTCCCCCTCCCTCTCTGCCACTTGCCATCCTGAGATCCTGTAAGACAAACATGTCATGTCGGTGATGATCATTGAGCTCACTAAATAAAATTAAAAATCTGAAAAAAAATTAGGAAGCACTATTACGATGGAGTTATGGAACAATTAAGTGAGGGGGTAATTAGCATAGCTGTGTTTTACATAATGTTAATTGTTATCATCAGTTTGGTAATTCTTGTTTTATCCCTAAAAATGTTGGTTGATATGAGTGACAAGATACAGGCCTTAGAATGTTCCAAGAGAAATATTGCTGTTTTGGCTGACAAGTAGTTACAATCCTTAGAAAAACTTGCTAAAACAGATAATAGAGATATTCAAACAAAGACAGAAGAATATAAAGGAGAACCAACCTCACCATTAAATCATAAACTTAGAGAGGAACAGTCCAAGGTCTTCAATCAAGTCGCCTTCCAGGAGCACCTACCAAGTGACAGGAATCTCCAAGGCTATGAAAGAGTTGACTGGATTTCCCTATGGAAATGTTAGATTTGAGGAGATTTAAGGAAGTGATAGTCTTATTTGGTATGTGCTCACCTTTTGTGAAGCAGGTGTTAAATTCATAGTCAACTAGTAACAGAATTGTCCCACAAGACTGCAAAGATTTGGTTACAGCAGTATTGAAACCTGATCCTCAATTGTAGTGGGGGACCTGGTGGACAAATGAAGCAAGGACCACTGAACAATGAAGTCAGGCTAGAGGCATTGAAATTTCCCAAGACCAACTTCTTGGAGAAGGGGATTATGCTGATTTACAAACAGTTTCTATATGATGACTATACCTTGACTCTATGCTGTGCAGCAACTTGAATGTTTGGAACAGAACTGAAGAAGTTGGAAAGAGAACTGAGTCATATAACTGAAGTTATATAGGGCCCAAAAGAAATCTTCACTATTTTTTTTTTTACAAAGATTGACTTTAACTATAAATAGAATGGTACCAAATTCAAAAGCTAGACAAATAATGATTGTATCTTTGTTTTTTTGAAAATGCTAATTCACAATGTAAAGAAGTAATTGGGCCTTTAAAGGCAAGATCAGCACCCATAGAGGTATGGATCTGAGATACAGTTAATATTGAATCTCATAACCATGATGATGATTGGATAGGAGAGGTGATTTCCAGAGGCTTGAAGAAAAATGAAAATTTCAGGTGTTTTAATTGTGGCAAACAAAGTCAACTACAAAGGGACTGTAGACAGGGAATTCCTAGAAACAATGTTTTCTAGGAATAATCCAAACAGAAGGCTCTTGCCTTCTAGAGTACGCAGCTGTGGCAAAGGCCAACATTGGACCAATGAACATAAATGCAAGATGAACAAGGGACAGACAAGGTGACCCTTTGTCATCAGGCTCCTTGGGGGAGCACATCACAGGCCCCTATGTCAAATTTAGTTCAATCATTCCCTGTCACCATGGGGGTAAACTCCCCAGAACAATTAAAGAACCTAATGTCTATTGTAAAGAAAACATACTGCCCTGGATTATAGAACAGCTGTAGAAGATAAAACAAATTTCAGGAGAAACTATAAAGCAAATATTTTGGCAAGCTTCTATAAATGAACAAAGACCAAAGCTAAAAATATGAATAGACAACATTGTATTTGAAGGTTTGTAGACACAGGGGATGATGTAACAATAATTGCACCAGAATCTTGGCATCCAAATTGGCCTCTTCATGAGGTAAATGTTCAGCTTTTAGGGATGAGAACTTTATCTCAGTTTAAAAATAAAGTACAAGATGGGTCAAATGTATAAGGCCAGAAGGCCAGAAACAAAAATTAAAAATATGTGGCTAATATAGCAATGAATCTATGGGTACATGATTTGTTACAGCAATGCAATATTCAGATTAACATTCCTTCAATCTCAGGAACAAACCATAATCTAACGTAGGTTTCTGGAAAAAAGTATTAAAAGACATTTATAAAGAAGAGTCACCAATCATTCAGGTTATACAAAAAAACAGGGCACAATAGCTGCTGATCTTTCAAAGGTACCAAAGCCCTACCTTTAAAATGGTTAACTGAAAAGCTTGTCTGGATGGATCAATGGCCTTTAAACTACAGGCCTTAGGATGGATGTTACAGGAGCAGCTAAATATTCAACATATTGAAAAATGAACCAACCCTTGGAATTCTCCTGTATTTGTTATTAAAAAGAAATCTTGAAAATGGAGAGTGTTAACAGATTTGAGGTCCATAAATAAAGTAATTTAGCTGATGGACTTCCTACAGCCTGGAATTCCTTTGCCTTATCTATTACCTAAAGGATGGTCTTTTATAGTTATTGATTTAAAAGACTGTTTCTTCACTATACCTTTACAAGAAAAGGATAGGGACAGTACCTACTTATAAGAATTCTCAGTCTGTTAAGAGATATCAGTGGAAGAATCTCCAACAAGGGATGTTAAACAACCCAACCCTGTGCCAATATTTTGTACAACAGATGTAGGAAATGATTCATGTATAGTATCCTTAATCTAAAATTTACCATTATATGGATGAGATCTTACTAGTTGATTCCAATATAGGTTCTTTATAGGAAATGTTTGGAAAAGTAAAGAAAATTTTGCTTTGTTGGGGATTACAATTGCTCCTGAAAAACTACAAAGAGGAGATTCTATTAATTATCTAGGATACACAATAGGTTTACAAAAAAATTCAACTCCAAAAGGTACAAATCAGGAGAGATCAATTGTGGACTCTTAATGACTTTCAAAAATTGCTGGGAGACATTAACTGGCTATGGCCCACAATTGGATTGACAATTCAAGAACTAAGCAACTTATTCCAAACATTACAAGGTGATAAGAACTTATTAAATAGTGCAAGAAAATTATCAGCTGAAGTTAAAAGATAATTGGCCTTTGTAGGAAAAAAAGTGTGTTTTGCAGAATGCACGTGTGGATTGTTAGAATCCAGAACTGAATTGTATTCTGCATGTTTTACCTTCTATACCTTCATCTACAGAAATTTTAATGGAGAGAGAAGATAATATCTTAGAATAATATTTTTAGCATACAAACAGAATAGAAATTAAAGACCTATGTAGAAAATGTTTCTGAGTGGATTCTAAAAGGAAAATGAGACTTCGTCCATTAGCAAGAACAGACCCAGCAGAAATTGTAGTACCTCTTACTAATGCTAAAATTTCCTCCTTATGGGCATAAAGTGAACCCTGGCAAAGAGCTTGTAGTAATTAATTGGGGGGTGGGGGAGGGAAGACTAACAACAAATAGCCCAAAAGCAAAAGAATTCAGTTTATAGAGAACTGACAGGATCCTTCCTCACTCCGTGTGGAGAACACCAATTTCTGGAGCTCCTACCTTCTATACTGATGTGAAAAAATCAGGAAGACCAGTTTTAGAACAGGAAATTCGAATAAAATGGCTCAAAGCTCTTATGATTCTGTTCAAAAGTCAGAATTATATACTATTCTCATGGTATTATTTGCTATAACCTCTTAATATAGTTACTGACTCTTTTTCAGGGTTTCTCTGTGGCTTTGGAGCCTGTCCTGGAACTAGCTCTTGTAGAACAGGCTGGTCTCGAACTCACAGAGATCAGCCTGCCTCTGCCTCCCAAGTGCTAGGATTAAAGGCGTGCACCACCACTGCCCGACAGTTACTGACTCTTAATATGCAGAATATGTTTTACATATTGAAACTGCTGAATTTATTCCAAATGATTGACTTTATAATTTATTCAGTTACAAGAAATAATCAAAAACAAATCATTCCTTATGTATAACACATATTAGATCCTATATGCGCCTACCAGACTCTCTGGCACAAGGCAATTATGAAATTGATCAATTATTGATAAGAAATGTCCTAGAAGCCTCAGAATTTCTTGAAAAGCATGTCAATAGCAAGGATTTGAAAAAAAGAGTTTTCCTTCACTTGGCAATAAAGACAATTATAAGAAAATGCCATACTTGTTTTTTGTAGAACCAAACTTCACTACCTGCAGGAAATAACTTAAAGGGTACTCAAAGAAATGAAATTTAACAAATGCACACGTTCCATTTTGCAGAGTTTGGAAAATTAAAATATGTATGCCATACCATAGATAGATATGCAGGATTTCAATGAGCAACTGCTTTGAGTTCTGAAAAGCCTGATTCTGTAATCATACATTTGTTAGAAGTTATGGCCATCTAGGGGATACCTGTACAAATTAAGACTGACAGTTCTCCAGCATATGTCTCACTAAAATGAAACAGTTTTTTGTATATTACAACATAAAGCTTATTACAGGTATACCACATAATCCTACAGGGCAAGCAGTTGTAGAAAGATCTAATTGAACTCTAAAATAGTTATGCTTAATAAACAGAAAGGGGTAATAAAGGCCCCAAGAGATAGATTGCACAGTGCTTTATCAACTTTAAAATTTTTAAATGCTAATGAGAAAGGAACAACAGCTGCAGACATTGGTTAATAAAAAACAGCTGAATTTAAATTAACTTGTATTCTTTAAAGATTAAGGCTTAAATATTTTCTCAAAGTTTAAAAAATTAATATACATATATATTAAACTTTTGTCCAGTATTAATGGTCATATAGAGCACTAACTTGATGTGGGAGTGTCATATATCAATCTGTTGATTTCATTGGTTAAGTAATAAACACACTGCTTGGCCTCATAGGTTAAAGCATTGGTGGGAGGAGTAAACAGAATAGAATTCTGGGCCGAAGAGGAAGTGAGGTCAGACTCTGCTCTGCTTCCAGAGAGACTCGACAGCTCTGCTTTCTGGAGCAGAGACGCCAGGCTCTCCAACCCAAGATGGACGGAGGCTAGAATCTTCCCGGTAAGCGCACCTTGGGGTGCTTACACACATCATTAGAAATGGGCTAGTCCAGGTGCGAGAATTAGCCTGTAAGGGCTAGAGTTCATGGGCCAAGCAGTGTTTCAATGAATACAGTTTGTGTGTTGTTATTTCGGGCATGAGCTAGCCAAGCGGCCGGGGTGTTGGGGACGCAGCCCCGCCGCTTCATATTTCAACAGATGGCTGCCCAACGTGAGGATAACTGAATCCACAAAAAGCCTGAGAAAGATTGGGAAAGAATGGAGTGAAGCATGTTTTCTTGGTAGCAGAAATTTCTTGGGTCTGCTCTGCTTGCTAGAGGCAAGCAAGCGCTCTCATCTAAGAGAGGCTTCCTGACTCAGCTTCAGCTGCAAAACCCTGCAGCTCATTAAGAGGTCCTGCCATGAAACACTTAAATGATATTGACAAAAAGCTGAAGGCATGCTTTTCGGTTTTCAGCCGTAGCAGGAAAAAAGCTGTGCCGTTTAAAAATGCTGGCTTTCTGGACCGTCCTGCCAGGGCAAACTCTGACTGAGGCAGGAGGGCCAACTACCAAGAGAGGACTTGACTGTTGTCTGTTGTAGCTTGCTGGCTGGCTGGCAGGGACCTTAAAACGCCGTAGAGTTGTGGCAGTAAACATGGCTTCAGCCAGTACCTCAGCCATGAGGCTGGGAAGCTTAGGAATGGACTGGATCTAGCTGGCAAGGCCAAGGCTTTAATCCTACACATATTGCTCAGTAATTTAAAGGCTCGTGTGGTCAGAAAAAGAGAGATATACAGTAAAGAGATTCAAAGACAAAGAAAATTTTTAAATGATTTACAGTGTTAAAAATGTATGCAGACTAAAAGTTAAAATTCTTAAAGTAAAAAAAAAAATAAGAAAAAGAGAAGTTGTGTATGGTAGTACACGCCTTTAATCCCGATGCTTGGGAGGCAGAGGGAGATTGACCTCTGTGACTTCAAGGTGTGGTAGCACACGCCTTTAATCCCAGTGCCTAGAAGGCAGAGACAAACAGATCTCTATGAGTTCAAGGTGTAGTAGCATACACCTTTAATCCCAATGCCTGGGAGGCAGAGACAGGCAGATCTCTGAGAGTTTAAGGAGAGCCTGGTCTACAGAGTTATTCCAGGTCAAAGAGATACAGAGAATATAAAATAAAAGTAAAAATAAACGAAATAGAGGTTAAAATAAAGTGTACAAAGATGGAAAATACACAGAGAATCTTGATACTGTATACTATTATGCTCTCTTTGAATTGTTTGAATGCTGAGGAAGGAGCAACAGATGCTAAAATATATTTGTTTATAAAAGCTGCTGAACTAATCCAATGTAGAGATTTTGATGCCTTGACTTTGAAATTTGGATCTAAGGACATGATGCTTTCGAAAGGAGTTTCCTATTTTGTTTTCACAGAGGATGAGACCCTGTTCATTTCTTCTATTCCGATATGGTATGATGGACCACGCCCTCCTGAACGGTTGCAGTGAACACCTTCAGAAAATTGCTTCACTCAACTGCCAACTGAGATGAAACTAGCACACAGGTTATACCATGAAAGACCTAATTAACGATGCCCCCATTCAGCAGGAAGCAGTTTGGAGAGAAAAAACTGCGCCCATGTTCCCAATTATGGTTTATAAACATTCTTTTACATTTAAAGGGGGAGATGATATAGGTATGAATAATTTACATTGATATGGATTTTGCTTTAGTGATTTAAATTTAAGGTTAATTTTGTAATGTATATAGGTTGTTAATGAATAATCATTAATAGTAGTTAAGTTTGTAGTCATGTTAGTTAAGATTTTCTGGATGTGTATAGATATATTTTAGATAGGCATTCTTCATATTCTTCAAACACTATGGAATATGCTATTAAATGTTTTAATAACTTAGGACTTTTCATGACAATGAGACACTCTGCTCCTGGCAGCACCAATCTACTTCAAGAGGAAGATGGGCATCGAAGAGGATCCTTATAGAGTTTGATAGCCATTTGGGCAAGAAACTGCTCTTGCCTGGACTGTTGCATAAACTGGACACAAAGAACCCGCAGAGAGAGGACTGCTGAAATTGCCTAAAGGTGAGATGACCTTTTGGGGTTCCTGAATCATAAAAGAATCTGCAAGACATTTTTCAGGACAAGCAGATAGTGACTACCTTTGAAATTTCCTGCTTTGTGGAAATGTCTGCTGGAAACTATGGGCCTGTAGGCTGAAGATGGATGCCCCAACGGTACAGAGGAACTTTGGGTGACTGTCCAGGCAGCGAGATGTCTCTGTCATTTCTAGAGCTTTGGATTTCTTGTTTGCTTAGGTAACATTGTATCTTTCTGGAGTCTTTGATGGAGTTAAGAATAGTTAGCTATAGTTATAGTTTTCCTTAGTTATGAAATAGATTATTGTAATTTTTACTTGATAACTGTTTTGTTATATGTAATTTTGCTATGTTAAGTTAAAGCCTTCCTTTTTTGTTTAAACAGAAAAAGGGGAAGTGATGTGGGAGTGTCATATATGAATCTGTTGATTTCATTGGTTAAGTAATAAACACACTGCTTGGCCTCATAGGTTAAAGCATTGGTGGGAGGAGTAAACAGAATAGAATTCTGGGCCGAAGAGGAAGTGAGGTCAGACTCTGCTCTGCTTCCAGAGAGACTCGACAGCTCTGCTTTCTGGAGCAGAGACGCCAGGCTCTCCAACCCAAGATGGACGGAGGCTAGAATCTTCCCGGTAAGCGCACCTTGGGGTGCTTACACACATCATTAGAAATGGGCTAGTCCAGGTGCGAGAATTAGCCTGTAAGGGCTAGAGTTCATGGGCCAAGCAGTGTTTCAATGAATACAGTTTGTGTGTTGTTATTTCGGGCATGAGCTAGCCAAGCGGCCGGGGTGTTGGGGACGCAGCCCTGCCGCTTCCTTATTTCAACACTAACTAATCCTAGAAAAAGGCTTCCTTTAGCTTCATGTAAATGATTTCAGGTTTGTGTCTCTATCAGGTAACTAGGAATTAAGTTTTTGTACTTTGGATTGCTTAATAAATCATAGTCCTTTAGTTTATTCGAGATATGCTGGATATGATATTTAAAATTAAGTTAGGCCAGGTGTGGTGGCTCACACCTGTAAAGCCAGCACTCAGAAGGCAGGGGCAGACAGACTCTGAGTTCAAGGGCAGCCTGTTCTACAGAGTAAGTTCCAAGACAGCCAGGGATACACACAGAAATCCTATATTGAAAAACCAAATATATATTTAAATTTTCTGCAGTGAACCATGGCCATTCCTAACAGTGAACTTTGGAGCCTCCAAGAGGAGGATGGAGCCCCACAATGACAATTCCACCGGGACTAGGGCAACACCCCTAAGCTGACAAACGCCACCCAAAGATTGGCTTTGAACTACAAACTGCTCAGGACAGTTTCAAGGTGGCTAGCTAAGATGGCCCAGCTTCACAGACTACTCTAGCCAGATTTTGACATAAGCCCTGTACTTTCCTGTCAGACAGACTGGACAACAAGTGACACAACTGGATGTCCCAGGACTTTACAATTGTCTTCCAAATTTTTTCTTTCCAGGATCCACCAAAGATGCCATTGCCCCCAGACCACAGGAAGTAATTTTTAAGAACATGATGCCCACATTCTCAAGAGGTCGTTTGGGCAGTTTTTGGTCATTCAGTGGATTATGAATATTGGCCATTGTTTGGGGAGTGGTTACAAGTTGTTATTGGTTAATGGTGAGGGAAAAAACCTGGAAAAAATGAGATCAGATTCAGGAATCTTGTTCTGAAAAGAAAAAGGGGAATATAGAGAATGAGAGGATAATAGGATAGATTATTGAATCTACTTTTAAACCAAAAAAGCCACTACTATTTTTATTTGTGTTTTTTGAGACAGGGTTTACCTGTGTAGCTTTGGAGCCTATCCTGGAACTCACTCTGTAGACCAGGCTGACCTCAAACTCACAGAGTTCCACCTGCATCTGCCTCCATAGTTTTAAATATTTTATATGGTATGAATTTTTGTATATTGATACAAATTTGAGGTTATTTTTATCATACTGCATATGTTTATACTCAAGATATTTTTGTATATTGATACAAATTTAAGGGTTTTTTTGTTAAAACATGCTGTACATATGTTTCTGCTCTTGTTTAAGTTATTGTTCCTATTAAATTCATTTAACAATGTACTGTAAATTTCTAGTTTTTGAAAGTTATTATTACAAACTATTTAGGATGATAAGAAAATGCAGATTAGTAGTTAGTCACCTATTACAATCAAACATGTCATGTTGGTATGCTATTAAGGTCAAAAAAGATATTTTTAGATAGACAGGTGGTCTTCAAATACTTCAGAGATCTACAGAATGTGGCATTTAAGATATTTTAATAACATAAGGTTCTTTTTTATGACAATGAGACATGTCTGCTCTTGACATGATCAATACTTCAGAGAAAATGATGGGCATCAAAGAAATTCCATATGGAGTTTACTTTCTTTGTGGCAAAAAATAGTCACTGGGCAAGAAACTGCCCTTGTTTCAATTGCTGGCAGTTAATGCCCAAATGGACAAGCAGGACACAAAAGAAAGTGACTGCTGAAGTTTGCCAAGACAAGGCAGGATGGTCCTTCAAAAATCCTGCTTCACAGAAACGTCTATCAGATATTCTAGGCCTATAGGCCAAATATAGACACACACGTGCAAACAAAGACTCTGAAGATAAAGATTGACCTAATGTTGTAGGATATTTGATTACACTGTGAACCCTGAGATTGTGCTATTTACTGGAAAGCCATGAGTTGTGCTGTGGCTCAGCCCTACCACACACCTTATATCCAGGTTTTCTGTCTGAATATTCTAATCATGATTAAATAAAACCAATCACAGGTCAAGAGGCAGAACAAGCAACCAGCTGACAGGAAAAAGTCATAGAGAATAAGAGACACACAGGAAACAGAAAGGAGGGACATCCAGTTGGAAGAATTTCCTTTGAGATGGCATAGGAGAATACACTCTTGCTGGGATGTCAGCTGAGGAGGGTCATGCAGGTGCTTTCTCTCTCTCTCTCTCTCTCTCTCTCTCTCTCTCTCTCTCTCTCTGAGCTTGCAGGTGTTCACTTTAGCATCTGGCTCTTCAGTTTTTATTGTTAAATTGAATAATTGAGATTTAGTCAAAAAGCAACATTTGGGGGGCTGGAGAAATGGTTCAGTGGTTAAGAGCACTGGCTGATCTTCTAGAGGTCCTGAGTTCAATTCCCAGCCACCATATGGTGGCTCACAACCACCTGTAATGAGATCTGGCGCCCTAATGTGGTGTGAAGGTGATCATGCAGGCAAAACACTGTATATATAATAAATAAATCTTTTTTAAAAAAAGGCAGAGCAGGAGCCAGCCAGAGAGCTCAGTGCATCAAGGCTCAGCCAGGGAGGTCAGTCCTGAGTTCAGTCCCAGGAATCTACATGGAAGGGAAAAACACCCAGCTCCTACAAACTGTCCATTTCCCTCCACATGCACACAGTGGCACGTTCCCTTCTCACGCGCGCACGCGCGCGGAAACACACACACACACACACACAACCAAATTTCACTTTAAGCGCTCACTTTGACAATACGTATGATGGAGGAAGGTCATTGAGCAATAAAGAAACTGCTTGGCCCTAATAGGTTAAAGCATAGGTGGGAGGAGTAAACAGAATAGGATGCGGGGCGGAAGAGGAAGTGAGGTCAGACTCTGCTCTGCTTCCGGAGAGACTCTCTGGAGCAGAGATGCCATGCTCCGCTCTCCCGGGCAGATGCACGCAATGAAGCTTCTCCGAACCAACATGGACATAGGCTAGAATCTTCCCAGTAAGCGCACCTTGGGGTGCTTACACACATTACTAGAAATGGGCTAGTCCAGGTGCGAGAATTAGCCTGTAAGGGCTAAAGTTCATAAGCCAAGCAGTTCTTAAATGAATACAGTTTGTGTGTTGTTATTTCGGGCATGAGCTAGCCAAGCGGCCGGGGTGTTGGGGACGCAGCCCCGCCGCTCATATTTCAACATACGTATACTAAAATTAGAAAGATACAGAGATTAATAACACAACCTTGTACAAGGATGGTATGCATATTTGTGCAGCGTTCCTTGTATGTAACCGCCCAGCGGGTCAGTTAGTCTAGGCAAGTCAGTTATTCCAGGTTCCCGGAGAGGCGCTATCTGAAAAGACGTGGGTGGGAAAGAGGAAGAAGGGCAAGCAAGACCTGTTGTCAAAGCCTCCATTTATTCACTGGGAATCCACGCCAGTTGACTTCAGAGCCCTGGGTGCTAACCAAACTCTGGTCTTGGCACTCATCTGATCATCCACCAAAATCCCCACATACTCAAGCACCCAAGACAGACAAAGGGGGCACTGAGTATCTGGGCCCCCCTTCTCCCAAAGAGATGTTGGCCCCACTTGAGGAGTTGACTGACAGTTTACTTCTATTCCAGGACCCCAGCACTTCTCGGGAGTTGAACCCAGAGCCTGCGGAACTTGGTGTTTCATATCAGCATCTGACCAACAAGCTGATACCACCTGGGAAGCAGCCAGAGAACATTTTAACACTAAATGAGGATCAAATTCAGGCTCCCATCCTGCCTTCACAGTTCCAAAGTACTGCCAGTCTAGCTGAGGCTGCAGATCATCAGTTGGATGCAATACTTGTTCGTCCACTAGACAGCCAGAGTTCAAAAGCAACAACCTTCATGGTTTCACCCAAGGAGTTGAAGAAAGATTTAACTCAGCACAGGAAACTTGCTAAGGTGGTTGATGGAAAACCTCAATTTCACAAACAAACCAAGGATGATGATTATGGTGACCTGAATATAAATGAAGCTTATTCTTACAGCCTTCCTCTGCAATCCCAGGAAAATGCAGATGAAGCTCCAGAGTTCCTAGAGCAGGATGAACCTGACCAGTTGGAGACACAAGTTCAAAATACAGAGAATCTCCATCAGGAAGCTCCAGATTATTTCCCACAGGAAGATGAACCTTTAATCCAAAAAGAAGACCCAGCTCACCATCAGCTTCCTTCTGAGAAACCATCAGTTCATCCTGAAATACGTGGTCCACCTCCAAATAGAAATGAAGCTCAGCACTCAAACCTGCCAAATGTGACAGTGAATCCTGTGGCTTCAGAGGCAGATAAGGAGGTACAAGCTACTCTGGGCCAGCAACAGCCCCTAGCCCAGTTTCCAGAGAGTTCTGAGTTGTTGGAACCTTCATCAACCCAACAAGAGGCCCCAGCTCAGATTTTAGAGCTTCCTGAAAACCTTGGAAATGCTGGTAGCCAGCTAAGAGTTCCAGCTCTGCCTACAAAGCTTCCCGAAGAAACCAGTCCTCTAGTTGAACAAGAGGGTACAGTTCCAGTTCCAGAATCCTCTATGCAGAGTATAGCTGAAACTGTACTAACCACATTTTAAAACCCTAGTCAGGCTCAATTTCTCCATTATGGATGAAGAAAGTATGGAATATATACATATTAGAGTACTACTCAGCAGTAAAAAACAAGGACTTCTTGAAGTTTGCAGGCAAATGGATGGAAATAGAAAACACTATCCTGAGTGAGGTAAGCCAGAACCAAAAAGAGAAACATGGGATGTACTCACTCATATTTGGTTTCTAGCCATAAATAAAGGACATTGAGCCTATAATTCGGGTTCTTAGAGAAGCTAAATAAGAAGTAGAACCCAAAGAAAAACATATAGGCATCCTCCTGAATATTAACCTTCATCAGATGATGAAAGGAGACAGAGACAGAGACCCACATTGGAGCACTGGACTGAAATCTCAAGGTCCAAATCAGGAGCAGAAGGAGAGAGAGCATGAGCAAGGAACTCAGGACTGCGAGGTGTGCACCCACACACTGAGACAATGGGGATGTTCTATCGGGAACTCACCAAGGTCAGCTGGACTGGGCCTGAAAAAGCCTGGGTTAAAGCCAGTCTCGCTGAACATAGCGGACAATGAGGACTACTGAGACCTCAAGAACAATGGCAATGGGTTTTTGATCCTACTGCACGTATTGGCTTTGTGGGAGCCTAGGCAGGTTGGATGCTCACCTTACTAGACCTGGATGGAGGTGGGTGGTCCTTGGACTTCCCACAGGGCAGGGAACCCTGATTGCTCTTTGGGCTGATGAGGGAGGGGGACTTGATTGGGAGAGGGGGGGAAGGGGAAGTGGCGGTGGGGAAGAGACAGAAATCTTTAATAAATAAAAAAAAACTGCCAAAAAAAGATTGGTTTCTAGGTGAAGGTCAATATGCTGAATCACAAAGGCAGCCTAAATTTGATGATCATACCTTGGTGCTATGTCATTTAGGAACTTTAAATGCTTGGGACAAGGTTGAAGAATCAGGAAAGAAGTTTGAGTCCTTTACTAAAATTATACAAGGCCCCAAAGAAGCCTATACTGATATTTTGCAAAGATTAACTTCAGATATAAATAGAATAGTATATCCAGAAGTCAGACAAAATTAATGGAATCTCTGGCTTTTGAAAATACTAATTCAGAATGCAAAAGGGTGATTGTGCCTTTAAAGGCAAGATCAGCACCAATAGATGAATGCATTACAGATTGCTATTGGATCTCATGTTTATGATGCTACTCAATAGTAAAAGATATTTCTAAAATTTTAAGAAAAATCAAAATATAAGTTGTTCTAATTATGGAAAGCAACGTCATTTGAAAAGGGATTGTAGGCAAGGCATTCCTAGAAACAGTATTTTTTTTTCTAGAGCTAATCTTTAAAGAAGGCCCCAGGAGTATGCAGAGGTGTGGCAAAGACCAGCATTGTACTAATGAATGCAGATCAACAAGGGACAGACAAGGTAACACTTTGCCATCAGGAAATGAGCTAAGGGACTTCCTACAAGAACCTGATATCAAATTTGATATAATCATTACCTGTTTTCATTGGAGAAACCCATTCATAGAGCAATTAAAAGATTTAATGCCTATTGTTAAAACAACACTGTTTTAACAGGAGTTGGGAATACATTAACAGGGAAGGTCAAGAGCATGATGGCGATGTCTACAGAGACACCTGAACCAAGCTTGACAGACAGCCGTGGAGCCTCCATGGCTCAAACTAGGCCCTCCATATGCCAGAGACAACTGTGAAGCTTGAGCTATTTGAGGGACCCCTGGCAGTGGGGCCAGGATCTCTCCCTGGTGCGTTGAGGTAACTTGTTAGATCACATTCCCTCTAAGGGAATGCCATGCTCAGACTTAATGCAGAGGGGAGGGGCTGGTCCTGCTGTAGATTAATGTGCCAAACTGTACCGATTCCCCATGGGAGCTCTTATCTGTTGGGGGGTAGGTGGGAGATAGGCCGGGGTGTGGGGAGAGGTAAGAGGGTGCAGGAGGAAGGATGGGAGGGAGAACTTTAGCTAGAATATAAAATGAAGTTTAATAAATTAATTTTAAAAAAGAGTTAATGACAGTAGTCAGGGCCTCAGGTTGTTGCCTGGATGCGGGTGATCTCTGGTTTGGTAGACAGTTTAAAGCTCTGCATCCTCTTTTCTACTGCACATGGAATGCACATGCATTGAGCATGGGCACAAAAAAGCTGATAGGGACTTTCCCCTCCAGATTCCCTTAGAGGACTCAATTTGAACAAGCACACTTTCTTAGTTAGGGTTTCGATTGCTGTGGAGAGACACCATGACCACGGCAACTCTTATAAAGGAAAACATGTAATTGGGGGTGGCTTACAGTTGGTTCTGGGGGTTTAGTCCACTGTCATGGTGGGAAGTATGACGGCATGAAGGCGGATATGGCACTGGAGAAGTAGCTGACAGTTCTACATGCAGATCCAAAGGCAGCAGCAAGAGAGAGTGACCCTGGGACTGGCTTGAGCATCCAAAACATCAAAGCCTGACCCCGCAGTGATGCACTTCCTCTAGCAAGGTCACACCAGCTCCAATAAAACCACTGCCTCTGCATCTATGGGGCCATTTTCATTCAGACTTCACACAGGCAAGATGAGTTCAAGCCAGAGGGCCCCTCCACCCCTGTAACTGGATGTGGCTAGTGTATGACTGGATGGAATCTGTGGCTGGATGGGATGGTCCTTAAGGGGAGGAGATGTTCATTCAGTTGTTCAGAGTTAAGTGTGCATGCCTCTTGCAGATTCAGGCAGGAGTCTTGGCTGCCAAGGTGTGCATATAGTATGTGAACATGTATGCATAGAACTTGGATTGCTGGGCGGATCATGAGAAGTGTATGTGCGTAGCACAGAAACCAAGTGAGGTTCTCAGGTCACTAACCTTTTCCCTATGTCTGCCTGCCCCAGTTCCTATCCCCCCACTCCACCCCCCCCCCGCTTGTTAAAGTACCTTTTCCTGGTCCTTTGACCAGGAGCCCCCCTCCCCCCCATCTTCTACCTCTGAAAGACCATTCTCCTCTGGCTAGCATGGATGGTTTCAGTTTCTTTTCAAAAGTCTAGACTACTTACTGCCTGAGTGTGGCAACGTCCTTCCTTATCAATACACCAATACTTTCCTTCATTTTTTAAAAATGCATGAATTTTCCAGGAAGTGGACTGAGGTAGGCTAGAGAGATGGAAAATGATGGGGATAAAGGAAAAGAGGCCCTCACCTAGAGTTTGGGTTGAGAAGCAAGGATAACAGCACAACAAACGCGCTCTGAAGGCTGCTGACAAAGACGTAGTGTTGCCTTTAAAGATGTTTTTTAACGGGGAAACGTTAGGTGAAGGGCTGGCTCGGTGGTTAAGAAGAAGGCCTATGTCAAGGAGACAGCAACGCAGCTCCACTCTGTCACCCACAGAAGCCTGAGAACCCAAGTTCTGTTCCCAGCACCCATGTCAGGTGGCTCCCAGCCACATGTGACCCCAGCTCCAGGGGCCCTAAGATCAGATACCTCTGGCCCCCATGGGCACCTGCACCCATATAGATATAAGAAATAAAATACTTTTTAAAATAAGGACCTTTGGGAATTTAGACTAACAACGAAGCAGGTTTAAAGACTGGCGTGGATGGATGGCCTTGTCAGCCTTCTCTCCCAGAGGTCTCTTGGGAATCCAAACAAGGCCTAACTTTGTTTATAGGGAAGCAATCCCACCAACCTTCATTCCTGAGAGCTAGACTTTTACCTTACCAATTGGAATCCTCTCAAATGCCCAGCTCCTCCTCAGGAACCACCCTGAGATCTGATTTCTGTCCCATACCCACCTTTAAAGACACTTCAAACCCCGCCAAAATGACGGTCTCTATAGTATATGTGACTCCTATAAGGGCAGTGAAGCCCTGCTCGCTCCCCCGCCACCCATGCTCTTGAATGTGCCTTCTGTTCTGAGATCTCTTTTAACTCTCTTAAGCCTATAGTAAAACCCCCAACTCTTCTTTGGATGGGGTCACCCTGATACTCTTTTCTGCATGGAAGCCACAAGTACTTGTTTAGCCTGAACCAAGTTTCTAAGAAAATTAGGAGATGCCTCAAGCGCCCAATGGTGGCAGAAGGGCGCTTCCTTTACTGTTGCAGTAATAGGTTTTCTATATCACGATATCAAGTTCCTCTGTCCACCCTGTAAGCCAGGTTAAGCTGAATTGAAAAAGTGAAAGAACAGGTTGAGTAAAGCAACTCCCCAGGTGAGTTCTCCAGTCTCAGAGACAGAGGCAGGAGAAGTCACACCCCTGCTGGGATTAAAGCAGGGAGCTTATATAGGTTGTAGGCAAGGGGTAATGACATGCCTGTCTAATGACATGTCTGTCACAAGCTGGGTTTGTGCCCAAGTATGCTCAAAAGCTGAGTGCTTTAGGCAGGAACTTGGGCGGCTGGCAACTTCAGGGGAGAAGCTGCTGTAGCCACCAGAAATGTGGAACTGGGTTTTTTTGGCGCCTTCCCTCTATTGGAGATTCTCTGAGAGGGAGGACTTTGGAGAGAGAGAGGAGAGAGAGGAATGGGGCTTTCCGGATCTAGTATATGTGAATTGGAGGTTCCAACTGAGCACAAAGCTTGTTTGGAAGTTTGAAAGGAGGACTCTTAGGGTCATTTTGCAAAGAAGCCATGCAAAGAACCCGCATCTTGTCCATTAGGGGAAAAAGTAGTTCAGCAACGGTAACAATGTTCTTAGTCTGGTTGCTAAAATAATTTCAAAAGGATCTTGGGAGGAAGCTGAATGGTCATTTTACTGTAGTTTGCAAGAAAAACAGGCCGGACAAGTTGTAAATTCTTGAAGCTGCTGAGGCAGATGATGGGGGTGTGGGAGGAAGATGCCTTTTAAGTCAGTAGTGGGAGTCTGTAAGGAGCTGTAGGATCTTTAGGGAAAACAAATCTCCATGTGCTATGGCAAGCATGCTTCTGGTTTTGTTCAGCATCTAAGGAAGGCATAGAAAGGGGAAAAGAAAAAGATTCGGTTTAGAATTAGAAAATGAGTAAAGAGGGTGGGCTTAGCAGTGAGGGTCTGAAGTGGCATCTGGGGCGTTAAGTCCATCACTTCACTAAGGGGATAATTATTCCTCCCATCCCCTTAGCAAGCCTTCAGCTAAATCAGCTTCCCTGAGGGGTGGTCTCCTGACCAGGTGACTGGCAGGACCACTTTGAGGGGCAATAGTATGTAATCTCTAATCCTGGAAGCAGATTAGACTGTTATATCTAGTTAGCATCTGAGAGAGAAGTTAAGATTCTATTCTTTTAACCAAGAGAAAATAGCTGTCCTTTAGAGGATCCCGAAAGTCCCCTGTTCCCCCATCCTTTTATATGGTAAACTGGAGCTAGAATCTAAAGCGGATGATGAGACTATCCTCAGCGGCCTCCAAGCCTGCTACTACCTGTCTAGCCACCCAACATCCTCCCCAAGACTTGAGGCCAGAGCTGTTGAGATGGCTCAGAGGACAGGAGCCAAGCCCAATGCCTCAAGTTCAGTCCCACGTGGTGGAAGGAACTGACCCCCCCGCATGTCCCTTCCAAATTTTGCTGTGGCATGCACGTCTATACACGTGCACACACACACATACGATGAAATAAATAAGGGAAATAGGAAAAGAATTGAGACATTAAACTTGTAAGGAGATGAGCTGCTATGCACCATCCGTCTGGCTCCTCAGAGCTGAAATGGGCCGTGGAAGTGTTGCTGGAGATTGTTGCCTGGATCAACATTTCCGGAATCTTGTCATCTTGTTTAAAGAATCCAGGCAACACAGATTGCAGAATGGCAAGGAAACCGTTTTCAGAAACAATACAATAATACAGTGAGCAGTGGACTCCATGATTGTCTTGCTGTGTAGTGTTCAGTATCTGCAGCCTCCTTTTAAGGGTTTGAGGAACAGCAGAGTTCGTTGTTAATAATGGGTTATGGGCAGTCTTTCTGTTTTGACTGGTAGGCTTGGATTATGTAAGTCTTTGCTTGGTTCGAACATTCTTTACCATGATCCATCTGATTTGAATCATATGTGTCCCAATTATGCATAGACATACGACAGTAAATATAAGATTTTCCCTAAAACCTTGAAGGACAGAGTTTCTCTTGTTGGGCATGTACCCAGAACCAGTTCAGGCCAAATTGGCCCCCTGCTTCTCATAGTTAGGTATGTTCTAGAATATGCTTGAATGAAAGCTGGCCACAGGCGTTACTAAGGTGAAATCAGGAAAGAGGAACACTCCACTGTTTGACATGCGATGTGTATGCAACTTAATGCATGTGAGGGCCCTATGCTATGAGACTAGCGAGTGTGTCTTCATAGCCCAAGCCAGGCCGAGTCCTAGGTTTCTAAGCTATTCCTGTGCCTGTTGGCTACTGAGGGATTCGGTCTTCTTGGAGCTGCTGGGTAGGAGCCCAGAACTGAGTTGGGCAGGTACAGTCTCTCCTACGCTTTCCTAAGGTTTTGAAGTCTCCATTGGGAGCAGTCTATGAAATCCCTCAGACAAAGGCATCGCCGTTGGCAACGTTTACTGAAGTGGTCTTCTTTGCTGAAGCCATGGGTAATCAGGTTTGTTGGATTCTGGAAGAGAAAAACTGTATATGCTCATTGAGAAGTGGGAAGGCAAGGCTAAGCAACAGAAGCGGAAACAGCACACGCATCCCAAGGAAAGGAGCCCTGGTACAATCAGGATCGAGGTTTCAGAGCTGAGAGGTTTTGGTCAGGCTTTCATTGAGTCTTCTTGGAGGACATTTTTGATATTGTGTTGAAACTTTCCAGATATTTCATCTGGAAATGACGTTTGAATAATAGCCCAAAAGCAACTTAAGGAAGAATGAGTTCATTCTGATTCTAGAAGCTTAGTCTGTGAAGGTGGGGAGGGCGTGCAGCAGGAACAGGAAGCTGGGAGATCATGTCTCAACCACGTGTGGAAAGTAGGGAATGCAAGCAGGAAGTGGGGCAAGGCTATAAACCCTTTAGTCCACACCCAGTGACGTACTTCCTCCAGTGAGGCTGCACCTCCAGAAGGCTCCATACCCCTCCCCATCCCACCCATGCCAAGCAGCACCTCCAATTGGGGACCATGTGTTTAAAACCATTTGGGAGGACATTTCTCATTCAAAACACAACATCCACATTAGAAGATGGTGGCACTCACAGGAATGTCAGGTGACAGGCAGAGGGGGGCGCAGAACACCTCTTAAAGGGCCACAGATAGTCTGAGGCATTTTCTGGCCCATCTTGTAACACTTTAGCATTTCACAGTCAGCCAATCTACTGTGTAGCTGATTTAACACAGGCACAGCTTTTTCCCGTGGAAACTTCTGCTCGCCATTGTCCCTGTTAGCCAAGCATCACATTTTGTGCCTGCAGAGACCACGCGTTATATCAGTAAGGTTGAGCAATCAGGAAAGTAGGCTTCAAGAAAGAGAAATAATTGTTTTTTTAATTTATTTATTATGTATATAGTGTTCTGGGTACCAGATCTCCTTGTAGATGGGTATGGGTCATCATGTGGTTGCTGGGAATTGAACTCAGGACCTCCGGAACAGCAGTCAGTTCTCTTAACCTCTGAGCCATCTCTCCAGCCCAGAGAAATAATTGTTAAGGCGTTAAGGCATAAAGCCCTGGATCATATCAGGTCTGCTAGACATCTGACAATTTTATGCTGTCCTTTGTGTCTGATACAACATTTACATGTAATACATAATAGGAAGTTGTGTTTTTTTTTTTTTTTTTTTTTTTTTTTTTAATTTGGGCAATGAGGACTAGTCCTGGCAGGAGTAATCCTTTACCAGGCTTTATGAAAGTGGAGGATTGAAGAATGAAGCGGGGTCAGGTGCCCGAAGTCATCCCATGCGGCCATCCATTCATGGCACCTAAGCATATGCACTGCTAGCCGAATGCAGTTCCGAAATCTGGGTCTTCTGTCTGGTGCACTTGGCGGACCTGGTGTTGTGCCAGGAGAGGTGAAGTGGCCGAGCTGCTTGGTGGTTGCTCCTGCTTGGGAGGAAGGAAATCCTGTTGATAAGTCAACCCGGACTCGGTATGAGAGTAAGAGGATGGATCTTTAGTTTCTCTTCTCTCTTCTCATTCTTCAACATCTGGCCAGCCAGTTAGTCTCTCACGGCTTCGACAAGCTCGTGCTGCTGACTGAGCAGGCGCTAGAGAGCTTGCACTGGGGCAGATCCCCTTTGTGGCCGCTGACAGCGCACCCTCGAATAAAGTCCTTCCACCTGCTCCAAGAGTGGAGATCCTCAGCAGCCCTCAGTTGGGCTGCTGCCTCCCCGATCCTGGACGGGGTCCAAGTCAACCCCGTCCTCTCTCCAAGCCATTTGATAACTTCCTCACGTTGCTCTCTGTCAATCAAGTTCCTGTAGCCAAGCCTCTTGGCAGGTTTCTCACAATTGGAGAGGATTTGGTCTTTCCTGGCCTTGGGGGGGCTCTCTCGCTGTTGTGCCTGTTTGGAGCGCTCATGAAAAGAACTGGCTTAGGAGACTGAACGATGGTCTTGTGAGGATGGGTTGTCACAAGTGTTTTTCTAAATTTATTGACCCTGGGATTGAAGTACCTGTAAAAAAAAAAATGTGGAGAAGGGTGGTCTCTGAGTGAGCTGGCGCTGGCGGACCCCGTACATCCTGCTCCGTGGCTCCAAGGCTTCCTCTTGTCTGGCTGCTTCTTGTTCTGACATTCCTCATTTCCTTTTTCTTTCCTTTCTTAAGTATTTGCCTAGAATGACTTTACTGAAGAGACAATATACTGGTTGCTTTCTTTTATTCCAAGCTGGTGCCAGAAATCAGCATAACCACTCGATTCCACAGATGTGGAAGGCTGTGCAGGTTCAGAATGTTTCTCTTAGGCTTGTAGAAGAGCAAGCTTGAGTATGGTCTTTAGGTTTCTTTTTTATCTAAGTCTCTGTCATTTTATCAACAAAGACTTAGGAGCCAGATGTTGGGGTAAACACTTGCAAGCTCAGAAAGGCAGAGAAAGCACCCAATTACTTCCTCCTCTGCCATCGTCCCAGAAAGAGAGCTTTCTCCTATGCTGCCTGGAGACAAAAACCCCTCCAACCTCCCCTCTACTTCTTGTGTGCTTCTCTCTCCATCCTCTTGACTTTCACCTACTCTATGACTTTTTCATGGAAGTTGGTTGCTTGCTTGCTTTCAACCTATGGTTGATTTGATTTAATCCTGTTTATAATATTCCAGCAGAAAGCTCTTGGATCAACTTTGTGTACTAGGGCTGAGCTATCCCATGGCACACACCACGAGTTGGCCTTCCTAGCACAACAGCTTGATACTGAGTTTGTGCTGCCCTTGCCTTTGGCCATTCCATCCCCCTAACAGGAAACTGTGCTTTAACCAAATGTTGTGTCATCCGGTCAGTCCCCAGAGTCCAATGGGAGCCTCTTTGCGGGGAGGGGTGAACAAGCTTAGATATGGGAATTATGGGTAACTGAGCTATTTCCTCAGTGCAAGAAGGCAAGACCCCTTTGCTACCACATCCTGGTCACAAAGAATCAGACAGGTACCAGTTCCACTGTAACACTTTGGCTTCCAGGGCTAAGCCTGCAAAGGACTCTGTCTTCAAACAGATCCAGTCCACCATTGTATGGGGCACTCTTAGGACTGATCCTAGGGTGGCTGGCGGTGACTGACTATAAGGTTTTCCATGCCTTGTAGGATGTCCAGATTTGTTTCTCAAAGAAGGAATATTTATTCTATGTAAGTGGAAAGCATTTGCAAAAGAAGCCAACAGGCAAATGTTGGTAGATTCCTTTTTGCTTTATGAAGAGTTCCCAGTTGCCAAGTCACCAATAAACATGATATCCACTATTAGGGTATCTGGCTCAATATTGGTCAGGGTTGCATGCACAGAGAAGCGCTTACTGGCAGTCGCAAAAGCTGCTCTTTGTTCTTGCCCACATTGGAAATTAGTTCCCTTCTAAGTAAGCCTGTAGAAGGTTTTTATAATAACCTGTTAATATAGTTTGCGATTTCTCTAGTATGCAAACCTACCAATTAGGAACTGTATTTGAATTTTGTCCCTGGGTGGTGGGATTAAGGGTGCATGCCACCACCATCTTGTTCGCCATTACTCTAGAATTTAGAAAAGAATTTACAGAGATCCACCTATCTCTGTCAGGATTAAAGTCATGGGCTACCACTGCCCTACTCAAACCTCTTATCTTCAAATCACTCCAACTCTTAGAGATTTAGAAAACAAGTTTGCGCTATAGTAACCCTTTGAATTTATCTAAAACATTTAAAATCTCTTAACTATGTTTTTAATACCAAACAACAAAATTTTTATTTAAGAGAAAACTGGAAAGCTGATGTCCAAGATGGTGTGTGCCACATGACATTCTACAGTCCAAATTCTTATATGGAGTTAAGACAGGTGGTTTATTTAAGAAAGTCCATTTTCATTTCATGCCAGTAAGGCAAGTGTGTCTTTGATAAATTATCATTTGAAAATATTATTTTTGATTTTTTCATGCCTAATCAAAGGCATTTGTTAGTCTTATGAGTTAGTTTGAACTGAATGACCGAACTTTCTAAACTATAGTCTCTCCTCATTGAGGAAGCCTCTCCTGTTTGAATCCAATCTTTCTTGATGGTGTCTACACCTTTTCTTCTCCAGTGGAAACAAAGGCAAAACGTCTTCCCCAACATAACATGTATCCCAGTTTCCATTCTGAAGTCAATGGAATATTTTTTAAAAAATTATTGTAATTGAATAAGAAAAAAACTAAACAAATGAAAACCCTCAATGAGGTCTTTAAAATATACAGGCTGATTTAATTCAGTAGCTTTTCTATTCAACATCTCTCTGCAGAGGTTGCTCTTTTTCTCATTAGCATTTAAACAATTTAACGTTAATAAAGCACTGCGATCTCTGAGGTCTTTATTGCCCCTTTTTGTTTATTAAACATGATCTAAAGTGGGATTAGATCTTTCTATAACTGCTTATCCCATGGGATTGTTATATACCTATAATATGCTTTATCTTGTAATATGCATACAAGAAATGGTTTCATTTTATTCGAAACATATGATAGATCATTGTCAGTCAATATTTGAACAAATATTCTTATAATAGCCATAACTTCTAATAAATGTGTAATTACAGAATTAGCCTTTCCAGAACTTAAAGTAGTTGCTTACTGAAATTCTGAGTATATATCTATGATATGGTACACATACTTCAGTTTTCCAAACTCTGAAAAATTAAACACATCTGTCTGCCAAATTTCATTTCTTTGGATGTCTTTTGGGTTACTTCTTGCAAATAATGGAGTTCATTTATACAAAGAACAAGTAGATGTTTTCCATAATTTTCTTGGCCAAGTGATAGAAATATCTTTCTTTAAACCTTTGTTGCTAACACAGTGTTTCTTATGAAATTCTGAGGTTTCTATCACATCACCTTGTGCTGGAGGTTTTATACAATGGATGGTTTCTATTTCTGATTACACGTAATTAAAGAAATAGCAAAGTTAATTCTGAATCATCCAGATTTAGTTCATCAGTTTCAGTATGTAAAACAACTCTTTTGGCATACTGGGAGTCAGTAACTATATTAAGAGGTTCAGGAAAATCTACTAACACTGCAAGAATGGCATACAGCTCTATTCTTTTTTTTTTTTTATTACTGAATCATAAGGGCTTTGAACCACTTTATTTCTTTTTCCTGATTATAAAGGACCTTTTCTGATTTATTTGCATCAGTATAGAATAAAGGGACTCCAGAAGTTGGTGTCCCTTTTACTATATGAGGGAGAATCCAATTAGTTCTTTTCATAAATAGAAGTCTCTTGCTTTGGGGATATTTGTTAATCTTTCCCCAAAAAACTATTTAAGCTCTTAGCCAGTGTTCATTTTCTGCCGACAATGAGGCAATTTCAGCATTAGTAAAAGGTACTACAGTTTGTGCTGGGTCTACTCCTGCTAACAAAGTCTCATTTTCCTTTCAAAATAAATTCAGAAACCTTTTCTACATAGGTCTTTAATTTTTTTACACTGTGTGCTAAAATATCCATTCTATGACATTATATTCTCTCTTCATAAGAATTCATGTGGGAGAATGAGTAGAAGGCAAAATAACTAAAATATAATCAAGTTTTGGATCCAACTGATCCATATGTGTATCCTGTAGTTTCTTTTCTGCCAGAGTCAATTCTCTCTTGGCCCCAGCTGATAATTTTCTTGGACTATTTAAGTCCTTATCACCTTGTAATGTTTGAAATAAATTATTTAACTTTTGAGTAGTTAATCCAATTATGGGCCATGGCCAGTTAATATCTCCCAGCAAGTTTTGAAAGTCATTAAGAGTTTATAATTGATTTTTCCTGATTTGGCTTTTTGTGGTTGAATTTTTGTAAACGTTTTTTTCTAGATAATTGATAGAATCTCCTCTTTATATTTTTTTCAAGAGCAACTTATAATCCCTAGAAAGGCAAAATTCTCTTTATCAAACATTTTCCTAAGGTATTTTCATCTAAATCAGTCAGTAAGATACCATTCATACAATGATAGGTTTTTAGATTGAGAAAACTGTGAATTATTTCTAACAGCTATTGTACAAAATATTCACACAATGTAGGGCTGTGTAATGTTCCTTGTGGTAGAATTTTCCACTGATACCTTTTAACAGGTTGAATATTATAAGTAGGCACTGTGAAGGCAAATTTTTGCTAATAATAAATTTTGTTATTGTAAAGATATAGTAAAAAAGCAGACATTTAAGTGAATTGCTCTAATAGAGTATTCTTTAGGTAGTAAAGGAGGCAAGGGAATTCCAGGCTGTAAAGATCCCACTGGCTCAGTCACCCATTTATAGCTCTCAGATCTGTTGTATTATCCATTTTCCAGATTTTTTAAAAGTAACAAATATAGGAGAATCCCGAGGACTGGTCAATTCTTTCTTCAGTATGTTGAGCTCTTAGCTGCTTCTGTACTAGCTGTTATAGTTCCCATAATTTTTCTGATGTCAGAGGCCATTGTTCCACCCACACAGGTTTGTCAGTTAACTACTTTGGTGGTAGGGGAGCTGGTACCTTTAAAAGACCATTAGCTAGCTGTTGTATCTTGCTTGTGTACAACCTTAACAGTCTGTGATTGTTCTTGATAATATCTGTTACTATTTTTTTCAAAAACATTCTTTATGGTTTGTTTCTGAGACATGAAGAATGTTAATTTGTGTTTTCTATTGCTGCAACAAATAATGTCCCCCTATCCATGGCTATATTTGTCACATATGGCTTTAATTTTCTGCTTCTGGCTCTATACACTTGACTGACCTATTTTGTACTTTGTTTTACCTTAGGTAAGTTCCAGTCTCTAGAAGGTGAATATTTACCTCCTGAAAAGGCTAATTTGGATGCCAAGATTTTGGTGAAATTATTGTTACAACTGTTTCTGTGTCTAATAATCCTTCAATTTCAATGTCATTTATTTGTAGTTCTAGCTTTGGTCTCTTGATCATTTATAGCAAGTATATTTGCCAAAATACTTGTTTTCTGGTCTCTTTTGAGTTTTTTGCTTTATTTACTGAAGCTGTTCTATCCTTGCTTATGTTCAGAACAGTGTTGTTTTAACAATAGGCATTAAATCTTTTAATTGCTCTATGAATGGGTTTCTCCAATGAAAACAGGTAATGATTATATCAAATTTGATATCAGGTTCTTGTAGGAAGTCCCTTAGCTCATTTCCTGATGGCAAAGTGTTACCTTGTCTGTCCCTTGTTGATCTGCATTCATTAGTACAATGCTGGTCTTTGCCACACCTCTGCATACTCCTGGGGCCTTCTTTAAAGATTAGCTCTAGAAAAAAAAATACTGTTTCTAGGAATGCCTTGCCTACAATCCCTTTTCAAATGACGTTGCTTTCCATAATTAGAACAACTTATATTTTGATTTTTCTTAAAATTTTAGAAATATCTTTTACTATTGAGTAGCATCATAAACATGAGATCCAATAGCAATCTGTAATTCATTCATCTGTTGGTGCTGATCTTGCCTTTAAAGACATAATCACCCTTTTGCATTCTGAATTAGTATTTTCAAAAGCCAGAGATTCCATTAACTTTGTCTGACTTCTGGATATACTATTCTATTTATATCTGAAGCTAATCTTTCCAAAATAACAGTGTAGGCTTCTTTGGGGCCTTGTATAATTTTAGTAAAGGACTCAGACTTCTTTCCTGATTCTTCAACCTTGTCCCAAGCATTTAATGTTGCTAAATGACATAGCACCAACGTATGATCATCAAATTTAAGCTGCCTTTGTGATTCAGCATATTGATCTTCACCTAGAAACCAATCTTTGGAAATACTAATGGCTCTAACCCTATTTCATTGTTCTATGCTCCTCACTTCCTCTCTCCACCATGTTTGTCATTGTAACTGAGGACCAGTTTCCCATATTGCTGTTGCCCAATCTTTCTAGTCCTGGGAGATAATTCTGTTCTGAGTTTAATATGATGTTAATATCTACTTCATAAAGGCTGAATGCTTACCATATGAAACAACCATTTCCTTAAATCTCTTCCAATCTAGTATTTCTATAGAGTTCTATTAACTTCTTGAAAACTTTGAGGATGTCTATAGTCTCCTTGTAGTTCTTGTATACGAACTATATAAACTAAGGTTGCATCCTAACAACCTTGGGCTGCTCCTCTTCAATTTCATCATGCAGTGATGTAGTAGGTTCTTGTCTAAATTCCTCTGTTTGTAGTTTTCTTATTTTCATTTATATGTCTTTCTAAGGATTGCAGCTTATCA
Source organism: Alexandromys oeconomus (assembly GCA_963919705.1). Lineage (NCBI taxonomy): Eukaryota > Metazoa > Chordata > Mammalia > Rodentia > Cricetidae > Alexandromys > Alexandromys oeconomus. The sequence continues at coordinate 244,388 of CAWTZB010000182.1, read as the reverse complement.
ATCCACTTTTTGTATTTGGCACAGGAAAACCACTGTGACTATTAGGATAAAATATGATTTACCGGACTAATAGTAATTATAACAATTGATATTATGTCAATCTCAGATAAGTCATTTATCTTTTCATTTCCTGCTTCTAATTTCACTCTTTCTGTATCATTCTACAGGATTCTAATTCCTGAATTATGATATTTCTCATCCTTAACCTGAGAAATTTTCCCCTTTTAATATTATTTAACTCTTTGAGGACATTCTAGGTGTCTTAACAAAGCTGATGTCTTTCCTATTTGTCTGCAGCTGGCATGATTTCTCTGCCACACATTAGAGCACCAAATGTTGCTTTTTGACTAAATCTCAATTATTCAGTTTAACAATAAAGACTGGAGAGCCAGATGCTGAAGTGAACACCTGCAAGCTCAGAGAGAGAGAGAGAGAGAGAGAGAGAGAGAGAGAGAGAGAGAGAGAGAAAGCACCTGCATGACCCTCCTCAGCTGACATACCAGCAAGAGTGTGTTCTCCTATGCCATCTCAAAGGAAATTCTTCCAACTGGATGTCCCTCCTTTCTGTTTCCTGTGTGTCTCTCCCTCCACGGACTTCTTCTTATTCTCTATGACTTTTTCCTGTCAGCTGGTTGCTTGTTCTGCGTCTTGACCTGTGATTGGTTTTATTTAATCATGATTAGAATATTCAGACAGAAAACCTGGATATAGGGTGTGTGGTAGGGCTGAGCCACAGCACAACTCATGGCTTTCCAGTAAAGAGCACAATCTCAGGGTTCACAGTGTAATCAAATATCCTGCAACATTAGGTCAATCTTTATCTTCAGAGTCTTTGTTTCCACCTGTGCATCTATCTTTGCCTGTGGAGATTACTGTAGAGGCTGCAACAGAAAAACTCCAGACTCACTCAGAGGGCTTAGGGAAGAAAAGGAAAAACAAGGAAAACCAAGCTGACGGTGAGGTGACCCTGGTGGATGCAGTTTCCGCGTGCAGCTCTGGCCAATGCCTGCAAACAACTGGCAAGGAGCTATTTCATAAATTTGTGCCCCAAGGGGCTGGAGAGATGACTCAGCATTTAAGAGCATTGACTGCTCTTCTCGAGGACCCGGGTTCAATTACCAGCGCCCACATGGCAGCTCACAACTGTCTGAAAATCCAGTTTCAGGGGATCTGACACCTTCACACCAATGCACATAAAATAAAGCTAAATAAACTGTAAAAAATTAAAAAAAAATTGTACCCCAAAAGTTGGGAGCTAGTTGAAGCATAAATCTAATTAATCTTATCAATAAAAAACCAGAAGTTAGAATTGGGGGTAAAAACCTGAAAGATTAGAGAAGGAGAGAGAGAGAGAGAGAGAAAGAGAGAGAGAGAGAGAGAGAGAGAGAGAGAGAGAGAGAAAGAGAGAGAGAGCCATAGTCCCTTCCTACCTCTTTCATCCTCCATCTAAAAAGGCTAAGATCCTGTCTACTTTCTGTACAGACCTCCAGACCTCTATGGTTAACTAGTGGCTAGCTCTATCCTCTGACTCCAAGCAAGCTTTATTTGTCAGAACACAAACAAAACTCACACAACTTTGGTGGGAGGAGCAGGAGCCAGCTGTACACACTGCACATGCACTCAGGGAGCAGAGGGAGATGAAAGCCAGGGCTTCACTTTTCCACACTGTTGAACTAACCAGACCTTTCCACAACTTACTTTTGGTCATGGTGCTTTATCACAGCAATAGTAACACTAACCAGGACATTATTAAAATAGTGATTTCCAAGAAATTGAAATTTCCCCACAATCTAGTGATGGGAAAAGGAAAAAGCCGAAGCCTGGTGTCAGTCAGAGATTCTCAACAATGTGCCAGAGAGTCATGAACAGAGCTATGTCATGAACAGGGTTACTTAGTAATGTATACTTCTTGCCCTCTATTTGAATCTAAACTTTATGTCAGGACCAAGAAGATGGACTCGAGGAGAACCTGGTGCTCCACTTCCCGATGTGGCCACACTGGATAAATCTTCCTCTACTTTTCATGACTGTTTCCTCTATCAGCCTTTTGAGCCTAGTTTGTTTTGAGGGCTGGGACATAGGCTTGGACCCTAACAACTCTAGTTACCCTCTTTATCCAGAATGATAGCAGATTCTAGACAACCATTACTCTAAGTTCTTAAACACACACACACGGAAGGTCAGGGCTCCTCTTGTCTGGGGGCTGCTCTGTTCTCACTGCATGTCCTTCTTCCCCCATCACTTGGGGGCCTCACGATGCTTCTGATGACCATGAGGGTCAGGTGCAGCTACAGGTCCCTACCAGGAGAATCAAGATGAATTCTGATGATGGCGAGGGCCAGAGGAGGGAGGAAGGGATGATAAGAGGGATATGGACACCTCAGAAATAGGGATAGATGATCCAAGCAGGAGACTATAGCCCCTGACTTCTAACACCGTTTCCCTCATGTCTAAAGGATATGAAGCCTGGCACAGTTATGCACGCCTTTCATCCCGGTACTCGAAAAGTAGAGGCAGGTGGATCTCTGTGAGCTTGAGGACACCCTGGTCTACAAAGTGAGTCCCAGGACAGTGAGGGCTACATATGGAGACCCTGTCTCTATAAACCAAAATAAATAATGCTAATAATAATGAATAGTAATATTAAATAAATGGATGTGGAAAGTGCTTGTGTTGCCAGTTCTGGGGTGAAGAATAACGTTTCTCAAAACTTGTTTTGAGAAATGAACAATGTAATCAGCTGTGTGGAAAGACCTGGCCCAGGCTTTGGGAAGCCCAGCAACAGAGGCTCCTCTATTCCTGCTTTGTCAGGTTCTCTTTGTTTCTAACACTGTTACCAAGGTCAATAGCCCTTCCACTCAAGTGTAGCATTGGAGCTGGCTTGAGAGTTTCTGTCCCTGTGTCAACATTGTAACTAAAGTGCCCAGCTCTGTTCCTGGTGCATCCTTGGTCCTCAGGAAGAGTGGCATCACCTTCCATATGGATGCTGACTTTTGTCCACAGCAAGGTTTGTGTTTCTCCAAATCCCTGTCTCTGCAGCACGGCAGGGTAAGGGCCGAGAGGCTTCCATCTGTAAAGGTCTAATAGCTTATGATGATGTGTGGTCTAGGGTACTTGAGCAGGCTGAAATCTGCTTACATTCCAAGTTGAGATGAAAGAACTACTTGATGCTGAGTTTCTGTTGGAACTGTCGCCTCTTGATATTCCTGCTCTTGAGCTACAACCTCCTTAGGTGGTTCTGTAATTAGACTTGTGGTCGATGGACAGTTTGAGAATGTTCTCCCTCAGCAGTAGTTGTATAAGTTAGGGAGAGTTCCGGATCCAAAGGCTGAACTGTGTCTTCTATAGGGTTTGGATGCTAAGGGTGCTGTGGAACTGTAGAATGCTGACTCTCTGGTAGGCTCTGAAGTTAGTGGGAGTTCTAGGGCTAAGGGCTGAAATGAGACAGTAAGTGATGATGGATACTTAGCTTGATCCTGAGTTGGTATTGGAATTGTCATCTCATGATATTCTAGACCTTGAGTTAAACTCTCTTCTGGAGGTTCCATCACATGTGTGGTCTCTTCCATAGTTTGAGAAATTTCTCCTTAGGTTTTAGATTTACGGCGACTTCTAGATCCAAAGGTTGAAATGCGTTTTTAGTTGGGTTTGGATGTTGAGTCTCACTATGATGTGGATGTGGAAGCTTACTTGAAAATGTGGATTTACAGTTCTGTTTGGTAGTATATAATGCTTAGTCTCTGGACTAATTCCTGGGGTTACAGTAACTTCTAGGTCCAAAGGCTGAAATAAACCATTAGGTGATAGTGTATACTCAACTTGATCCTGATCTGACCTTGGAACAGTCATCTTGTGGGCTGGAATGCGAGTTACAATATTTTTCTGTGGCTTTGGAGGGTGTGGAATCACTTTATGGGTTAGAGAAATTTTTCCTTTTCTACGGAGTTTTAAAGTCTGAGCTGCAGTGGGCTTCAGTGCTAGAAATGTTTTCGGATTCTCATGGAGGTCTATGGGATGAGATAGGGTTATTTGTTGATGTAAAGAAGGTCTTACTCCCATACTGTGACCCGGAGGCAGTTCTGAGGCTTCCTGTTGAGTTGAATAAAGGTGTACCTCTTTAAAGTGGTGTGTTGTCTGTGCTATGGCCTCCTGGAAGGCTAGAGATTCAGTTCTGAAGAAATATGGACGCTTGGAAAGGGCATTAGTCTGAATCTGTGAAAATTTACCTTTTTCAGTGGAGTCTATAGGCTGACGGAAGTCTTCTTGTGGAAATGGAACTTATCCATCCTTCAGAGAAGGTTCTGGAGTTATGGTAAGTTCTAGGTCCACATGTTTAACAGTGGTTTTATATGACTTTGGAAGTTCAGTTCTGAATGTTGCCTCTAGATCTACAGATGAAAAAAAAACCTATCTGTTATTGAAGGCCAAGTTGAGCTCCCCTGCTGACTTGAATACAGTTCCTCAGGAAATTTTTCAGGTTGGGTTGGGACCCCTTGACCAACTGGAGAATGATGATCCTTTTTTGAGTTGGTTTGATGATCAATTGGGATATAAACTTGACCATGACCCAGGGATGAAACTGTTACCTCATGGTAACCTGGAAGTCCTTCATCCGGCAGCTCTAGCATCTGTTCTGAAGTCTCCTGCTGTGCTGGAAAGGGTTTTCCTTCTTCAGAGATCTGTGATATTCCAGTTGTGTCTTCTTGCTGGTTTAGAGGTTTATGATGCAGAATAGGTTCTGGGAACTGATATAAAACACCCTGTTTTTTTTTTGACAGTTCAACCTCTTCAGATGCTGTAGCCTCATGGTACACAGTTCCCATCGCAGCTACAGGATTCTCTGTTACTTTAATCTCCAGATCTGGAGGTTGACCAGTCACATAAGACAGGCTAGAATGCTGAGCTTGATAGTGACCTGGAGGCAAAACTGTCGCTTCATGATGCTCTGGAGACTGAGCTGCTTGTTCCTGCTCAGTTGCAGAAGGTTTAAACTCTTCAGCATACTCTAAGGCTTGAGCTGGTACCTCCAGCTGGCTTTGAAATTGACTCTCTCCAGAAGGCCCAGAAGCCTGAGCTGGAGGCTTCTCCTCATGGAGAAAGGGTTCCATCTGCTCAGTATACTCCAAAGGATGCACTGGGGACGCCTGCTGGGTCAGAGAAGATTCAATCTCCTTGGTAGGTTCTGAAGTTATGGTAAGTGCCACATCCACAGGTCTAACTGTAACATGTGGTAAGTAATAATGGTGCTCTTCATTTTGATCTGGCTGGACTTTGTGAATTGGTGGAGTTTCAACCACATTCTCAATAGGGGACTCTGGAGTTTGAAGTGGAGCCTCTTGTTCAACTGGAGGGAGCTCTGCAGGTTGAACTGAGGCTTCTGGCTGGTTTCCAGAACCCAATTCTACCTCCTCAGGAGACTCAGAAAGTTGACCTGGCCTCTCTAGTTCACTGAGATTAGAGTCATCCTCCAGAAGAGGACCTGGATGTTGAGATAAATCTTCCTGCTGCATTGGAAAAGGTCCTAATTCCTCTTGAGGCTGAACTGGAGACTCCAAATCAACTCCAGAAGATTCAGCCTCCTCAGAATACTCAGAAGGTTCAGTTGGCTGCTGCTGTTGGCTGGGGGAAATGTTCAGTTTCAACAAGAGAACCGGGAGTTTGAGTTGGAGTATCTTTCTCATATGGAGATTACTCATTCGTTGTTCTAGGTTCAGAAGTTATAATAAAGTTCCAGCTATACTCTGCATAGAGGATTCTGGAACTGGAACTGTACCCTCTTGCTCAACTAGAGGACTGGTTTCTTCGGGAAGCTTTGTAGGCAGAGCTGGAACTTTTAGCTGGCTACCAGCATTTCCAAGGTTTTCAGGAAGCTCTAAAATCTGAGCTGGGGCCTCTTGTTGGGTTGATGAAGGTTCCAACAACTCAGAACTCTCTGGAAACTGGGCTAGGGGCTGTTGTTGGCCCAGAGTAGCTTGTACCTCCTTATCTGCCTCTGAAGCCACAGGATTCACTGTCACATTTGGCAGGTTTGAGTGCTGAGCTTCATTTCTATTTGGAGGTAACCAGGTATTTCAGGATGAACTGATGGTTCCTCAGAAGGAAGCTGATGGTAAGCTGGGTCTTCTTTTTGGATTAAAGGTTCATCTTCCTGTGGGAAATAATCTGGAGCTTCCTGATGGAGATTCTCTGTATTTTGAACTTGTGTCTCCAACTGGTCAGGTTCATCCTGCTCTACGAACTCTGGGGCTTCATCTGCATCTTCCTGGGATTGCAGAGGAAGGCTGTAAGAATAAGCTTCATTCATATTCAGGTCACCATAATCATCATCCTTGGTTTGTTTGTGAAATTGAGGTTTTCCATCAACCACCTTAGCAAATTTCCTGTGCTGAGTTAAATCTTTCTTCAACTCCTTGGGTGAAACCATGAAGGTTGTTGCTTTTGAACTCTGGCTGTCTAGTGGCGGTACAACTGATGATCTGCAGCCTCAGCTAGACTGGCAGTACTTTGGAACTTTGAACGCAGAATGGGAGCCTGAATTTGATCCCCATTTAGTGTTAAAATGTTCTCTGGCTGCTTCCCAGATGGTATCAGCTCGTTGGTCAGATGCTGATGTGAAACACCAAGTTCCGCAGGCTCTGGGTTTGACTCCCAAGAAGTGCTGGGGTCCTGGAATAGAAGTAAACTGTCAGTCAACTCCTCAAGTGGGGCCAACATCTCTTTGGGAGCAGGGGGCCTCAGATACTCAGTGCCCCCTTTGTCTGTCTCGGGTGCTCGAGTATGTGGGGATTTAGGTAGATGATCAGAGGGGTGCCAAGACCAGAGTTTGGTTAGCACCCAGTTCTCTGAAGTCAACGGTCGTGTCTTCCCAGTGAACTCTGGAATGGGAAAAGCCAGGACCAGTTGCCACATGAAGAAAAGCCTTAGTGCACCAAAGTGCAGCTAAGATATGATAGAAAAGTAGACATAACCAGAAAAAAAGTAAAGACAGAGTGCAGTAGGGACTAGATCCACAATGCTGCACACACTGGTAGGAAACTGAATGAAAACTCAGAACCTGGGCAAGGAGGCCTGTTCTGCTCTTTATTTATGACAGCTGACCTTTGTTACAAAACCATTACTAGGCAGGGTCCCAGTTGGATTCTGCTTTCTCTCATGTCTGTGATCTTTTCCCCTTTTGGCCTGTCTTTCAAGTTTGTTGTAGAAAACTCCAAAAGCCAAATTCAAAAGTTATCTTGTGTCAGGAGCCATTTCAGGCTTCTCCTTTCTCATGTCTCACAGGATCTTGAGGTAAAAATCTTGAGACAGAAAAACTTAAAGTTAACTGAGACATTGTAACTGACCTTGGAGAGTCAAGCTTCAAAGGGCACCTCAGAGTGTCTTCTTTGTTTGCTACTTATCACTAACAGCAGGTGCTCTAGCCACTGACCTTGCAACTGCCCTGCTTTGCTGCCTAGCTACCAAGCCCCTCCTTTCCCTCACCCCTTTCCCCCTTCCTCAGTTCCCCCCCTGCCCACGCTCCTCACTGAGGAGTATATAAGATGTAAAACTTGCTTCAATAAACGGTATGCTTTGACAAAAAAGAATACTGCTTGGCCTCTCTCTCTCTCTCTCTCTCTCTCTCTCTCTCTCTCTCTCTCTCTCTCATGTCTTTCAGATAGTGCCTCTTCATACCCTGGAATAACTTCGGACCTGCTGGGTGGGTCAATCTTGGATTATTTATATCTTGTTTCTTGCTTCTGTAGCTTCTTCCTAATGTCCAGAGTAGACTGATCGATGAAATAAGCATCAAATGATATCTGTTGTTAGGACTTTAAAAATAATCTTTAATTATAATGAAGTCATACATTTTATTACTATTGTATGGTCATGTGGTACATGCCTCAACATGCATGCAGAAGTCAAAGGACAGCATATGGAGTTAGTTCTCTCCTTCCACCTTCAAGAGGCTTCCAGGGATGGAACTCTGGTCACCTGGTGTTGTAATAGGGAGCTGCGGGGCTGCGTCCCCAGCACCCGGGCCACCTGGCTAGATTATGCCCCAAAATAACAACACACAAACTGTATTCTTTTAAACACTTCCTGCCCCATTAGTTTCAGCCTCTTAACCCATTTCTAATAATCTATGTGGCACCACGAGGTGCGCTTACCAGGAAAGATTCAGCATGTCTGACCTGGTGGCTGGCTGCATTGCCGTCTGCCTCAGAGAGCAGAACTATCGTATCTGCCCGGGAGAGGAAAGCATGGCGTCTCTGAGCTCACTTCCTCTTCCTCCCAGCTATGCTTACTCCACCCACCTATGTTCTAACCAATTAATGGGCCAAGGCAGTTTCTTTATTTTTTAACCAATGACCTTCCTCCATTATTTCCCCTTTTTCTGTTTAAACAAAAAAAAAAAATGGAAGGCTTTAACATAGCATAATTACATATAACAAAACAGTTATCAAGTAAAAATTACAATATTTATATCTATTTTATCTTTATCATAACTAAGGAAAACTATAACTATTCTCCAACTCCTTCAAAGACTGCAGAAAGATACAATATTACCTAAACAAACAAGAAATAAGCAACTTTCAAACTCTAGAAATGACAGAGACATCTCGCTCCCTGGACAGTCACCCAAAGTTTCTCTGTACCATTGGGGCATCCATCTTCGGCCTCCAGGCCCATAGTATCCAGAGACATTTCCATGATGCAGGAAATTTCAAAGTCAGTTCAGTTACTATCTGTTGTGTCCTGCAGAATGTCTCACAGACTCCTTCATGAATCAGGAACCCCGAAAGATCATCTCACCTTTTGGCAAGTTCAGCAGTCCTATCTCTGCGGGTTCTTCACGTCCAGTTTATGCAACAGTCCAGGCAAGAGCAGTTTCTTGCCCAAATGACTATCAAACTCCATAAGGATCCTCTTTAATACCCATCTTCTTCTTGAAGTAGATTGGTGCTGCCAGGAGCAGACGTGTCTCATTGTCATGAAAAGCCCAAAGTTATTAAAATATCTTAAATGCCATATTCTACAGTCTTTGAAAAATATGAAAAATGCCTATCTAACTGAAATGTATCTCTATATATCTAGAAAATCTAACTAACATGACTACATGCTTTACTATTATCGATGATTATCTATTAGCAACCTATATTTCCTAATTATATATTACATTTTTAAATGAACTACACAATCACAATACCTTAATCAAGATCAGAAATACATATACATAGAACAAAATTGACCTTAACTTTTACCAATAGAGTAAAATTTATACCAATGTAATTATTCATATCTATATCACATCTGAAAGCATTCTTTCTCTTTAACCTTCTTTACCAACATGCATTTTATAACTATACCCTTTCATATCTCTTCTCTTGCTTGATTGTTATACTTTCTTTACAAATTTAAAAACATTTTATGTCATACTTCAAACTGATACATGTGAATAAATAGGGTGCTTATAAACTGTAATTGCTTATAGTAATGCTCTGAGCCACACAGCTTTGTACATATGCTCCTAAATCAAGCATAAGCCATCTCATACAGAAACAGAGGGCATGGGCCACTCAGAAAGGATATAGCTAACAGACTCAATGAGATTCTGCTGTTTTTCACAGGTGAATAAAAATTATTAAGGGACTTTATGGTTCATGTTTTCTGAGAAGAGAATTACTAACTCCTCTACTTACTTGCACCTTCATGGGGAGAAAATGACACCCACAATCCATAATAGTCCCAATGCCCTTTCTGCTCTGACGCAGTAATAACCTAGGGTTATACTATGCCACTGCTTCTCCTTATGATACATTCCTTATGAAGGCTGACTCTTAGACTATTTTTTTTGGTTTTTCAAGACAGGGTTTCTCTGTAGCTTTGGAGCCACCCTGGAACTCCCTTTGTAGACCAGGCTGGCCTCGAACTCACAGAGATCTGCCTGCCTCTGCCTCCCGAGTGCTGGGATTAAAGGCGTGCACCACCACCGCCCGGCTAGACTTTATACAGATATTTCTTTGTCAGAACACAAACATCTTCTGATGTCTGCTGACACCTCAATGTGCACAGAGATTCACTCCACCCAGCCTGAAAGAACTCAGAAAATTATTCACTAGAATATCCTTTCTGAATCTTTACAGCCTCACAAATATCCAAAAGGTACAACTGCTTAAACCTGAAACTTGTTGAAAACATAAATGGTCTCTTCAAAGAAACCAAAGGGGCATTTACTTAAATACAAAGGTAACTTCCATGTACGAACTTATCAGCAGCTGTAACCTTACTTGTGCTTCTGTGTGCATCACTTTTTCTTTTGGTATAATATATATTCAATGATATATACTCTTGGTATAATATATTCTCAATAGTATGAAATGACTATAAACCCCACTATTCTCTTTTCAATTATTTTTTTAAATATTCATTTATTTATTATGCATACAAAATTCTGTCTGCATGTATTCCTGCAGGCCAGAAGAGAGCACCAGACCTAATTACAGATGGTTGTGAGCCACCATGTGGTTGCCGGGAATTGAACTCAGGACCTTTGGAAGAACAGGCAATGCTCTTAACCACTGAGCCATCTCTCCAGCCCCTTCTCTTTTCAATTATTCCACCCTTGAATTGCTTCTTAGACTTTTTATTTTTCTGTTTACCGCATTCTTAATATATAACCTTCTGTATGTAACTATCAGTAATTTGGTTTCACAGTTAAAGAGAGCCGATTTCTTTTTTTTTAATTTATTTATTTTTTTGAAAAATTACTGCCTCCTCCCTGTTTCCCATTTCCCCCCCTCCTCCCACACATCTCCCTCTACCCCCACTCCCCTAACCCTCTCCCTCCCCCCACTTCCCTACCCCTTTCCCTCCCCCCACTCCATTCCCCCTCCCTCTCGAGAATGATGAGCAGTCCAGGTTCCCTGCCCTGCGGGAAGTCCAAGGTCCTCCCACTTCTATCCAGGACCAGGAAGGTGAGCATCCAAACAGGCTAGGCTCCCACACAGCCAGTTCATGTATTAGGATCGAAACCTAGTGCCATTGTCCCTGGCTTCTCATCAGCCTTCATTGTCCGCCACATTCAGGGAGTCCGGTTTCGTCCCATGCTTATTCAGTCCCAGTCCTGCTGGCCTTGATGAGCTCCTAATAGATCAGATCCACTGTCACAGCGGGTGGGTGCACCCCTCGTGGACCTGACTTCCTTGTTCATGTTCTTCCTCCTTCTGCTCCTCATTTGGGTCTTAAGAGCTTAATCCGGTGCTCCAATTTGGGTCTCTGTCTCTATCTCAATCCATCACCAGATGAAGGTTCTAAGGTGATATGTAAGATATTCATCAGTATGTCTATAGGATAGGGTCATTTCAGATTCCCTCTGCTCAGTTGCTCAAGGTACTAGCTGGGGACATCTCCCTGGACACCTGTGAGCCCCTCTAGAGTCAAGTCTCTTGCCAACCCTAAGATGGCTCCCTTAATTAGGATATATATTTCTCTGCTCCCGTGTCCACCCTTCCTTTATCCCAACCATCCCATTCCCCCAAGCTCCCCCCAATCTCCCCTTCTCACGTTTCTCACTCCATTTCCCCTTAACCACATGCCACCTCACCCCAAGTTCCCAGTTTTTGCCCGGCAATCTAGTCTACTTCCCATATCCAGGCAGGTGACTATATGTTTTCCTTTGCGTTCACCTTCTTATTTAGCTTCTCTAGGATCACAAATTATATGCTCAATGTCCTTTATTTATGGCTAGAAACCAATTATGAGTGAGTACATCCCATGTTCATCTTTTTGGGTCTGAGATACCTCACTCAGGATAGTGTTTTCTATTTCCATCCATTTGCATGCAAAATTCATGAAGTCATTGTTTTTTTACTGCTGAGTAGTACTCTAATATGTATATATTCCACACTTTCTTCATCCATTCTTCCATTGAAGGGCATCTTGGTTGTTTCCAGGTTCTGGCTATTACAAATAGTACTGCTATGAACATAGTTGAACAAATGCTTTTGTCATATGATAGGGCATCTCTTGGGTATATTCCCAAGAGTGGTATTACTGGATCTTGGGGTAGGTTGATCCCGAATTTCCTGAGAAATCGCCACACTGATTTCCAAAGTGGTTGCACAAGTTTGCATTCCCACCAGCAATGGATGAGTGTGCCCCTTACTCCACAACCTTTCCAGCAAAGGCTAATGTTGAAATAAGAGCGGTGGGGCTGCGTCCCCAACACCCCGGCCACTTGGCTAGCTCATGCCCGAAATAACAACACACAAACTGTGTTCATTTAAGAACTGCTTGGCCCATGAACTCTAGCCCTTACAGGCTAATTCTCGCACCTGGACTAGCCCATTTCTAATGATGTGTGTAAGCACCCCAAGGTGCGCTTACCGGGAAGATTCTAGCCTATGTCCATTCTGGGTTGGAGTTGCCTGGGAGAGCTGAGCATGGCGTCTCTGCTCCAGAGAGCAGAGTTGTCTGGTCTCTCCAGGAGCAGAGCAGAGTCTGACCTCACTTCCTCTTCCGCCCAGAATTCTATTCTGTTTACTCCTCCCATCTATGTTCTAAGCTATGAGGCCAAGCAGTTGGTTTATTATAATTAACCAATGACCTTCCTCCATCATTTCCCCTTTTTCTGTTTAAACAAAAAAAGGAAGGCTTTAACTTAACATAGCAAAATTACATATAACAAAACAGTTATCAAATAAAAATTACAATAATCTATATCATAACTAAGGAAAACTATAACTATTCTTTAACTCCATCAAAGACTCTGAAAGATATACTATTACCTAAGCAAACAAGAAATCCAAAACTCTAGAAATGACAGAGACATCTCGCTGCTTGGGCAGTCACCCAAAGTTCCTCTATACCATTGGGGCATCCATCTTCGGCCTACAGGCCCATAGTTTCCAGCAGACATTTCCGCAAAGCAGGATATTTCAAAGGCAGTCACTATCTGCTTGTCCTGAAGAATGTCTTGCAGACTCTTTCATGAATCAGGAACCCCGAAAGATCATCTCACCTTTAGGCAAGTTCAGCAGTCCTCTCTCTGTGGGTTCTCTGTGTCCAGTTTATGCAACAGTCCAGGCAATAGCAGTTTCTTGCCCAAATGGCTATCAAACTCCATAAGGATCCTCTTTGATGCCCATCTTCCTCTTGAAGTAGATTGGTGCTGCCAGGAGCACAGTGTCTCATTGTCATGAAAAGTCCTAAGTTGTTAAAACACTTAATAGCATATTCAATAGTCTTTGAAAAATATGAAGAATGCCAATCTAACTGAAATATATATCTATATATCTAGAAAATCTAACTAACATGACTACAAACTTGACTATTATTAATGATTATCCATTAACAACCTATATACATTACAAAATTAACCTTAAATTTAAATCACTAAAGCAAAATCCATATCAATGTAAATTATTCATACCTATATCATCTCCCCCTTTAAATGTAAAAGAACATTTATAAACAATATTTGGGAATATGGGCGCAGATTTTTCTCTCCAAACTGCTTCCTGCTGAATGGGGGCGTCGTTAATTAGGTCTTTCATGGTATAACCTGTGTGCTAGTTTCATCTCAGTTGGCAATTGAGCAAAGCAATTTTCTGAAGGAGTTTACAGCAACCATTCAGGAGGGCGTGGTCTATCATACCATATCGGAATAGAAGAAATGAACAGGGTTTCATCCTCTGTGAAAACAAAAAAAGAAACTCCTTTCCAAAGTATCATGTCCTTAGATCCAAATTTCAAAGTCAAGGCATCAAAATCTCTATGTTGGATTAGTTAAAGCAGCATTTATAAACAAATATCTTTTAGCATCTGTTGCTCCATCCTCTGCATTCAAACAATTCAAAGAGAGCATAATAGTATACAGTATCAAGATTCTCTGTGTATTTTCCATCTTTGTATGCTTTATTTTAACCTCTATTAAGTTTATTTTTACTTTTATTTTATATTCTCTGTATCTCTTTGACCTGGAATAACTCTGTAGACCAGGCTCTACTTGAACTCTCAGAGATCTGCCTGTCTCTGCCTCACGGGCATTGGGATTAAAGGTGTTTGCTACTACACCTTGAACTCACAGAGGTCTGTTTGTCTCTGCCTTCTAGGCACTGGGATTAAAGGCGTGTGCTACCACACCTTGAAGTCACAGAGGTCAATCTCCCTCTGCCTCCCAAGTGTTGGAATTAAAGGAGTGTACTACCACATACAACTTCTCTTTTTCTTACTTTTTTTAAAGAACTTTTAACCTTTAGCTTGCATATATTTTTTAACACACTGTAAATCATTTAAACATTTTCTTTATCTTTGAATCTCTTTACTGTATATCTCTCTTTTTCTGACCACACGAGCCTTTAAATTACTGAGCAATATGAGTAGGATTATAGCCGTGGCTTTGCCAGCGAGATCCAGTCCATTCCTAAGCTTCCCAGCCTCATGGCTGAGGTACTGGCTGAAGCCATGTTTATAGCCACAATTCTATGGTGTTTCAAGGTCCCAGCCAGCCAGCGAGCTACAACAGACAACAGTCAAGTCCTCTCTCGGTAGTTGGCCCTCCTGCCTCAGTCAGAGTTTGCCCTGGCAGGACGGCCCAGAAAGCCGGCATTTTTAAACAGCACAGCTTTTTTCCTGCTACGGCTGAAAACCAAAAAGCATGCCTTCAGCTTTTTGTCAACACCGTTTAAGTGTTTCGTGTCAGGACCTCTCAATGAGCTGCAGGATTTTGCAGCTAAAGCTGAGTCAGGAAGCCTCTCTTAGATGAGAGCGCTTGCTTGCCTCTAGCAAGCAGAGTAGACCCAAAAAATTGTTGCTACCAAGAAAACAAACATGCTTTACTCTTTCCCAAGCTTTCTCAGGCTTTTTGTGGATTCAGTTAGCCCCACGTTAGGCAGCCATCTGTTGAAATAAGAGCAGTGGGGCTGCGTCCCCAACACCCCGGCCGCTTGGCTAGCTCATGCCCGAAATAACAACACACAAACTGTGATCATTTAAGAACTGCTTGGCCCATGAACTCTAGCCCTTACAGGCTAATTCTCGCACCTGGACTAGCCCATTTCTAATGATGTGTGTAAGCACCCCAAGGTGCGCTTACCGGGAAGATTCTAGCCTATGTCCATTCTGGGTTGGAGTTGCCTGGGAGAGCTGAGCATGGCGTCTCTGCTCCAGAGAGCAGAGTTGTCGGGTCTCTCCAGGAGCAGAGCAGAGTCTGACCTCACTTTCTCTTCCGCCCAGAATTCTATTCTGTTTACTCCTCCCATCTATGTTCTAAGCTATGAGGCCAAGTAGTTGGTTTATTATAATTAACCAATGACCTTCCTCCATCAGGCTATCATTGGTGTTTTTGATTTAAGCCATTCTGACAGGTGTAAGATGGTATCTCAAAGATATTTTAATTTGCATTTCCCTGATCACCAGGGAGGATGAGCATGACCTTAAGTGTCTTTTGGCCATTTGAACTTCTTCTTTGAGAATTCTCTGTTCAGTTTAGTGCCCCATTTTTTAAATTGAGTTAATTAGCTTTTTAAAGTCTAGTTTCTTGAGTTCTTTATATATTTTGGAGATCAGGCTTTGTCTGTTGTAGGGTTGGTGAAGATCTTCTCCCAGTCAGTGGGTTGCCTTTTTGTCTTAGTGACAGTGTCCTTTGCTTTACAGAAGCTAAGAGAGTTGATTTCTAACTCAAAGGTTAAGATAATGAAAATAGCTGTCTTAAAATAAGTGTTTAACAAGACCTAATAACTCTTAATGTCTGAGAGCAACACAAGGGGAACCTGAGCCATTATTAAACAGAATGATAACTGTCCTAGGTAATATTCCTTTTTTCCATGTTCCTAAACCCCAGGCAGTTCCCCGAGCAGCTAGCAGCAGGAAATGCTGGCAAGTCCCCAGAGAAGGCTGCCAGAGTGGTGCAGATTCCCAGCAGCGAGGGTCAGACACATGGTGGGGCAGGCAGCGGGCTCTGGGAACTGCAAGATCCCCAAGTGGGCTGGGTGCAAACAAGTGGTGGGTAAAAGGCACATAGACACAGTAAATAGGCATAAAGAACATTTATTACTTAAAAGAGAGAGAGAAGGAGAAGAGAGAGAAGAGGGGGAGGGACAGAGAGAAAACACATGTGTGCACACGCCAAAAGGGAACAGCAAGAGAGGGAATTCAAGATGGTGAAGAGAGGTCAGAGGTAGCTGAGAGTGGGTGTTGCTTGTCCCTTAAAGTGACCAGGGACCAAAATAATAACATTTCCAGGTCTTGCTTACAATAAAAGCAGGAGGTTAGACACCACAGTTTGAAGGAATTGGGGCAGCGAATTTTCAAGACTGCTTCCAGCTGATTTGTGGGCATCGTCTTGCGGGGGGTGGTCCCTGAGAAGGCTGTGTGCTGGGAACCTCCTGGCATAGCTGGTCTCTTTGCTTCTGACCAGTGTCTGTGGTGTGGAAATGTCTGATGTCCCTTATCCTGTTTAAGGTATTGGCAGAACAAAGAAAAGTTAAATTAAGAAAAAAAATTTTTTTGGAACAGGGAATTGAGGGGGTATCTGACCTGTTTAAGGTGGATTCTTTAATTCGGCTCCCTGGAACTCACAAGAACTCCTTGGGTTTATGAAAACAGAAGTTTTAGACATATAATGACTATGGCTTATTTTGTACAATGAAAAGTATTTAAGAAATTTGATTTGAAATTTGTTTGGTGAGGTAACCTGGGAAAACCTCAACCTGGCAAAACCTCTCAGCTATCAAACTGTCAGAGATCTTTGAGAAGGATAACATTTTTCTTGAGTTACCGATTAAAAAATGACAGAGAACTTACTTAGTTGGCACCCAGAGCTACTCTTTTTGGGTCCTCCATGGTCGCTGAAGGTTGCACTTGACCTTTGCTGGATAGCGCCAGGCCTGCCAGGCTCCAGAAGACACTGTGGGCTAAGAAATCTGTAGGAAGACAGGCCTACCTTGACCTGAGCAGCTAGGCTGTCGATTCCAGCGATTCCGTCCACATCTAGAGGTCTTTCATTTAGATGAAAGGCAGTTTTTCCTAATGGTCAGCGCTCAGCAGTGCTCAGTGAACTGCATAAGGACGTTGTTCTGCGCCCATTTGTCTTCTGTCTTCCTAGGAGGAAATAAGAGTCTACTGCTAGGAGCCAACCTGTCTCTTTTTGTTATGAAAAGTTTTTTTAAATAATTAAATACTTAAATATCACATTCCCCAGATCTCTGAGCAGTTGAGGGCTGTTTATTAGGTAAAGCTGCAGTATAGAATCTGTCTGGAAGATTGGGTCTGAGCTTGACTGCACTGGCTCTTAACAGGCTAGATCCACACTCGTAAAAAGACAGACAGAAAGAAAAAAAACTGCTTGTAATATAAGATTAGTGGCAGAACTGACAATGGTAAACAACAGCTTAATATTAAATACAAGGCATTTTTGTAGGAGACTTAAAAGTACATACCAGTTTAAAATATGAGACTTATGATTTTGTAGTCTGAAATGAGATGTAATGAACAATTATTATACACAGAAAGAGTGAACAGGAATTGGGCAACGTGGATGCCTTTGATGGGCCCTATCAAAGACATGCCACTGCATAAAACATATGTAACAGACTTAACATGAGGATTTTAGTGAAAACCGGGTGCAAAGGCAGGGTATGCAGGAGTCATATTGTCCTCATTTATTTCACAGTTGTTTATTGTCTTAGTCTTTCAGTTAGATAGGTATTGAGAATTATATAGATCAATAGTCATCTAAGCTTTCATTTACAGTTAGACTAATCAGGTTCTTTAGATACATGGAGATTATATTCAGTATAGATAGATTATCTTCAACCTCTTCAAAGAGCTGTAGAAAATGGCCTTTAATCTAACTCAGTTTCGTGGTAGTGAGACCAATTGCTCCTGGAAACACCGATCTATTCCCGAAAGAATGTTGAACACCAAGGACACTCCACCTGGAGCCTTTCTTCTTGGAAGAACTGGCCTTTGGACAAAGAAATGCCCATACCTCAACCACTGACAGAGATACAGAGTATCCATGAATGGATAAAACAGGACTGTCATATCCTGCCAAGACAGGGTAAGATAGTTTTCAAAGTTTCTTACCTTTGAAAATGGTATGTCAGTTATGTTAGGCCTTAGCCAAAGTTGGTTGCTTCAGTGCTGCAAACATGACCTTGGGTGATTGCCCAGGTAGCTAGTTGTCTCTGTGATCTGTTGCATGTTTTGGAAGTTGTTTGATTGAACTTCTTAATTACTCAGGTAACATTATTTCCCTTCTCAGATTTTCAATGGGGTTGAAGACTATATAAATGTAGTTACTTTTCTCTCATGACTTGGCCAAGTTATTTATTATGCAAGACTTAAGCTAGTTAGAATAGGATATTTGTACTTATTGTATATAATTTCGTAGTAGCTTTAGAACTCTCTTACTTAAACAAAAGGGGGAGGTGTTGCGGGAGCTCCTTCCACTCCTTCAGCCAATAGCTGCTGAGATACCAGCCCACTTGGGCGTGGTCTCTCTCTCTTTAAACAAGTGGCCACTTCCCTCCTCTCTCTGTCTCTGTCTCTGTCTAATTTCTAATAATCTGTATGTCACCAGCAGCTTGTGGCTTACTGGGAAAGATTCAGCATGTCTGACCTGGCAACTTCATGGCAGGCGGCTCTCTCTGCCTCTGCTTTCTTCCTCCCAGAATTCTGTTCTGTCTACTCTGCCACCTAATTTTTGTCCCTATCAAAAGGCCAAGGCAGTCTCTTTATTTAACTAATGAAAGTAACATATAGACAGAAGACCCTCCTACACCATCTCCAGCTCTTGAGTGTTGGGATTAGAGGTGTGTACCATTATAGCCACCTTTGATTTTGTTTACTGTGGTGCTAGAGATAGAACCCAGTGCTTGATGCTAGAAGCACTCTATCAATTAAACCAATTCCCAGCCTTACAGTACAGTAGACACCACTAGTTCTTCCAAGATGTCTACTTCAATTATGAAAAGTGTTATATTGTCTTAGTTAAGTTTCTGTTGTTGTGAAGCGACACCATGACCGCGCCAACTTTTATAAAAGAAAACATTTAATTAGGGTGGCTAGGGTGGCTCTCTTATACTTTCAGAGGTTCAGTCCATTATCATCATGATGGGGAGCATGGTGGCGTGCAGATAGATGTGATGGTGACTACAACTTGGCTTGCAGGCAATGGGAAGTCGACTGAGACACTGGGTGGTACCCTGAGGATAGGAAATCTCAAAGTCTGCCCCAACAATGACACACTCCTCCAACAAGGCCAAATAAACTCCAACAAAGTCACACCTCCTAATAGTGCCACTCCTTATAAGATTATGGGGGCCAATTACATTTAAACTATCACATAAATATTTCTAAAATTTGAACAATTCAAATTAAGTCAAGGCATTATTAGTAACTTGCAGGTTTATTTATGCATCTTAGTTCTCTGTCACAAGGCCTTAAGCTTAATAAGCACCTGAAAGGCCAATATTTAGGTTTTTTTAATCCCAGAATCAAGCACAGTCCACACCATTTAATAGAGGATTGATAGTATGTCAGTGGAATGAGTGAATAGATGATTGAAAAATGAAATTGCTCTCTTTAGCTGAAAGTCTAAAAATGCCTGTTGGGAAGCTGCGATGCTCAGGACTGCAAGAGAGACTGGATATGTGGTGCGTCCGACTGTGCTTTTCAGATAAGCTTACCAGAGTTGTTGCCAACCATCACCTTCCTTCATGAGGAGAAAATGGAATAAAAAATTCTCTTAAGGTACTTTACACCCTTCCTTGATTTTAGTTTAAAACCTTATGCACTTGGGGCTGGAGAGATGGCTCAGTGGTTAAGAGCACTGACTGCCCTTCCAGAAGTCCTGAGTTCAATTCCCAGCAACCATATGGTGGCTCACAGCCATCTATAATGAGACCTGGTGCCCCCTTCTGGCTTGCGGGCACACATGAAAGGAATGCTGTACACATAATAAATAAATAAATATTAAAAAAAAACCTTATGCACTTTTCTACATTTATAAAAGGTGTGTTATCAGGGGGAACAAGGCAGGAACTACCTGTATTCACCAAAGTTAAAAGAGTATTTAAACTGGTAACAAGGCAGTTTAAGGCGGGAAGCCTAGTAACAGTAACCCAAGGCTCTGCCATAAGTATGACTTCAATTATTCAATGATGGACTTAACTTGTAAAAGTCTTAAAACCTAAGATTTATGAAATCATCCCAGTTTCCAAAAAGCAAGGAAAACCCAATACTGCTTTGTAATTTCTCCAGTGACTTCTATACTATATAAATGCCTGGACCTGGCTGGCAACAAGTTAGAAACAGGACCACAAGGAAATAATTAAACAATGCCTGACAGACGATCTCTTCAGTGATTAGGAGTGGATGGCTGCAGATGGAAGAAGGTATTGAACAATGTACAGAGCAGATATGAGATCACTTCTGGGTAAAGTTCTCAGATTCAATAAAAGTTGATGCGGAAAGCTCCATGGACAAAAATAGGCAGCAAGGACAGAGCAAGTGGCCAGTCACTCATCGAAATGGTGCTCAGAAAGGACAGGTGTACGCACTGACAGACATAGTGATATGTGGCCCTCAGGCAGGCTCTGGGAAATTAAATCTGTTGGCATGCTGATGTGAAAGGGGGTTTCTTCCTTTCTTTCTTTCTTTCTTTCTTTCTTTCTTTCTTTCTTTCTTTCTTTCTTTAAGACATATTTCCTTTTTTTAAATTGATTTTTATTGAGCTCTACATTTTTCTCTGCTCCCCTCCCTGCTTCTCCTTTCCCCTCTTTAACCCTTCCCCAAGGTCCCCATGCTCCCATTTTACTCAGGAGATCTTGTCTTTTTCTCCTTTCTACTTCCCATGTAGATTAGATCCATGTAAGTCTCTCTTAGTGTCCTCATTGTTGTCTAAGTTCTCTGGGATTGTGGTTTCTAGGCTGATTTTCTTTGCTTTATGTTTAAAAACCACGTATAAGTGAGTACATGTGATAATTGTTTTTCTGTGTCTAGGTTACCTCACTCAAAATAATGTTTTCTAGCTCCATCCATTTTCCTGCAAAATTCAATATGTCGTGTTTTTTTTTCTACTGTGTAGTACTCCTTTGTGTAAATGTACCACATTTGTGGAAGGGGGTTTCTACAGCGCATGAAAAGAGACTACTTTCTGGGATGCTAAGGGTTACAACTGCCTGTCTGTCAAACTCACCCATCTTAAATCTATATAGAAAAGCAGCAAAAGCTAATCCATCTCCTGCGGTTTCTTAAATTTAAAAGCAAGAGGAACAGACTACATGAGCACACCTGGGTTTGACCTCTTCACACCAGTCACTGCTACAAACAGTGAAATAAAAAAAATAAATTAATTAAATTAAAAAAAAGTCATCTAACTCACGACTGACCTCAAACTACACCCCATCTCCCGCATCTGTACCCACCTTCACAAGCCATGCTTGAAGAGGAGGCTTCCGGTCGTGCCTTTGGAGCTCTCTGTGCGTCCCTCGCCCAGTAAAACTTGACGATGGTGTGGAAACCGGGGTCCCCTGCAGCGTTCGGGAAGACCAGGATTATACACAGAGGCCAAGCTGGGAGAACGCTGTGAAAAAAGAGAGGATGCTGTGGGAGGCACAGGGCGTGAGTGCCAATCTCCTGCCTCAGTTCCCATGAGTCCCCTCCTTTCTCTATTGGGAGCACTTCTCCCTGCACCGACCTAGGCTCCCTAGGAGGCCACAAGGGCATGAGGAGAGCCGGCAGCTAAGGGCCACGCTGTCTCACCACCCTCTGTAGACCTGTGCCCGACGCTAGTACCTGCAGCCGAAGCTCCAAGCTGGAGGGACCCGCACTCCCCGGGCGCGGGAGGTGGCCTCGTCCATCCTCCCTCTCAGCGCAGCCCCTCACACGCAGAGCCTCGGCCAGAGGGCCCAGAGCTCAAGTCTCCACTCGACGCTTTCGCGCTCTAGGTGCAACCCCTACACTAGACCCTCACTGCGCCTGCGCAAGCAACACCTGCACATGTGCACGTGCAAGGGGCGTGGCCCGCGGCTGGCCAGCACCATCCTTACCCTTCTTGGCAGATGACCTCAACTGGTGTCAGCCTGAGTTCCTACTGCATCACTCCCTCTGGGCTAGGGCTCCTACCCAAGCGTATTTTTAAGGGCAGACATAGAGGATTCAGCTGGCTTCATCTTCTCTTCCGGAAAAGACAAAAGTAGTAGGTAGTTAGCACTGTGGAACTGGTGGGAAATGACTTCTAAAGATGGGATCCTTTGAGCTAACTTTGAGGAGTCTTAAATACGCAAAACTAAGCAGAACTCAACCTCTCGGTCTAGCGTGAAATCTTTAGACATGTCCCCGCTTGTCCTGGAGTTTCTGGTGTGTGTGTGTGTGTGTGTGTGTGTGTGTGTGTGTGTGTGTGTGTGTGTGTATAATTTGGAGAGTGTAAGAAGCTGCGAGTTAAGTGAGAAGTAAATTGGAAAGGGATCAGAATGAACCCAAATAAATACTGGAGGTGTTGGTGTTTTGAACTACTTGTTAGAGAAATGCTCCGGGAGAAGGTGAGGCCTAAGGCACAACAATTCTAGGATGAAAGGGCTCTGGAAAACATGTAAGTTCTAAATGATACCCTTCAGATCCACGCTGGTTTATGACAACATTTTCTCCTGTCTTCAACAAAATAACAAAAGGACAGTAATTTTATTTTAATGTCTGTAGGTGCTTTGCCTGCATGTATGACTGTGCACTGCATATACCTGCTGCCCATGGAGGCTAGAAGATGGTGTTGGATCACCTGGAACTAGCGTTAATACAGGCAGTTGTGAGCTGCCATGTGGGTGCTAGGAATTGAGCTTACATCCTCTAGAAAAGCACCCAGTACTCTTAACCTCCGAGCCATCTCTCCAGCCCTAACAATGTGTTTTTAATTTTATAAAAGGAAGTGTATTATAGTCCACTCTCCTGCATGTATGACTTCCACAAAATATTGATGTTAACAGGTATGAGACTGGTCATAATATTCTTTTTATTATTTATTGTTTTTAATTGAGCTATACATTTCCCCCACTCCCCTTCCTTCCTATCCTCTCCCCTTCCACCTTTGCTCCTGCTCCCACACTCCCAATTAACTCAGGAGATCTTGTCTTTTTCTCCTTCCTAGGGGGTCCATATATGTCTCTCTTAGGGTCTTTTTTGTTGTCTAGGTTCTCTAGGTTTGTGGACTGTAGGCTGGTTATTCTTTGCTTTATGTCTAAAAGCCACTTATGAGTGGTGGGAACATATTATATTTTGGGGTCTAGGTTACCTCACTCAGTATGGTTTTTTTTATAGTTCCATCCATTTGCCTGTAAATTTCAAGTTATCATTTTATTTTACCACTGTGTAATATTCCATTGTGTAAATGTACCACATTTGTTTATCCATTCTTCAGTTGAGGGGCACCTAGGTTGTTTCAAGGTTCTGGCTATTATGAATAGTGCTGCTACAAACATAGTTGAGCAAATGTCCTTGTGGTATAATTGAGCATCTTTGGGTATATGTCCAAGAATGGTATGGCTGGATCTTGATGTTGATTGACTCCTAATTTTCTGAGAAATCGCCATATGATTTTCAAAGCAGCTATTCAAGTTTGCACTCCCACCAGCAATGGAGGAGTGTTACCCTTACTCCACATCCTCTCCACTGCAATCTGTCATAGGTGTTTTTTATCTTGGCCATTCTGGCAGGTGTAAGATGGAATCTCAGAGTTGTTTTGATTTGCATTTCTCTGAGGGCAAAGGATATTGAACATTTCCTAAGTGTCTTTCAGCCACTTTAGATTCCCTGTTGAGATTTCTCTGTTTTAGGTCTGTACCCCATTTTTTATTGGATTATTTGTTCTTTTGATGTCTGGTTTCTTGAGTTTATTGTATATTTTGGAGATCTGTTCAATGTGGGGTTGGTGAAGATCTTTTTCCATTCTGTAGATAAAATAAGTTTCCAGGATGAAGATGGGGCCCCACAACATCAACTCAACCTGGTTTTTATGACGTCATGAATATATATATATATATATATATATATATATATATATATATATATATATATATAATATATATATTTTTTTCTCTTTTCTACGCGCTAATATGAGACCTGTTTTTTGGTACCATCTGCACAAGACAATTTCGAATGGTGCACATTTTTTGACAACACTCTGGCTGGACCCTCTCAAAGCGCTCAGGGACTAGTTATAATTTTCTTAGGCCAAAGGTTAATTTGGGAATTTTACCATCATTTGCTTTCACAGGAACCCCTAAGGAGAACATAGCCCCCATGTCAGCTTAAAGCAATCTTAGAGGACGGCATCCCCTCTCCCAACAGAGTTTGCCCTCAGGGTTAGGGACATCTTTTAGTGGTTGGTTTGGGGTTGAGGGTATGGGGAGATGTTTTATGGAATTAGGGGTATGTTAAAAGAAAGGGGGGGATTAACTGGTTTGATGGGATGATTGGTATTTGTGAGTTACTGTTTTTAAAAAATTGTATTGGTACTGTTTTCTGTATATTGACATATTGAATATTGAATGTGAGTGTTCCTACCTCTATTTTTGTATAAGAGTATGCTTATATTGTATTGATACATCTACCATATCACAATGTACATTTCTACCTCTGATACTATTTATGTAATAACATTGTTTACATTTGATATAAAGATCATTGTCTTCATGTATTGCACAGTTGTTTATTCTTTTAGTCTTCAAGTTAGATAGGTATTGAGAATTTTATGTTGGTCATGT
Organism: Alexandromys oeconomus; assembly: GCA_963919705.1. Taxonomy (NCBI): domain Eukaryota; kingdom Metazoa; phylum Chordata; class Mammalia; order Rodentia; family Cricetidae; genus Alexandromys; species Alexandromys oeconomus. The sequence continues at coordinate 219,645 of CAWTZB010000182.1, read as the reverse complement.
TTATTTTTAGGTTAATAAGGTATTCTAGATACATAGAGATTATATTTAGTATAGATAGTATAATCTTCAGCCTCTTTAAAGAGCTGTAGAAAATGGCCTTTAAGCTAACCTAGAATTCTGTGCCGAGACACAATTACTCCTGGCGACGCCACTCTACTCCCGAGAGAACGTTGAGCACCAAAGACACTCCACTGGGAGTTTGTCTTCTTGGCAGAATTGGCCTTTGGGTTAAGAAAAGCCCATACCTCATCTACTGACAAAGATATGAAACAGGATTGTCTCATCTTGCCAAGACAGGGTAGGATAATTCTAAGAAAATTCCTTGCATTTGATAATGGTATGTCAGTCATGCTAGGCCTTAGCCAAAGTTGGTTGACTCAAGATTGCGAACGAGAATTTGGGTGATTGCCCAGGTAGTCTGTTGTCTCTGTCATTTATGGCACGTTTTGGATATCTCTCATTTGTTAAGTAATATTTATTCCCTTCTCGGATCTTTGACGGAGTTGAAGATTATATAATTGTAATTACTCTCTACATTATTTAGACTCCTTGAGATAGAATGTCTGGCAAAACTTTCGTTCTCAATATTGTTTGTTATATCTATTATTTATTATTATTGTTTATAGTTGTATTTAGGTTAGTTCTGTCTTATTTAGACAAAAAGAGGGAGATGTAGGGATAAGCCCTCCCCTTGGGGGAGGGCTGCCCTCGGGCGTATGTTTACTGATAAATTGGGTACGCAGACGCTGCGCGCCCCTTCCTGCCTGGACCGGGTACTCCGCTGGAACCTTGGTTTCGTGAGTCTGGTTTTGTCATTAAACTTGTTCAAATACCTATTATCATTGGTCTCCATTAATCCAACCGCCCCACATTTTGTCTTATTGACCATGTCATTTGATTTACAAAAACTTCTCAGTTTCAGGAGGTCCCATTTATTAATTTTTTCTCTCAGTGTTTGTGCTACTGGTGTTCTATTTAGGAAGTGATCTGCTGTGCTAATGTGTTCAAGGCTACTTCCAACTTTCTCTTCTATGAAGTTCAGTGTGGATGGATTTATGTTGATCCATTTGGACTTGAGTTTGTGCATGGTGATAGATATGGATCAATTTGCATTCTTTACATGTCAATATCCAGTTTGACAGCACCATTTCTTGAAGATGCTTTCATTTTTTTCCATTTTATAGTTTTAGCTTCTTTGTCAAAAATTAGGTGGTGATAGGAGTGTGGATTGATATCCGGGTCTTCAATTCGATTTCATTGGTCAACCTGTCTGTTTTTATACCAATACCAGTCTGTTTTCAGTACTGTATCGCTATAGTAGAGTGTGAAGTCAGGGATGGTGATGCCTCCAGAAATTCCTTTATTGTACAGGATTGTTTTGGCTATTCTGTTTTTTTTTTTCCATATAAAGTTGGGTAGTGTTCTTTCAAAGTCTGAGAAAAAAATTTCTGGGATTTTGATGAGTATTGCATTGAATAATTTTGATAAGATTGCCATTTTTACTATGTTAATTCTACCTATGCAAGAGCATGGGAGATCTTTCCATTTTCTGATGTCTTCTTTGATTTCTGTCTTCAAAGATTTAAAGTTCTTGTTACATAGGTTTTTTCCCTTGTATAGCTAGAGTTACCCCAAGGTATTTTATGTTATTTATGGCGATTGTAAAGGGTGATGTTTCTCTGATTTCTTTTTCAGCCCGTTTATCATCTGTATATAGAAGATATACTGATTTTTTTTTGAGTTAACCTACATTGCTAAAGGTGTTTATTCGTTGTAGGAGTTCCTTGGTACAATTTTGGGGCCACTTATGTATACTATCATATGATCAGCAAATAGTGAAAATTTGACTTCTTCTTTTCCAATTTGTATCCCCTTGATCTCCTTTTGTTGTCTTACTGCTCTAGCTAGAACTTTGAATACTATATTGAATAGTTAAGGAGAGAATGGACAGCCTCGCCTTATTCCTGATTTCAGTAGGATCGCTTTGAGTTTCTCTCCATTTAGTTTGATGTTGGCTATTGACTTGCTGTATATTGCCTTTATTATGTTTAGGTATGTTCCCTGTATCCCTGTTCTTTCCAAGACCTTCATCATGAAGGAATGTTGGATTTTATTAAAGGATTTTTTTTCAGTATCTAATGAGATGATCATGTGGTTTTCTTCTTTCAGTTTGTTTATGTGGTACATTACATTACAGATTTTTGTATGTTGAACCATCCCTGCATCTCTAGGATGAAGCCTAAAGGTCATAGTGAATGATTTTTTTTGATGTGTTCTTGGATTCGGTTTGCCAGTATTTTACTGAGTATTTTTACATCAATGTTCATGAGGGGGACTGGTCTGTAATTCTCTTTCTTAGTTGTGTCTTTGTATTGTTTGGGTATCAGGGTAACTGTAGTCTCATAAAAGAGTTTGACAATGTTCCTTCTGTTTCTGTTGTGTGGAACAATTTGAGGAGTATTGGTATTAGTTTATTGAAAATCTGGTAGAATTCTTTGCTGACTTTTTTGGTTGGGAGACTTTTGATGGCCGTTTCTTCCTTCGCAGTTATAGGTCTATTTAATTTGCTTATCTGATCTTGATTTAATTTTGGTATGTGATACTTATCTAGAAAATTGAACATTTTCTTTAAGTTTTCCAGCTTTGTGGAGTGCAGGTTTTTGAAATAGACCTGACGATTCCCTGGCTTTCCTCCGAGTCTGTTGTTATATCCATCTTTTCATTTCTGACTTTGTTAATTTGGACATTCTCTCTCTGCCTTTTGGTTAGTTTGGATAAAGGTTTGTCTATTTTGTTGATTTTCTCAAAGAACCAACTCTGTCTCCTTGATTCATTGTATTGTTTTCTTTGTTTCTATTTTGTTGATTTGGGCTCTTGGTTTATTTCCTGTCCTCTAGTCCTTCTGGGTGAGTTTGCTTCTTTTTGTTCTAGGGATTTCTGATGCTCTGTTAATTCGCTAGTGTGGAATTTTCCGGCTTCTTTATGTAGGCTTTACTGCTATGAACTTTCCTCTTAGCACTGCTTTCATTGTGTTCCATAAGTTTGGGTATGTTGTGCAGTCATGTTCACTGAATTTTAGGAAATCTTTAATTTCTTTATTTCTTTCTTGACATAGTGGTTATTCAGTTGAGCATTGTTCAGTTTCCATGAGTCTGTGGGCTTTCTGCAACTAGTGTTGTTATTGAATTCTAACTTTAAGTCATGGAGATCCAATAAGACACAGAGGATTATTCCAGTTTTTTTGTTAACTATTGAGATTTGCTTTATTGCTGAGTATGTGGCCAATTTTGGAGCAATAACTATGAGGTGCTTAGAAGAGGGTATATATTCTTTTGCCCTTGGGTGCAATGTTCTATAGATGGCTGTTGAGCCCATTTGAGTCATAACGTCTGTTAGATCCTTTTTTTCTCTGTTAAGTTTCTGTATGGCAGACCTGCCCAGTGATAAGAGTGGAGTATTGAAGTCTCCCATTATTAATGTGTGGGGCTTGATGTGTGATTTAACCTTTAGTAATGTTTCTTTTACAAATGAGGGTGCCCTTGTATTTGGGGGCCCACAGACACATAGAAATTAAACAGTGTTCTATTGAACCACCCCCTCTCCCCCCCATCAAGGAAGAAATAAAGAAATTAAAGACTTCCTAGAATTCAACCAAAATGAAGGCACAATGTACCCAAGCCTATGGGACACTGTGAAAGCAGTGCTAAGAGGCAAGTTCATAGCACTAAGTGCCCACATAAGGAAAGTGGAGAAAGCTCACACTAGTGACTTAGCAGCACACCTGAAAACTCTGGTGTTTTGATTATTATGTGGTAAGGAGACTTTCCTTTTTGGTCTGGTCTGTTTGTTGTTCTGTAAGCTTCTTTTATTTTTATAGGTATGTCCTTCTTTAGGTTGGAAAAGTTTTCTCCTATGCCTTGGTTAAATATATTTTCTGTGCTTATGAGCTGGAATTCTTCTTCAGTTCCTATTATTCTTAGGTTTGGTCTTTTCATGGTGTCCCAGATTTCCTGAATATTTTGTCTTAAGAATTTCTTGGCTTTAACATTTCCTTTACTGGTGAAGCTATTTCCTCTATCACATCTTCAACACCTGAGATTCTCTCTTCCATCTCTTGTATTGTTGTTTATGCTTGCATCTGTAGTTCCTGATCGTTTACCCAGATTTTCCATTTACAGATTTCCCTCGGGGTGTGTGTGTGTGTGTGTGTGTGTTACATTGCCTCTATTTCAGCTTTTAAGTCTTTTTTTGTTTTTTTTTTTTGTTAGTTTGTTTTGTTTTTCGAGACAGGGTTTCTCTGTGGTTTTGGAGCCTGTCCTGGAACTAGCTCTTGTAGACCAGGTTGGTGTCGAACTCACAGAGATCTGCCTGCCTCTGCCTCCTGAGTGCTGGGATTAAAGGCGTGCGCCACTGCTGCTTTTAAGTCTTGAACCACTTCTTTCATTTTGATTGCTTTTTCTTTAAGGGATTCGTTATTTCTTCCAATTTTTAGTTGTCTTTTTCTCCTTTTCTTTAAGGAAATTTTTCATTTCTTCTTTAAGGGCTTCAATCATCTTCATAAAGTTATTTTATGGTTGTTTTCTTCTGCTTCATCTGCATTGGGATGTTCAGGTCTTACTGTTGTAGAACCACTAGTTTCTGGTGGTGCTGTCTTGCTCTTCATGTTGTTGAGGGTATTCTTACCCAGTTGTCTACCCACCTCTTCCTCCAATCGGAACAGGGGGCTCCCTTCTCCAGTTGGTGTAGTTGGGGGCTGTGATTCCCTTGATTGCTCTTTCATGTGTAGGCAGAGCAGAGTCTTTGATTATCGTTCCTCCAGGTGCCTTTGAGCCCAAGGCTCAGATGGCCATTCCTCCAGGTGCAGGAGGAGCTAAGGCTGAGACTCTAATGGTCAGATAAGTTTTGGAGGCCACTGCTATAGTTGCAGCCCACTGTGCTGCTCACACTTCTCCCAGCAGCCTGGCCTGGCCCACCCGCAACCAGGCTGCTTCCCATGTCAGTCATAATATGTTTAACCAAGTATTGAACCCAAGTTTGAATTTGTGATGATTAATATTTGTCAGCTTGACTAGATTTAGCATCACATGGAAACACAGCACTGGGTGTGTCTGGGAGGGTATTTCCAGAAAGGTTTGACTGAGGAAGGAAGACCTACTTGAAAGTGGGTGGCACTATCCCTTGGACTGGGGTTCTGGATGAATCAAACAGAAGAAAGTGAGCTAGCTGAGCATGCACATTGGTCTCTTTCTGCTTCCTCGCTGCAGATGCCAAGTGACCTAGTGCCTCACACCCCTGCTGCCATTGCAACCACGACGGACTGGACCCTCAAACTGTGAGCCAAAAATAAAATAAAACACAACCCCTTGGTTTTCCAGGTATCTGGGCACAACAGCAAGACGGCATCTAATATGGGGTTCTTCTGGGTGAGTTACTGATTTGATTTCTACTTCCTTGTAAAATGTAGAAGTCAGGAACCTGATAAATAGATCGTTTGTAGATGCATTTAGGCCCAGGGTAGAAGAATAAGTGGCCCATGATAACATTCCAGTTTAGACCACTGATAGTAGCTCTGTGCAGGGCAGTCCCCAACTGTCCCCTTTCTGCCCTTTGCCGTGTCATAAAGCACATTATACTCCATATCTGCTCCTGCCAACCCAATCAGATCCTACCCAGAGAAGCTTTCATGTGTGCGTGTGTGTCTGTGTCTGTGTGTGTGCATGCGTGTGTGCCCACATGCCATGGCACAGGTGTATAGGTCAAGAGGACTTCCAGGAATCAGTTTTGTCCTTCTACCATGTAGTCCTGGGGTTGAACTCTGGTCAACAGGCTTGGCAGCAAGTACTCTTGCCTACTGAGCCATTTTGCTGGACCTCTTCTACTGTTTTTTATTATTAGCTTTTTAAAAAAAGCTAATCTAGACTCTCATTCATTCTCTCCAAATCATTGGCACCTGTTACCATAGCTTTATCTCAGTACCATTTTCTCCATTTCAATGCCAGATCCTCAGCCCCACTGGCTGTCTATATCTGAATCTTCTATTAACCTGTAAGAATAGTCATCCGGGTGTGATTACTAATAGCTCGATACTGTTTCTAACCAGTGAGCATAGACTTTAGTAAACATTTTATCCCCCACTGTAATATTTGTGGTTGCCTCTCCTTCACCAACCTAATTATGAATTCCTAGAGAACGACAGATATATTTGTCTTCTTCCTTCTCATGCCTAGAACATCCTTAAAGTGGTTGGTACTCCGATGTAAGTGGAATTAATAACTAAATAAACACATTTTTGCTCAGAGTACACTTTAATAAATTTTTTTAAAAAAATAATTTTGTTTATTTGACATCTGGGTTTGCAAATGATAGGAACAAAGGTACTGGGCCTAGATAAACACGAGCAGGAGCTGGGACTCTGGTCAGTTTTACTTGTGAGTGGGAAGAGAAAAAAAATAACATGAGGTGAAGGCAAGAAGGTGAAGTAGTGAAGAACCTCCAAGTAGTCCAGTGGCTCTGCACCCCGGTTCATCACAGATGGCATCCCGTAAGACAGTATGAAAGTTGCCGGCATGAACAGTGCAATCTCCATTCTACCCTGTGGAGTAAAAAGAGAAGTTTTTTTGCTCTCTGTGAAATTGCTGCTTCACCACACCCCTCCCCTAGTATTGCAGAGTCTTCCCTGCAGAGCAACACTCAGAGCCCCTTCATTCCTAACTTGGCTTCCTTTCTGATTCTTCTTTGAGGTCCCCTCACCCTGGGGCTTGCCCTCTTCCCGCTTTTTTATTATTTTTTTATTTTTTTTGATATTTAATCATTAAAGTAGAGTGCTGCTAGGAGCCAACCTGTTGCTTTTTGTTATGAAAAGTTTGTTAATGATTTTTTTTTTTGGTTTTTCAAGATAAGATTTTTCTGTTTAGTCCTTACTGTCCTGGAACTCACTCTGTAGACCAGGCTGGCTGAAACTCAGAGATCTGCCTGCCTCTGTCTCCTGAGTGCTGGGATTAAAGGCATGTGCCACCAGCGCCCAGCAGCATCCACATTTTTAATTCCTCATTTCCCTTTGAAAGTGGGTGTTACTATTCCATAGGATTTAAAATTAATTAGAAAAAAATTCTAGTTGCAATCTTTGAGCCTCCCCTTCAAAAAGGATCAGCCCCAATAGTCATTAATTTTTACTTCCTGGATCTTGTTTTGAGCAAGCAGCACTCATAATTCTTCATTCTTATCAATCCCTGGATATGGGAATGTTTATATTAGTTCTATGTCCTCTTTGAAGCACCGGAAAGATCAAGTGGTCCCTGATGCATCCAGCTTTGAGGAGCTGAAAACTTCGAGGTTATCTGTCATCTAAAGGCCCCCTTTTAACTTAGGAAATATTGTTTATTATGAGAGGGTCCCTGCAGGAGACACATTTGCATTACAACTTTGCTATGCTTTCAGCTGACTGGATCAATGAGAAAACACCGGTTCATACTGAACCCATTAGAGTTGTTGTCTCAGGAAATTTGACTAGGACTAACCGGTCCCCTTAGGACTTTAAGTTACAGACTTGGGATGCTGTATTGTGTCGTGTGGGTTGGAGAGCAGAGGATGCTGGTCTGCAGAGACTGGTAACTTGCATGTGCAATGGAAGCACATGGGATGCCTCTGACTGTCTTCCAGTCTCTCCTGAGGTTCCAACCTTTTCCTGAGGTCCTGCTGTGTCCCTTGAATGGGCGCAATAAGAGACTGTCCCGCGCTACCGTCTCGCCAGCAAGAACGACGCTGCACAATCAGGATCCTTCTGCAGAAAAGCTTTAATGCGTCTTGAGAGGGAGAGCATAAGCTTACAAGGCAGAGACCCCAAGGAACAAAAACCCAACCCTTATATAGGTTAACAGTCCTCGCCTCGGACATGTCACACCCTGACTGGCTGCAGCTCGTCGGCCCATATGACGCCACGGGAGAGACAGAGAGCAAGGGATGGAATTTTACCATGCACATACGCACTGGCTTGATTATGGGGTGGTGCTGCCGGATGTCAGCGCCATCTTGTAATGGAGTATGTGGGAGTGGCCCCCCACAGATGGGCACCTGCCCAGGTAGAGGAAAACAGTCTTGCAGAGATTGAGAAGGCAGAGAAAAGGCTCCACAGCCTGAACAGAGTGCTCAAGAGGACAGGAAGCATACAGAAAAGGCACTTTAAGGGAGTGAGTGACAAGAGCCTGTGGGATAAGCAGAGTGTCCAGACGCCTGTGGAGAGTATTGCCAAAGACAGGCAGCTCGGGAGCCCACCCACAGCAGAGTGGCAGCAGCTCAGTCTGGTTCAGAAGCCCAGGACCTTAGTGGGAGATTCCTTCCACCCAGAGCCCTTGCTCCCAAAGGAGCATGGGGAGGCAGTGTCTTCTTCCCCAGAACATTCGCTGGTGGACAAGACTCCCACTACAAAATCACTGCCTGAGTTCATAGACAGACGAAAAGACTTGTCTTACACCTTTTTGTTTCACAAATGCCAATGTGAAAAGAATGAAGTGGTCTAACCCTAGTTTACTATCTGAAAAGAGACATAGGAACCTTAGGAAGAAAAAGTTTCATTTCCGGTTGATTGCAAAGAGTCCAGCATCCTCTGCAGTGAGGAGACTGGTAAATTCCCCTGCAGGAGGGGCCTTTTCATCTTTAGGAGACCCGAGTTATGCAGAAAAGCCTTTTGCACAATTAGATGCTGCCTTAGAACCTCCTTCCAAAAAACCTCTGGCTTCAATATTGATGATATTGAAGAAAGTATCTTTGAACCAACCACCCCTATGTCTGAAGAACCTATATCAGAATATATATTCCCTGAAATGACTGCTGTATAGTCTTTTGGGCCTACATATGATTTAATTCCAACAGGTATCACTGTGCCTGAAGAAACTGCATCAGAAAATATACCCTCTGAGAATCCTATTGTAGAAGCTGCATCAGAAAATATACCCTCTGAAAATGTGCCTGCATCTGATTTAATTACAACTCTTCAGCAAGCCAGCAAGGCACAGTTAGACTTCATCTTGGGGCCTGACTCCCATGAATTTGCTTACTCGTTGCTGATGTCACCAGGTGAACACTTTGAATCTCAGCTAAACCAGCAGCTGTGGCCCCTCATCCCCAACAACAACGTGAGAAGGCTTATTTCTCACGTTATCAGGACTTCGAAGATGGACTGCTCTGATCCCAGTGTGCAACTGTCCTGTGCCAAGCTTATCTCCAGAACCGGCCTCCTGATGAAGCTTCTCAGTGAGCAACAAGAATTCAAGTTGTCCAGGGCCGACTGGGATACGGACCAGTGGAAAACTGAGAACTACATCAATAAATTAATCATTTATTAATGAATTATTTTTGGTAGAAGTGGGGCAAGGCTATAATCCCTTTAGTCCACACCCAGTGACATACTTCCTCCAGTGAGGCTGCACCTCCAGAAGGCTCCATACCCTCCCCATCCGACCCCTACCAAGCAGCACCTCCAATTGGGGACCATGTGTTTAAAACCATTTGGGAGGACATTTCTCATTCAAAACACAACATCCACATTAGAAGATGGTGGCACTCACAGGAATGTCAGGTGACCGGCAGAGGGGGGGCGCGGAACACCTCTTAAAGGGCCACAGATAGTCTGAGGCGTTTTCTGGTCCATCTTGTAACACTTTAGCATTTCACAGTCAGCCAATCTACTTTGTAGTTGATTTAACAGAGGTGCAGCTTTTTCCCGTGGAAACTTCGGCTCGCCATTGTCCCTGTTAGCCAAGCATAACATTTTGTGCCTGCAGAGACCAGGCGTTGCCTAACATCCACACTGAATGGAAGGCTCACTCCTAGGATCTGGTATCAGTAAGGTTGAGCAATCAGGAAAGTAGGCTTCAAGAAAGAGAAATAATTGTTAAGGCGTTAAGGCATAAAGCCCTGGATCATATCAGGTCTGCTAGACATCTGACAATTTTATGCTGTCCTTTGTGTCTGATACAACATTTACATGTAATACATAATAGGAAGTTGTGGGTTTTTTTTTTTTTTTTTTTAAATTTGGGCAATGAGGACTAGTCCTGGCAGGAGTAATCCTTTACCAGGCTTTATGAAAGTGGAGGATTGAAGAATGAAGCGGGGTCAGGTGCCCGAAGTCATCCCTTGCAGCCACATCCATTCATGGCGCCTAAGCATATGCACTGCTAGCCGAATGCAGTTCCGAAATCAGGGTCTTCTGTCTGGTGCACTTGGCTGACCTGCTGTTGTGCCAGGAGAGGTGAAGTGGCCGAGCCGCTTGGTGGTTGCTCCTGCTTGGGAGGAAGGAAATCCTGTTGATAAGTCAACCCTGACTCGGTATGAGAGTAAGAGGATGGATCTTTAGTTTCTCTTCTCTCTTCTCATTCTTCAACATCTGGCCAGCCAGTTAGTCTCTCACGGCTTCGACAAGCTCGTGCTGCTGACTGAGCAGGCGCTAGAGAGCTTGCACTGGGGCAGATCCCCTTTGTGGCCGCTGACAGCGCACCCTCGAATAAAGTCCTTCCACCTGCTCCAAGAGTGGAGATCCTCAGCAGCCCTCAGTTGGGCTGCTGCCTCCCTGATCCTGGACAGGATCCAAGTCAACCCCGTTCTCTCTCCAAGCCATTTGATAACTTCCTCACATTGCTCTCTGTCAATCAAGTTCCTGTAGCCAAGCCTCTTGGCAGGTTTCTCACACTTGGAGAGGATTTGGTCTTTCCTGGCCTTGGTGGGGCTCTCTCACTGTTGTGCCTGTTTGGAGCGCTCATGAAAAGAACTGGCCTATGAGACTGAACGGTGGTCTTGTTAGCATGGGTTGTCACAAGTGTTTTTCTAAATTTATTGACCCTGGGATTGAAGTACCTGTAAAAAAAAATGTGGAGAAGGGTGGTCTCTGAGTGAGCTGGCACTGGCGGACCCTGTACATCCTGCTCCGTGGCTCCAAGGCTTCCTCTTGTCTGGCTGCTTCTTGTTCTGACATTCCTCATTTCCTTTTTCTTTCCTTTCTTAAGTGTTTGCCTAGAATGACTTTACTGAAGAGACAATATACTGGTTGCTTTCTTTTATTCCAAGCTGGTGCCAGAAATCAGCATAACCCCTCGATTCCACAGATGTGGAAGGCTGTGCAGGTTCAGAATATTTCTCTTAGGCTTGTAGAAGAGCAAGCTTGAGTATGGTCTTTGGGTTTCTTTTTTAATCTAAGTCTCTGTCATTTTATCAACAAAGACTTAGGAGCCAGACGTTGGGGTAAAAACTTGCAAGCTCAGAGAGGCAGAGAAAGCACCCAGCTGTTCCTCCTCTGCCATCGTCCCAGAAAGAGAGCTTTCTCCTATGCTGCCTGGAGACAAAAACCCCTCCAACCTCCCCTCTACTTCTTGTGTGCTTCTCTCTCCATCCTCTTGACTTTCACCTACTCTATGACTTTTTCATGGAAGTTGGTTGCTTGCTTGCTCTCAACCTATGGTTGATTTGATTTAATCCTGTTTATAATATTCCAGCAGAAAGCTCTTGGATCAACTTTGTGTACTAGGGCTGAGCTATCCCATGGCACACACCATGAGTTGACTTTCCTAACATAATAGGTTGATGCTTTGTGCTTCTTCCCTCACCTTTGGCCATTCCATCCCCCTAACAGGAAACTGTGCTTTAACCAAATGTTGTGTCATTCGGTCAGTCCCCAGAGTCCAATGGGAGCCTCTTTGGGGGGAGGGGTGAACAAGCTTAGGGATGGGAATTATGGGTAACTGAGCTATTTCCTCAGTGCAAAAAGGCAAGACCCCTTTGCTACCACATCCTGGTCACAAAGAATCAGACAGGTACCAGTTCCACTGTAACACTTTGGCTTCCAGGGCTAAGCCTGCAAAGGACTCTGTCTTCAAACAGATCCAGTCCACCATTGTATGGGGCACTCTTAGGACTGATCCTAGGGTGGCTGGCGGTGACTGACTATAAGGTTTTCCATGCCTTGTAGGATGTCCAGATTTGTTTCTCAAAGAAGGAATATTTATTCTATGTAAGTGGAAAGCATTTGCAAAAGAAGCCTACAGGCAAATGTTGGTAGACTCCTTTTTGCTTTATGAAGAGTTCCCAGTTGCCAAGTCACCAATAAACATGATATCCACTATTAGGGTATCTGGCTCAATATTGGTCAGGGTTGCATGCACAGAGAAGAGCATACTGGCAGTCGCAAAAGCTGCTCTTTGTTCTTGCCCACATTGGAAATTAGTTCCCTTCTAAGTAAGCCTGTAGAAGGTTTTTATAATAACCTGTTAATATAGTTTGCGATTTCTCTAGTATGCAAACCTACCAATTAGGAACTGTATTTGAATTTTGTCCCTGGGTGGTGGGATTAAGGGTGCATGCCACCACCATCTTGTTCGCCATTACTCTAGAATTTAGAAAAGAATTTACAGAGATCCACCTATCTCTGTCAGGATTAAAGTCATGGGCTACCACTACCCTACTCAAACCTCTTATCTTCAAATCACTCCAACTCTTAGAGATTTAGAAAATAAGTTTGTGCTATAGTAACCCTTTTTTTTATTGAGAAAAGGAAAAAAAAACTTTCTGCCTCCTCCCAGCCTCCCATTTCCCTCCCCCACCTCCTACCTTTCTCCCCCTCCACCTATTCCTCTCCCCCCTCCCTCTCCAGTCCAAGGAGCAGTCAGGGTTCTCTGCCCTGTGGAAATTCCAAGGTCCTCCCCCCTCCGTCCATGTCTAGGAAGATGAACATCCAAACTGGCTAGGCTCCCCCCAAGCCAGAACATGAAGTAGGATCAAAACCCTGTGCCATTGTCCTTGGCTTCTCATCAGTCCTCATTGTTCGCCATGTTCAGAGAGTCCAGTTTTATCCCATGCTTTTTCAGTCACAGTCCAGCTGGCCTTAGTTAGCTCCCAATAGATCAGCCCCACTGTCTCAGTGGGTGGGTGCACCCCTCGTGGTCCTGACATCCTTGCTCATGTTCTCCCTCCATCCGCTCCTCATTGGGACCTTGGGAGCTCAGTCCAGTGCTCCAGTGTGGGTCTCTATCTCTATCTCCATCCATCACCAGATGAAGGTTCTATGGTGATATGCAAGATATTCGTCAGTATTGCTATAGGATAGGGTCATTTCAGGTTCCCTATCCTCAGCTTCCCAAGGAACTAATTGGAGACATCGCCTTGGACTCCTGGGAGCCACTCTAAGAAGTCTCTTGCCAACCCTAAGGTGGCTCCCTTAATTAAGATATGTGCTTCCCTGCTCCCCTATCCAACCTTCCTTTATCCCAATCATCCTGTTTCCCCAAGTTTCCCCAATCCTCCCCTTCTCACTTTTCTCTCCCCATCCCCCCTTATCCCCATCCCACCCCACCCCCAAGATCCCAATTTTCTCCCCGGCAATTTTGTCTATTTCCCATAGCCAAGAATATAAGTATATGATTTTCCTTGGGTTCACCTTCTTATTTAGCTTCTTTAGGTTCACCAGGTATACACTCCGTGACCTTTATTTATGGCTAGAAACCAATTATGAGTGAGTACATCCCATGTTCATCTTTTTGGGTCTGGGTTACCTCACTCAGGATAGTGTTTTCTATTTCCATCCATTTGCATGCAAAATTCGAGAAGCCATTGTTTTTTACCACAGCATAGTACTCTAATGTGTATATATTCCATACTTTCTTCATCCATTCTTCAATTGAAGGGCATCAAGGTTGTTCCAGGTTTTGGCTATTACAAATAATGATGCTATGAACATAGTTGAACAAATGCTTTTGTCATAAGATAGGGCATCTCTTGGGTATATTCCCAAGAGTGGTATTGCTGGGTCCAGGGGTAGGTTGATCCCGAATTTCCTGAGAAACTGAAACACTGATTTCCAAAGTGGTTGCACAAGATTACATTCCCACCAGCAATGGATGAGGGTACCCCTTCCTCCACAGCCTCTCCAGCAAAGGCTATCATCGGTGCTTTTGATTTTAGCCATTCTGACAGGTGTAAGATGATATCTCAAAGTTGTTTTGATTTGCATTTCCCTGATCGCTAATGAGGTTGAGCATGACCTTAAGTGTCTTTTGGCCATTTGAACTTCTTCTTTTGAGAATTCTCTGTTCAGTTCAGTGCCCCATTTTTAATTGGGTTAATTAGCATTTTAAAGTCTAGTTTCTTGAGTTCTCTATATATTTTGGAGATCAGACCTTTGTCAGTTACGGGTTTGGTGAAGATCTTCTCCTAGTCAGTAGGGTGCCTTTTTGTCTTAGTGACAGTGTCCTTTGCTTTACAGAAGCTTCTAATCTTTAGTAGGTCCCATTTATTCAATGAGGCCCTTAGTGTCTGTGCTGCTGGGGTTATACAGAGGAAGCGATCTCCTGTGCCCATCTGTTGTAGGGTACTTCTCATTTTCTCTTCTATCAGTTTCAGTGTGTTCGGACTGATATTGAGGTCTTTGATCCATTTGGACTTGAGTTTTGTGCAAGGTGATAGATATGGGTCTATTTTCATTCTTCTACAGGTTGACATCCAGTTGTGCCATCACCATTTGTTGAAGATGCTTTCTTTCTCCCATTGTATACTTTTAGCTCCTTTATCAAAAATCAGGTGGTCATATGTTTGTGGGTTAAAATTCGGGTCTTCTATGTGATTCCATTGGTCGACTTCTCTGTTTTTATGCCAGTACCACACTGTTTTCATTACTGTAGCTCTGTAATAGAGTTTGAAGTCAGGGATGGTAATGCCTCCAGAAGATCCTTTATTGTATAGGATTGTTTTGGCTATCCTGGGTTTTTTTGTTTTACCATATAAAATTGATTATTGTCCTCTCAAGATCTGTGAAGAATTTTGATGGGACCTTGATGGGAATTGCATTGAATCTATAAATTGCCTTTGGTAGAATTGCCATTTTTACTATGTTGATCCTCCCAACCCAAGTGCAAGGTAGATCCTTCCATTTTCTGTTATCCTCTTCAATTTCTTTCTTCAATGCTTTAAAGTTCTTGTCAAATAGATCTTTCACTTCCTTGGTTAGAGTTACCCCAAGATATTTCATGCTGTTTGTGGCTATTGTGAAAGGTGAAGCTTCTCTGATTTCCCTCTCTGCTTCCATATCCTTTGTGTATAAGAGGGCGACTGATTTTTTGGAGTTGATCTTGTATCCTGCCACATTACTAAAGGTGTTTATCAGCTGTAAAAGTTCTTTGGTGGAGTTTTGGGGGTCACTTATGTACACTATCATATCATCTGCAAATAACGAAAGTTTAACTTCTTCCTTTCCAATTCGAATCCCCTTGATCCCCTTATGTTGTCTTATTGCTATTGCTAGAACATCAAGCACTATATTGAAGAGGTATGGCGAGAGTGGACAGCCTTGTTGTGTTCCTGAGTTTAGTGGGATGGCTTTGAGTTTCTCTCCGTTTAATTTGATGTTAGCTGTCGGCTTGCTGTATATAGTTTTTATTATATTTAGTTATGACCCTTGTATCTCTAATCTTTCCAAGACTTTTATCATAAAGGGATGTTGAATTTTGTCAAATGCTTTTTCAGCATCTAATGAAATGATCATATGGTTTTTTTCTTTCATGATGTGGGAGTGTCATATATGAATCTGTTGATTTCATTGGTTAAGTAATAAACACACTGCTTGGCCTCATAGGTTAAAGCATTGGTGGGAGGAGTAAACAGAATAGAATTCTGGGCGGAAGAGGAAGTGAGGTCAGACTCTGCTCTGCTCCTAGAGAGACTCTGCTCTCTGGAGCAGATACGCCATGCTCAGAGCTCCCAGACAACTCCCACCCAGGATGGATGTAGGCTAGAATCTTCCCGGTAAGCGCACCTTGGGGTGCTTACACTCATTATTAGAAATGGGCTAGTCCAGGTGCAAGAATTAGCCTGTAAGGGCTAGAGTTCATGGGCCAAGCAGTTCTTTAAATGAATACAGTTTTGTGTTGTTATTTCGGGCATAAGCTAGCCAAGCGGCCGGGGTGTTGGGGACGCAGCCCCGCCGCTCTTATTTCAACAGATGGCTGCCCAACGTGAGGCTGACTGAATCCACAAAAAGCCTGAGAAAGCTTGGAAAAAAAATGGAGTGAAGCATGTTTTCTTGGTAGCAGAAATTTCTTGGGTCTGCTCTGCTTGCTAGAGGCAAGCAAGCGCTCTCATCTAAGAGAGGCTTCCTGACTCAGCTTCAGCTGCAAAACCCTGCAGCTCATTAAGAGGTCCTGCCATGAAACACTTAAATAGTGTTGACGAAAAGCTGAACGCATGCTTTTCGGTTTTCAGCCGTAGCAGGAAAAAAGTTATGCTGTTTAAAAATGCCGGCTTTCTGGGCCGTCCTGCCAGGGCAAACTCTGACTGAGGCAGGAGGGCCAACTACCTAGAGAGGACTTGACTGTTGTCTGTTGTAGCTCGCTGGCTGGCAGGGACCTTGAAACACCATAGAATTGTGGCTATAAACAAGGCTACAGCCTGTATCTCTGCCATGAGGCTGGAAAGCTAAGGAATGGACTGGATCTTGCTGGCAAAGCCACGGCTTTAATCCTACTCATATTGCTCAGTAATTTAAAGACTCATGTGGTCAGAAAAACAGAGAGAGATACAGTAAAGAGAGCGTCAAAGACAAAGAAAAATTTTTAAATGATTTACAGTGTTAAAAATGTATGCAGACTAAAAGTTAAAATTCTTAAAGAAAAAAAAAGTAAGAAAAAGAGAAGTTGTGTGTGGTAGTACATGCCTTTAATCCCAACACTTGGGAGGCAGAGGGAGATTGACCTCTGTGACTTCAAGGTGTGGTAGCACACGCCTTTAATCCCCGTGCCTAGAAGGCAGAGACAAACAGATCTCTGAGAGTTCAAGGAGAGCCTGTTCTACAGAGTTATTCCAGGTCAAAGAGATACAGAGAATATAAAATAAAAGTAAAAATAAATGAAATAGAGGTAAAAATAAAGCGTACAAAGATGGAAAATACACAGAGAATCTTGATACTGTATACTATTATGCTCTCTTTGAATTGTTTGAATGCTGAGGAAGGAGCAACAGATGCTAAAAGATATTTGTTTATAAATGCTGCTGAACTAATCCAACAGAGATTTTGATGCCTTGACTTTGAAATTTGGATCTAAGGACGTGATACTTTGGAAAGAAGTTTCTTTTTTTGTTTTCACAGAGGATGAAACCCTGTTCATTTCTTCTATTCCGATATGGTATGATGGACCACGCCCTCCTGAACAGTTGCTGTGAATACCTTCAGAAAATTGCTTCGCTCAACTGCCAACTGAGATGAAACTAGCACACAGGTTATACCATGAAAGACCTAATTAACGACGCCCCCATTCAGCAGGAAGCAGTTTGGAGAGAAAAAACTACGCCCATATTCCCAAATATTGTTTATAAATGTTCTTTTACATTTAAAGGGGGAGATGATATAGGTATAAATAATTTACATTGATATGGATTTTGCTTTAGTGATTTAAATTTAAGGTTAATTTTG
This sequence comes from Alexandromys oeconomus, assembly GCA_963919705.1. Classification (NCBI taxonomy): domain Eukaryota; kingdom Metazoa; phylum Chordata; class Mammalia; order Rodentia; family Cricetidae; genus Alexandromys; species Alexandromys oeconomus. Next base: position 202,199 of record CAWTZB010000182.1, on the reverse strand, counting down.
TAATGTATATAGGTTGTTAATGAATAATCATTAATAATAGTTAAGTTTGTAGTCATGTTAGTTAAGATTTTCTAGATGTGCATAGATATATTTTAGATAGGCATTCTTCATATTTTTCAAAGATTATAGAATATGGCATTTTAAATGTTTTAATAACTTAGGACTTTTCATGACAATGAGACACTCTGCTCCTGGCAGCACCAATCTACTTCAAGAGGAAGATGGGCATCGAAGAGGATCCTTATAGAGTTTGATAGCCATTTGGGCAAGAAACTGCTCTTGCCTGGACTACTTCATAAACTGGACACAGAGAACCCGCAGAGAGAGGACTGCTGAACTTGCCTAAAGGTGAGATGATCTTTCGGGGTTCCTGATTCATGAAAGAGTCTGCAAGACATTCTTCAGGACAAGCAGATAGTGACTGCCTTTGAAATTTCCTGCTTTGTGGAAATGTCTGCTGGAAACTATGGGCCTGTAGGCCGAAGATGGATGCCCCAACGGTATAGAGAAACTTTGGATGACTGTCCAGGCAGCGAGATGTCTCTGTCATTTCTAGAGTTTTGGATTTCTTGTTTGCTTAGGTAATATTGTATCTTTCTGGAATCTTTAAAGGAGTTGAAGAATAGTTAGTTATAGTTATAGTTTTCCTTAGTTATGATATAGATTATTGTAATTTTTACTTGATAACTGTTTTGTTATATGTAATTTTGCTATGTTAAGTTAAAGCCTTTTTTTGTTTAAACAGAAAAAGGGGAAGTGATGTGGGCGTGTCATATATGAATCTGTTGATTTCATTGGTTAAGTAATAAACACACTGCTTGGCCTCATAGGTTAAAGCATTGGTGGGAGGAGTAAACAGAAGAGAATTCTGGGCGGAAGAGGAAGTGAGGTCAGACTCTGCTCTGCTCCTAGAGAGACTCTGCTCTCTGGAGCAGATACGCCATGCTCAGAGCTCCCAGACAACTCCCACCCAGGATGGACGTAGGCTAGAATCTTCCCGGTAAGCGCACCTTGGGGTGCTTACACTCATTATTAGAAATGGGCTAGTCCAGGTGCAAGAATTAGCCTGTAAGGGCTAGAGTTCATGGGCCAAGCAGTTCTTTAAATGAATACAGTTTTGTGTTGTTATTTCGGGCATAAGCTAGCCAAGCGGCCGGGGTGTTGGGGAAGCAGCCCCGCCGCTCTTATTTCAACACTTTCAGCTTATTTATATGATGGATTACATTGATAGATTTTTGTATGTTCAACCAGCCCTGCATCTCTGGGATGAAGCCTACTTGATTATAATGGATAATTTTTCTAATGTGTTCTTGGATTCGGTTTGCCAGTATTTTGTTGAGGATTTTTGCGTCGATGTTCATGAATGAGATTGGCCTGTAATTCTCTTTCCTGGTACAGTCTTTGTGTGGTTTTGGTATCAGAGTAACTGTAGTTTCATAAAAGGAATTTGGTAATGGCTCTTTTGTTTCTATATTGTGAAATACCTTAAGGAGTATAGGTATTAGGTCTTCTTGGAAGTTCTGGTAGAATTCCGCATTGAAACCATCTGGTCCCGGGCTCTTTTTGGTAGGGAGGTTTTTTTTATAACAGCTTCTAATTCTTCGCGACTAACAGGTATTTAGATTGTCCACCTGATCCTGGTTTATCTTTGGTATATGGTATTTATCTAAAAAAGTGTCCATTTCTTTTAGATTTTCCAGTTTTGTGTCATACAGGCTTTTGTAGTAAGATCTAATAATTCTCTGAATTTCCCCTGTGTCTGTGGTTATGTTCCCCTTTTCATTTCTGATCTTATTAATTTGCCTACTCTCTCTCTCTGCCGTTTGATTAGTTTGGATAGGGGTTTATCAATCTTGTTGATTTTCTCCAGGAACCAGCTTTTTGTTTCATTGATTGTTTGGATTGTTTTCTGTGTTTCTATTTTGTTGTTTTCAGCCCTCAATTTGATTATTTCCAGTCTTTTACTCCTCCTAGGTGAGTCTGCTTCTTTTTTTTTTTTCTTGAGCTTTCAGGTGGGCTGTTAAGTCTCCAATGTGTGCTTTCTTTGTTTTCTTTAAGTGGGCACTTAGGGCTATGAACTTTCCTCTCAGGACTGCTTTCATAGTGTCCCATAAGTTTGAGTATGTTGTTTCTTTATTTTCATTGAATTCAAGGAAGACTTTAATTTCTTTCTTTATTTCTTCCTTAATCCAGGTGTGGTTCAGTAGTTGACTGTTCAGTTTCCATGAGTTTGTAGGCTTTCTGGGGGTAGCATTGTTGTTGAATTCTAACTTTAATCCTGATCTGATAAGACACAGGTGGTTGTAGTAACCCTTTGAATTTATCTAAAACATTTAAAATCTCTTAACTATGTTTTTAATACCAAACAACAAAATTTTTATTTAAAAGAAAACTGGAAAGCTGATGTCCAAGATGGTGTGGGCCACATGACAATCTACAGTCCAAATTCTAATATGGAGTTAAGACGGGTGGTTTATTTAAGATAGTCCATTTTTGTTTCATGCCAAAAAGGCAAGTGTGTCTTTGATAAATTATCATTTGAAAATATTATTTTTTATTTTTTTCATGCCTAATCAAAGGCATTTGTTAGTCTTATGAGTTAGTTTGAACTGAATGACCGAACTTTCTAAACTATAGTCTCTCCTCATTGAGGAATCCTCTCCTGTTTGAATCAAATCTTTCTTGATGGTATCTACACCTTTTCTTCTCCAATGGAAACAAAGGCAAAATGTCTTCCCCAACATAACATGTATCCCAGTTTCCATTCTGAAATCAATGGAATATTTCTTAAAAAATTATTGTAATTGAATAAAAAAAAAAACTAAACAAATGAAAGACCTCAATGAGGTCTTTAAAATATACAACATCTCTCTGCAGAGGTTGTCCTTTTTCTCATTAGCATTTAAACAATTTAACGTTAATAAAGCACTGCTATCTCTGAGGTCTTTATTGCCCCTTTCTGTTTATTAAACATGATCTGAAGTGGGATTAGATCTTTCTATAACTGCTTATCCCGTGATATACCTATAATATGCCTTTGTTGTAATATGCATACAAGAAATGGTATCATTTTATTAGAAACATATGATAGATCATTGTCAGTCTTCATTTGAACAAATATTCATATAATAGCCATAACTTCTAATAAATGTGTAATTACAGAATTACCTTTTCCATGGTTTTATTTAATCATGATTAGAATATTCAAACAGAAAACCTAGATATAAGGTGTGTGGTAGGGCTGAGCCACAGCACAACTCATGGCTTTCCAGTAAAGAGCACAATCTTTACTGGATTCACAGTGTAATCAAATATCCTGCAACATTAGGTCAATCTTTATCTTCAGAGTCTTTGTTTCCACCTGTGCATCTATCTTTGCCTGTGGAGATTACTGTAGAGAGGCTGCAACAGAAAAACTCCAGACTCACTCAGAGGGCTTAGAGAAGAAAAGGAAAAACAAGGAAAACCAGGCTGACGGTGAGGTGACCCTGGTGAATGCAGTTTCTGCGTGCAGCTCTGGCCAATGCCTGCAAGCAACTGGCAAGGAGCTATTTCATAAATTTGTGTCCCAAAAGTTGGGCGCTAGTTGAAGCATAAATCTAATTAATCTTATCAATAAAAACCAGAAGTTAAAATTGGGGGTAAAAACCTGAAAGATTAGAGAAGCAGAGAGAGAGAGAGAGAGAGAGAGCCATAGTCCCTTCCTACCTCTTTCGTCCTCCATCTGAAAAGGCTAAGATCCTGTCTCCTTTCTGTACAGACCTCCAGACCTCTATGGTTAACTAGTGGCTAGCTCTATCCTCTGACTCCAAGCAAGCTTTATTTGTCAGAACACAAACAAAACTCACACAACTTTGGTGGGAGGAGCAGGAGCCAGCTGTACACACTGCATCTGCACTCAGGGAGCAGAGGGAGATGAAAGCTAGGGCTTCACTTTCCCACACTGTTGAACTACCCAGATCTTTCCACAACTTACTTTTGGTCATGGTGCTTTATCACAGCAATAGTAACACTAACCAAGACATTATTAAAATAGTGATTTCCAAGAAATTGAAATTTCCCCACAATCTAGTGATGGGAAAAGGAAAAAGCCAAAGCCTGGTGTCAGTCAGAGATTCTCAATAATGTGCCAGAGAGATGGGAACAGAGTTATGTCATGAACAGGGTTACTTAGTAATGTATACTTCTTGCCCTCTATTTGAATCTAAACTTTATGTCAGGACCAAGAAGATGGACTCGAGGAGAACCTGGTGCTCCACTTCCCGATGTGGCCACACTGGATAAATCTTCCTCTACTTTTCATGACTGTTTCCTCTATCAGCCTTTTGAGCCTAGTTTGTTTTGAGGGCTGGGACATAGGCTTGGACCCTAACAACTCTAGTTACCCTCTTTATCCAGAATGATAGCAGTTTCTAGACAACCATTACTCTAAGTTCTTAAACACACACACACGGAAGGTCAGGGCTCCTCTTGTCTGGGGGCTGCTCTGTTCTCACTGCATGTCCTTCTTCCCCCATCACTTGGGGGCCTCACGATGCTTCTAATGATCATGAGGGTCAGGTGCAGCTACAGGTTCTTACCAGGAGAATCAAGACGAATTCTGACGATGGTGAGGGCCAGAGGAGGGAGGAAGGGATGATAAGAGGGATATGGACACCTCAGAAATAGGGATAGATGATCCAAGCAGGAGACTATAGCCCCTGACTTCTAACACCGTTTCCCTCATGTCTAAAGGATATGAAGCCTGGCACAGTTATGCACGCCTTTCATTCCGGTACTCAAAAAGTAGAGGCAGGTGGATCTCTGTGAGCTTGAGGACACCCTGGTCTACAAGGTGAGTCCCAGGACAGTGAGGGCTACATATGGAGACCCTGTCTCTATAAACCAAAATAAATAATGCTAATAATAATGAATAGTAATATTAAATAAATGGATGTGGAAAGTGCTTGTGTTGCCAGTTCTGGGGCGAAGAATAACGTTTCTCAAAACTTGTTTTGAGAAATGAACAATTTAAGCAGCTGTGTGGAAAGACCTGGCCCAGGCTTTGGGAAGCCCAGCAACAGAGGCTCCTCTATTCCTGCTTTGTCAGGTTCTCTTTGTTTCTAACACTGTTACCAAGGTCAATAGCCCTTCCACTCAAGTGTAGCATTGGAGCTGGCTTGAGAGTTTCTGTCCCTGTGTCAACATTGTAACTAAAGTGCCCAGCTCTGTTCCTGGTGCATCCTTGGTCCTCAGGAAGAGTGGCATCACCTTCCATATGGATGCTGACTTTTGTCCACAGCAAGGTTTGTGTTTCTCCAAATCCCTGTCTCTGCAGCACGGCAGGGTAAGGGCCGAGAGGCTTCGGTCCGTAAAGGTCTAATAGCTTATGATGATATGTGGTCTAGGGTACTTGAGCAGGCTGCATTCTGCTTACATTCCATGTCCTGTGGCCTGGACCTCACTGGTAACCTTGACGTGGCCCAGACTAACCTTGAAAGTGTAGGAATTCTCTTGCCTGGAACTCCTAAATCCTGAGATTACAGGCCTGCCCAACCCCAGCTACCAGAAGACAGTTTGGAACAATGCTGCTATGGTAGTTTGTTGGGGCAAATGGCATAAGACATAAAAGTTCAGCCCAGGGCTTGGCACCGAGTACACACACCCATCTTTTTGTAATATTTTTCGCAGACGCGAGGGGCAGCCACCGGTGCGTGGAGACGCGAGCAGCAAACACGGGCGCATGCCCATCTCTTTTGAAATATTTTTCGCAGACACAAGCGGAGAACACCGGCGCGAGGAGATGCCAGCGGTGGACACAGGCGCGTGGAGAGTCATGGGGTTTCACTCTGCAGCCTGCCTCTGGTGGGGAGTTGTAAGAACAGTTTAAAGGGCTTGACTGCCTGGGCATGGTGGCCTATGCCTTATAACCCCAGCATTGGGGAGGCAGAGGCCAGAGAATTGTCTTGAGTTTAAGATCAGCTTATACCATCAGCCTACACAACGAGGTACAGACCAGTGAGTGTTAAGTATGAGACCCTATCAAAAAAAAAAAAAGCTGTCAATGTCATAACCAGCACCCGAACATTAGCCATCCTTTCAGAACCCAAATGGAGTAGAAAAACTCAAGAGTACATTTTCTGGAAACTTCTGACATTTGCATGCTCCCAACCCAGGGAAAAGGTCAGAGGTCAGAGCCTACCCAGGCCAAGGACACACAAGCTTGGAGTCCCACAACTTGGGACAGTGCTGACCCAGGGAAGAAGTCGGCGCCTACTCAGGGTAGAGTCCCAGAGCTCAGGGCAAGGACCCCAAAGATGGTGACTCCAGAACTCAGGGTGGAAGCTGCGAACCTGGGGCAGCATCGAAAGCCCGTGAAGGGAAAGCTGTTCCTTCCTCTCAAAAAAAAAAAAAAAAAAAAAAAAAAGAAAGAAATCTACCTCTGAGCAGAAGCCTAGCATTTCAAAGTACCCCACACCAAAGTTATTCCTAGATAGGCCTCCTTTTTTATGCTGGACTTTTTTTTTTTTTGAAGCCCTCTCCCTAGCATGCATGGTGCTTCTTATCCACCACATGGCTGGCCTCCACGGTGGTGTTAACACAAACATCACAGTTCTCTCTTCTTTTCCATTCTCCTCCTCCAGGCAGCTGCCTAGATGTTTAGCTTGTCTGCCCTGGGGTTGGTTTTTCTTTTCTTTTTTTAATTGATTTTTATTGAGCTCTACATTTTTCTCTGCTCCCCTCCCTGCTTCTCCCCTCCCCCCTTCAACCCTCCCCCAAGGTCCCCATGCTCCCAATTTACTCAGGAGATCTTATCTTTTTCTACTTCCCATGTAGATTAGATCTATGTAAGTCTCTCTTAGGGTTTGCATGCATTGTTGTCTAAATTCTCTGGAATTGTGGTTTGTAGGCTGGTTTCCTTTTCTTTATGTTTAAAAAACACCTATGAGTGAGTACATGTGATAATTGTTTTTCTGTGTCTGGGTTACCTCACTCAAAATAATGTTTTCTGGCTCCATCCATTTTCCTGCAAAATTCAAGATGTCCTTTTTTTTTCTGCCCTGTAGTACTCCATTGTGTAAATGTACCACATTTTCCTTATCCATTCTTTGGGCAAGAGGCATTTAGGTTGTTTCCAGGTTCTGGCTATGACAAACAAAGCTGCTATGAACATAGTTGAGCACATGTCCTTGTGGCACGTTTGAGCATCCTTTGGATATATACCCAAAACTGGTATTAGTAGGTTTTGAGGAAGGTTGTTTCCTGATCTTCTGAGAAATCACAACACTAACTTCCTAAGGGGCTGCACCAGCTTGCATACCCACCAGCAATGCAGAAGTGTTCTCTTTTCCACACAACCTCTCCAGCATAAGTTGTCATCAGTGTTTTTGATCTTGGCCATTCTTACAGGCATAAGATAGAATCTCAGAGTTGTTTTGATTTGCATTTCTCTGATGACTAAGGATGTTGAGCATTTTCTTAAGTGTCTTTCAGTAATTTTAGATTCCTCTGTTGAGAGTTCTCTGTTTAGGTCTATACTCCATTTTTTTATTGGTTTGTTTGTTCTTTTGATGCCCAATTTCTTGAATTTTCAGAATCCTCAGCCAGAACCCTCTGACAGTTGTTGAAGATCCCTACCTTTATAAGTTGCCAGCATTAAAATATTTGTGAGTATTGTAGTCTCATGATTCCTTAAGTTCTAAGGAACTCATCTTTATTTCCATCAGGAGAGCATTTTGTCTTAAAATTTTTAAAAAATCCCAATTTTAGTTTTAACTGAATGTTTAAAAAAAAAATCATTGACTGACCAGGGAAGGCAGTGCCTGCTTTTAATTCCAACACTTGGAAGGCAGACACAGGCAGATCTCTGTGAGTTACAGATCACCCACATGTGTGCATTGGAAGACAATGTCTATTAAAAGAAAATGAAATAAAAGAAATAGGAGTAGGGCCTGACAAATAGAGGGCTTCCGGCAAGTCTGAGGACCTGAGTTCAAGGACTCGCTCGTGTTACTTGTCCTCTGACCTCCACAAATACATTGTTGATGGAGGAGGGTTATCTGTTATCAGAAAACTGCCTGGCCCATTATCTCTAATCTCTTATTGGCTAGCTCTTACATATCGATTCAACCCATTTCTATTAATGTGTATTGCCACTTGACTGTGGCTTAGCGGGACAAGTCTAACCGGCGTCCATCTCAGAGAGGAGAGCTATGGCATCTGACTCACTGCCTTCTTCCTCCCAGAATTCTGTTCTGTCTTCCCTGCCTACCTATCTTCTGACCTATCAGGCCAAGCAGTTTTCTTTATTTATTAACCAATGAGAATAATACATAGACAGATAACCCTCCTCCGTCACACTGTGGCACATGTACACACACACACACACACACACACACACACACACAAATGAAAAGGGTAAAGAAAGGATCAATGGGCAAGACATTCAGCTGAGGAGGAAAGTGTGTTGAAGAACATAGAGATGTGTACGTAAACAATGTAGGAATATCTTCTCAGAAAGCACAGTCATAAGTGTATACTATTTTTCTTTCTTTTTTATTCTTCTCTTATATATTACATCCCAACCCCAGCTCTCTTCCCCAGTCTTTCCTCCCCACTTTCTTTTTCCCCACAGATCCACAAATTAAAAAATACTTCAAGTGTGGCTCTTTTCCTTGTGAATGTTTAGGCAACCTGTATGTGCAGTGCCCACATGTGCCAGCAGAGGGCACCAGATGACTGGAGTTACAGACGATTGTGAGCCGCATGTGGATGTGGAAATGGAACCCCAATCCTCCTGAAGAGCAAAATTCTTAATGGCTTAAGAGCCCCAGTGTATACTACTTTTACAAAGAGGAGCTATATTTGATTTCCAGCAACCACACTGGGATGTTCACAATTGCCTGTAACTCCAGCTCCAGGGAATCTGACACCTCTGACTTCTGTGCACACGCAAGCACACTTAAAAAAGAATCAGTTGTTGTTTTTTTGTTTGTTTGTTTGTTTTTAAGAAGGAAAGGGGTTTGGAGAGATGGGTAAGTGGATAAGAGGACTTACTACTCTTATAGAAGACCCAGGCTCAGTTCTAAGCACATACCAGGTGGCTCACAACCACCCGGAACTCAGTCCTTCTGGCCTCAGCAGGCACCTGAACACATACACATAAATAATAAGTAAATATTTTGTTTAAAAAAAAGAAGTGAGAAGGGAGCTCTGTATGGTGGTGTGCTTTTAGTTCCAGCACTTGGGAGGCAGAAGCTGGCAGGATGCTCAGAATTTGAGGCCAGCCTTGTCTACATAGTGAGTTCAGGCCAGGAAAGGCTAACAAAGAGACCCTGTCTCAAAAATTAAAATACCCACCTTCCTGTATTTTTATTATAAATGTATATACTGACTGACAGGACTTTAAACAAATGGGAATTGGGTGTTTAGAAATTAAAGTAAAAAGAAACTTGAGTGACAGTTGCAGTAGGGTGTGTGCAAGATCAAAAGGAGAGTCAGACAGTGATGGAGACAGACTCTGTTCTATGCCGAGATCAAAAGGAGAGTCAGACAGTGATGGAGACAGACTCTGTTCTATGCCGAGATCAAAAGGAGAGTCAGACAGTGATGGAGACAGACTCTGTTCTATGCCGAATCAAAATGAGAGTCAGACAGTGATGGAGACAGACTCTGTTCTATGCCGAGATTATTGATTTAAGCAAATATTAAACCTGCTCTTTTTTCGAAAAGAGCTCTATGAAATAATCTTGTATAACAATAGATTTTACATTTAGTTATGTTTAACTGTATGTGTGTGTGTGTGTACTAATAGGCCCACATGTGTGGGAGAGGGTGGCAGCGGCTCTGGAGATGGAGTTCCATGTGACTCTGAGCTGCCCAACGTGGGTGCTGGAGAATGAATTCAGATCCTCTGCATGAGCAGTGCATGCTCTTAACCTCTGAGCCATCTCTCCAAGCCCAACAATAAATTCCTAAACCAGATACTTTTATAGGAAAGCCAGAGCATAAGTGACCACTTGTGATGAAAATGGTTCCTCATGAAATCTCTCTCCTTCAGAGACCTGGGGAAAACACATGTGCCACTGGCAGCACTTGAGAACATCCTCATGATGACCCTGGAGCTGGAGCATCTGTAAGGTTTACTTTCTTAGGATGAGTTTACTTAGGTTTAAAAATGTTAATGTGTATGTGTGTGAACGCATGTGTGTGCAGATATGCGTGTGTGTGTACATGCATGTGTGTATGTGTGTGCAGATGTGTGTGTGCATGCATGCATATGTGTGTAAGATGTGTTTGTGCACGAGTGAGTGCGTGCGTGTGTGTGTGTGCATGTGTGTGTGCAGGCATGAGTGTGAGTATGGAAGTCAGAGGACAGCTTTCTGAGATGGTTATCTTCTTACACTGTGGGTTCCAGGGATCAAAGTTGTTTGCATGACAGGGGGCTTTCTGCTGAGCCTTCTTGTCAGCCCTAGCTTTCTGTATAATTTCTTGTATTTGAAATTCTTTTGAGATTTGCCTTATTTCTTGAGTCTGAGGTATTGAGATACAATGTTCATGCAATTAATTCAAATGCATAGTTTAGTGAAGCTTTCATAGTTAGTTCCCTAACCACTATTACAGAACTGATACAGACCATTTGCCCCCTCCTAAGGATCCCTCCTGAATGTTTGTACCTTTCCCACCGCCAGCCCCTGTGATACACCAATCTTAAGTCTAGCCCTATAGCTTTTTTTCCCCAGAACATCCCATAAATGACATCCCACAGTGGCCTTTTGGCCATCTTCTCTCACTGAGCGTGATCTTTAGCGTATCTCACCAGCAGAGGACGAGAAAGCAATGATGTCTTTAAACAGTGTTCTTCTGGACTGGGGGTATAGCTCAGCGGGTAAAGTCAACCCTAGCGTGCCTGATGCCCTGGGTTTGGACACAACCCGGCATCGTGGTGAATACTTGTGCTTCCGAATCTAGGCCATCCTCAACTACACTAGCAGTTCCTGGCCAGTCTGGGATACAAAACAAGCTTGCCTTCCTGCTAGCTCATCTCAAGTGCTGTTTGTGTCGTTGCCATCTTCACTCTTTACTAGTTGGTGTTCTATAATATTTAGTCATATGCAAATGACCTTTTACCATGTATGCTTGCTTTAAGTCAGAGTCCACACTGAATGAGGTGTCTGTGTTCTGGTTGAGGTTTCGTTTCGTTTTGTCTATGAGGGAGGGTCCCTCCTGTAGCCTAGGTTACTTTGAACTTGTGATCATCCAGTCTGGCTTCTTACTCATGTCTGTGTGTTTTATAGATTGGTATCTCAATCTGTCTTTGTTTCCTGATGAATAGTTCAGGCCAAGCATCTGGCACTGCCTTCCTGATGGGAATTTCAGGTGGCCTATTGTGTCAAATCGGATCACCCAAAGGTGGTATGTTGAAGTTCTTTAAGTTGGTTTTAAACATGGTATATATATATTTATATATATATATATATACATACATACATACATATGTACATATACATATATATTGAGATAAAGTTTTTCTGTAGCTTGGTGCCTGTCCTGGAACTAGCTCTTGTAGACCAGGCTGGCCTCGAACTCACAGAGATCCTCTTGCCTCTGCCTCCCGAGTGCTGGGATTAAAGGCATGGGCTAGCACCACCTGGCTAAACATGGTACTTATAAGGTAAATAATCTATGGGAATTTGGGGAAGCCCCACTACAGATACCACATGTTACCAGGGAAATGAGGGTTAGGAATGAACTCAAAAGGAACCTCGACACCAATTAGAGTAAACAAACAGACTAAGCAAGCTGTGGGCTCAGCTGCTGCCTGGAAGTATCAGACAAACAGGAGGAAAGGGGGAGACCATGCCACTCCAACAGCTACATAGTTAAAGGGGAGCAGAGAGCATCATGGTGGGGGGAACAGGCCCAAAGGACTAGAAAAAGCGCATCAGGCTGTGGCCAGCATCTAGAACGGGATCGAAGAGAAGGAAAGTGAAAATAGCACCTCTCAGAGTAAGGACTAAGGAGGGCGTGGTGACTCCACAGCAACCACAGGGAGGCCAGGAATTCTGGGAAGAACAGATTGTCTCATCTAAGAGAAAACCGTTCTCACCTCATTAGCAAGGCTTAAGTTGGGTCTCCCTTCTTGTGGAGTGTTCCCTTCAAGGGGTGGCTGACTAGCCCAACTGGAATGGTGTCACTAATGTCCCAGATCTGAGTGCCATCCTCTTGACCAGATGGAAAGGTTTTCCTCAATGGGCCTTCACTGCTGCTGTACCACACGTCCTCCTCAATAGGCCGTTACTGCTGCCGTACCACGTGTCCTCTCAAGTATCTTTCACGTGGATGTGCCTAATGATAAACTTGTCTGAAGCAATTGTTACTTGGTGATCTAAACTGACACATTTATTAACTGGTGTTCTTCTGGAGAATTACTCAGCTTTTGTTTTTGAGTACTGTTATCAATTCATGGATTCTCTTTACAATTACATTTTACTTACTGTGGTCTATGTGTGTGTGTGTGTATGTGTATTGTGTGTATGTGTACATATGGTATGTGTGTATGTGGTATGCGTGTATAGTTGTGTGGTATGTTTGTGAGGCGTGTGTGTGTGTGTGTGTGTGTGTATGTAATTCTAAGATCAAGCCCAGGACCTTGCACTGATACAGGAGTACCATACCAAAGAGCTGCATCCCCAGCCCTTATTCTTTCAACTGCACATTATGAGGCTTGGTCAGTTGTGTCCTTGAAGCCATTGAACTACATAACATAGCTTAAAGGAGGAGGTTTTAGGTTTAAGATGACTTCTAGTATCTTCCACTTAAACAGAAATAAATTATCCCTAGGTTGGAGGCTTGCCCAGACCCTTCTTCCTGTGCATGACCAACCCAGAGTGAGACTTGAGCTGAGGAGAGAGACTTCTACTATCAGTGTCACCTGGTTGTGTTCCTGTCACCTTTGTTATAGGTGCACACACACACACACACACACACACGACACTTGCTCTTCTGCTGAACACCTCTGTCCTCCTCCATGATTACTTTCGGTATCAGAGAGCAGCAATTTGCCATTGAGTCCCCACCCAACTGTACATGCCTCAAGAACTCTGTCCTCTGTGACCCTGTGGTGGCCTTGACCTGCCTCTTCTGTACCTCAGTAAGGCTTTTCCAGTAAACCAATTCTCTGTTTTTCTATTTACAGAATCTTACCTAGACATATGGCCTGCTGCCTCTGCAAATATAAAACTGATATTGAGGTTGTCTGCAAGACAGTCAAACTGCATTGCCATACTGGATGTCTGACAAACACCACACATTGTCGTGAGTCTCTTGCCTGATGAATGTTTTAATTTTGACATATAATTTTTAACTGGTAAAGATAATTTCTTTTTAAGTTACTTTTTCTTTTAATTAAAATTAATTATATCACTTCCCTTCGTGCCTTCCTTTCCCTCCTTCCAACCTCTCCCATACCTCCTCCCTCTCAAATTGACTTTTTCTTGATTATTATTGCTATATATACAGATATATAAACACATAAATCTATAATAGAACTTGCTGAGTTTTTTTTATGTTGCTTGTGTGTATCTGATTCATGGCTGACCACTTTTATTGGATAGCCAGTTAGGAAGCTCATCCCTTGGAGGGATGGACTCTGCCTCGCTCAGCAGCCCTCAGTTGTCTGCAGCTCTTTGTCGAGGAGTGGGACCTCGTGACCTTTAACATGGATACCAGTGTTGTGCTTTTTCTGGGTGTGTGTAGGCAACTGTATTTTGAGGTATCATAAACATAACTTTGTCACTCCTAGACAACAAAATCTCACATCTGACTTCCTGGTCCTCTGGCTCTTACAAGCTTTCTACCACCATGCCCCCTTCTGTGATGTAACTAAAATTTAAACTAACAATTGTTTATTTCTATTCCTTCATTCGTAATAAAACTCCCTAGCTTCTAAATTTCTCCCTTGTGAAAATTGAGCTCTCAGATATTAATGCATTATTTAAAAATATGACTGTTGAGTGGGCAAACGAGATAACTCAGAGGGTCAAGATGCTTGCCACACACATCTGGTGATCTTAATCAATACCTGGAACCCCCATAAAGGTAGAAGAAAAGAACAAACTCCACATGGCTGCCCTCTGATCTCCACACTCAAACCATCACACATATACATTATGAACATACAGACAGGTATGTATGTATGTATGTATGAATGAGCATACATACACAAACACAAAACTAGAGAGATAGTTTAGTGGTTTAAAGTACTTGCTGCTCTTGCAGAAAACCAAGGTTCAGTTCCCAGCATCCACACTGTGGCTCACAATCATCCATAACTCCAGTTCCAGGGGATCCTATGCCTGTCCTGACCTCTGCAGGCCAGGCACACATGAATTACACACACACAAATGCAGGCAAAACAGTCATATACGTAAAATGAATCCTTTAAAAGTACATACTTACTAGCCAGGTGGTGGTGGCTGCTGCAAGGGTGCACGCCTTTAATCCGAGCACTTGGGAGGCAGAGGCAGGTGGATCTCTGTGTGTTCAAGGCCAACCTGATCTACAGAATGAGTTCCAGAACAGTCAGGACCACACAGTAAAACCCTGTCTCAAAAAAGCAAAAGAAGCATATACATATAAAAAATGTTGCATACATGAAAAGAGCAGAGAGGAACTGAAATGGGAGGGGTAATATGTGAACTATATGTGCACTGTGCTTGGCACCTTGCTGCAGTGGTCTCTTATATACTGTACTGCGGTCTAAAGCTGGCTTTATGTACATGGTCTCAAGCACCCCTGACCTATAGGGCAGGTGTAGATAATTTTGTTTGGTTTTCTTTTGCAGTTTTTTTTATTAACACTATGATGCACTTTTATTTGGAATCCAAGAAATTCTCATTCTAGAAACAGTAAATGCTGCCAGCCTCTCCTAATGGAACATGCCCAGATTGGCCAGCTCTGTATTTGTGCTCAGCCTCAAGTTTTTTCTATCCATAGATCAGTTGTGTGATTTTAAGTAACTGTTTGATTGTTTCTTGAGGCAGGATTTTATTATATAGGCTTGATTGGCCTGAGATTCCCTGGATACTCCAGGCTAGCCTTGAACTCATACAGATCTGCCTGTCTCTGACTCTGGAAGTTTTT
Source organism: Alexandromys oeconomus (assembly GCA_963919705.1). Taxonomy (NCBI): domain Eukaryota; kingdom Metazoa; phylum Chordata; class Mammalia; order Rodentia; family Cricetidae; genus Alexandromys; species Alexandromys oeconomus. Next base: position 187,076 of record CAWTZB010000182.1, on the reverse strand, counting down.
TGCCAGGATCACAGGTGTATGCCACCATGTCTGGTAGCAAATGATTTTCAGAGTGTTTTTCTAAACTGAGTGTGGTGGTACATGGTGTTAATGCCACCTACTTAGGAGGCTGAGGCAAAAGGAGCCATTCCAAGGCCACATAGGCAATTTAGTGAGACCATGGATTCCAACCACGCCCTTTTGCTGAGGCAGAAACGTGTGCAACTCTCCGTAGGCGCCCTGTGTGCACGCTTGTGTGTTCTAAGCAGCTAGTTTGATAGTTCTGTCCTCTCTGGTTGTCATTGCCAATTCATAGGTTTAAATTTGAGTTTATTTTTCTCTTCACTTCCTCTGGTATTTGCTGGCCCCTAATTTACTTGGTTGGGTTGAATGACTGTGGACTGAAAAAGGGCTGCCAGCATTTTCTGACCCAAAGCAATCTCTCCATCTCTGACAGTTGAAGCATCTATAGGGAACCCCGAAGGACCATTCATGAAGGTGTTGCAGGCCCGGAAGGAGAACACCAGCACTGAGGTCACTATTGAACCAGAGACAGCCTATTCAGAAAAAGATGATCTTAGCTCTTCAGGCTTCATGGACGAGCAGCTGGACTTTAACGATGAAAGTGATGTGATTAATGCCCTGAATTACATACTGCCGTATTTCTCAGAGGGAAATCTGGAAGATGTGGTGTCGACATTGTTACCATTCATAAAACTGCTGTTTTCTAATGGACAAAATGCAGATAGTTCACTGGAATCCTACAAAAATGATTCAAGGAGGCTTGCTCTTAACCCTGTACCAAAAGCAAGTAAGATGGCTTACAAAAATAAACTGAATAAACTTTATTTTCTAGAGAATTTGTTAGATGCAGAGATTGGTGAGGTTAGGAAGAAAGAGAAAACTGCCATGCTTACGGAGCAGTCTGGCCACTTGAGTCCCAAATTTAAACAACGAAAGAGATGGGCACCTGCCCAGGCAGAGGAAAACAGTCTTGCAGAGATTGAGAAGGCAGAGAAAAGACTCCACAGCCTGAACAGAGTGCTCAAGAGGACAGGAAGCATACAGAAAAGGCACTTTAAGGGAGTGAGTGACAAGAGCCTGTGGGATAAGCAGAGTGTCCAGACGCCTGTGGAAAGCATTGCCAAAGACGGGCAGCTCGGGAGCCCACCCACAGCGGAGTGGCGGCAGCTCAGTCTGGTTCAGAAGCCCAGGACCTTAGTGGGAAATTCCTTCCACCCAGAGCCCTTGCTCCCAAAGGAGCATGGGGAGGCAGTGTCTTCTTCCACAGAACAGTCGCTGGTGGACAAGACTCCCACTACAAAATCATTGCCTGAGTTCATAGACAGACGAAAAGACTTGTCTTACACCATTTTCATTTTAGAAAATGCAAATGCCAATGTAAAAAGAACGAAGAGGTCTGACCCTAGTTTACTGTCTGAAAATAGACATAGAAACCTTAGGAAGAAAATATCTCATTTCCGGTTGATTGCAAAGAGTCCAGCATCCTCTGCAGTGAGGAGCCTGGTAAATTCCCCTGCAGAAGGGGTCTTTTCATCTTTAGGAGACCTGAGTTATGCAGAAAAGCCTTTTGCACAATTAGATGCTGCCTTAGAACCTCCTACAGAAAAACGTCTTGAAGAAAATCAGGCAGCAATAGATGATACTGAAGAAAACATCCTCAAATCAGCCCTCACTGGGCCTAAAGAAGCTGCATTAGAAAATAATCCCCCTGAGAATCCTACTGTAGAGTCTAATGGGCCTACATCTGATTTCATTCCAACTGCTCAGCAAACAAGCAAGCCACAGTTAGACTTCACCTTGGGATCTGACTCCCATGACCATTTCAAAGATTTTGCTTACCCATTACTGATGTCACCAGGTGAACGCTTTGAATCTCAGCTAAACCAGCAGCTGTGGCCCCTCATCCCCAACAACAACGTGAGAAAGCTTATTTCTCACGTTATCAGGACTTTGAAGATGGATTGCTCTGATCCCCGTGTACAACTGTTCTGTGCCAAGCTCATCTCCAGAACCGGCCTCCTGATGAAGCGTCTCAATGAGCAACAAGAATTCAAGTTGTCCAAGGCTGACTGGGATACGGACCAGTGGAAAACTGAGAACTACATCAATGAGAGCCCAGAAACCCAAGGCGAACAGAAGGGTCTGAAACAAAGTCAGGTGAGGACAGTGCTGGAATGTGGGTCCCGCGTACCCTTTCAGTCACTTAAGCAGAAAGACCAGGGCCTCCTACTTCAGATCTTGTATTGTCCGCATAACTCTAGCCCAGCCAAGACAATGATTCCCACTGTATTTTTATATGTATTGTATTATTTTGTTTTGTATTGTTTTGTTTTTGAGACAGGGTCTCACTGTGTAGCCCTGGATTCCTAGAATTCTCATGCAAACCCAATTGGCCCGGAACTCACCGAGATCCACCTGCCTCTGCCTCCCAGTGCTGCGTTTAAATGTGTTTGCTACCACACCTAACTTCTACTGCATTTCTAAACTTAAGACACGGAAGCAGACTTAAAACACAGAATATAATAAAATGTACTATAATAAAGCATGTAACATATTGCATTCAGTATGATCTTTTATAAATAAGAAAGCTACTCACCTGGAAGAATGTTTTTAGGGTTTTTTTTTTTAAAGAAAATTGTTTTTTTTGTTCCATGTAGATCAAACCCAGCTCCTAGTACAAGCTAAACAAAGGGTTCAACCACAGAAGTACATCCTGAGACCTTGGTTCTTTGAGTCAGAATATCACAGTATAGCACAAAATATTTGTGGCCGAAGTTGATACCAAGCTCATGGCAGTCCTCCTATCTTAACCTTCCAATTGCCAGATTATATACACGAGTTACCAAGCACAGCTCAAGAATGAATTTTGAGCAATTAGCCTTTACTTTTTTTAATTCTTTTTACTTTATTATTTGGCAACAGAAATGCCTATTTATTCATTTATCTTGTACTTTTTAGCACACAAAAGAAGTTCTGGGATACGGCTACAACAACAAAGTCATCTCGGCAATACCTGAAATTGTAGTAGTGACAATGTTGATTATCATTTTCTGTCTCGTTGAGGTAAGGACAACAATACATTCATGTGTCCAGAATGTGCCCGGTCTGTGTCATAGGTTTAGAGGCCGCGAACTGAAAACCTGAGCCACTTCCCCTCTCTGTCTACAGATAATGCCCCCTTGTGTTCACAGGTACTCTGTGAAGTCGGGCTCCTCAATGTCAGGTCATTATGTAACGTTCAGATTTGGTGTCAGACTGGTGGTGTTGCTGTGAGAGGCTGTGGGAGCAGTGGAGAGTTCTCTGTCAGTGAGGATGGTGGAATTTTGAGGCTAGAAGGCAGAAATCAGCATAGGGAAAGTTCATGACCTCCGGGAGGATGTCCTCTGGCCCCTGTACAGACAGCACCTCCACACCTAAAGTGGTTGTGACCTCCAGGGAAATCTCTGTAAAGTCCTATATTGCTCTTTAGTGGTGTGTACTGTTCACCACTGTGCTGGAATTTATTTGTACTTTAAAAAACTTATGTGTATAGGTGTTTTGCCTGCGTGCATGTCTCTGTGCCACTGTGGTGTGATAGAAATTTTTCTGGGGAGACCACACACACACACACACACACACACACACACACACACACACACACACATTACTTACCGAGAAAGTCCATGACAGACCACAGTAAACATTGCACCATTTTGGTGAAGCAGTGAGTCTCTTTATTAGGGTTATTAATTTACAAGGAGCAAGTGTGACTCTAAAAGAGCCACATCACCAGAAATCCTCGCCCAACATGAGCAGCAGCTCCCCAAATCCCCAAATTCTGGGGCTCTCTCTGCCTGCAGAGCACCAGCCCCTGCCACAGTCAGTTGTCTCGATCTGCAGTTACCGCTCAGAGTCTCCAGTCCAGCAACTTCATCCCCTTGCTTCTGTTGGGCAGGGGCCCTCAAGAATCTTGCATGATTTTGTTTTTCCAGACTTGTGACCTTTCCTTTACCTCCCATTTACTGCTTGAGTCTAGTGAGCCTTCCCTTTCCCTCCTAGAAGAAATGTTTCATCCCAGAGGAGCATGCCCTGGAAAAACCACTCTGTGCCTGATGCCCTCAGAGGCAAGAAGAGGTGGTGGGATCCCCTCGACCAAGTTACAGGTGGTTGTGAGCCACCATGTGGGTGCTAGAATTCCAGTCCTAGGTCCTCTGGAGGAGCAGTGTGTGCTAGAACGGCCGTGCTCTTAACCACGAAGCATCTCTCCAGCCCTTCACGCACATTTTCATTCTCTTCTGCCTGTTTGGATGGTATCTATGAGGACTGGACGCACACCGTATTTTCCTGTGGTAGATAGTCAAGGTGTTTGTAAGGCTTTTTTGGCCCAACAAACCTCTCTGCGGACGGATAGAATAAGCCAAATCAGACCAAATCAAACCTAATTAGAAAAAGCCCAGGTTTAATGGATACCAGCACTCCTGGGTCGTCCTCCGGCAGAACATGGAGAGGAAGAAGGAAAACTGGGGAGACCATGTGTTTGTTCTCTGAGGGGCAGTTTAAATAGCCTGTAGGAGTGGTCTTGACCCTCTCTGAGGAGGGGTCACCGTTTGGCGGGCTTTCTCAGTGATGGACTCTGGACTGCAGTAACTCCCAGGAGAGGGGGCTTGAAATAGAATTTTCTATCCAACATCCCAAAATGGATGCCAGAGGTTGGGGTGAGACCCTACCCAGACAGTGTTGAGAAGAAAGCTGACATTAAGTTAACTATCAAACAAAGAAAAATAAAAATCCAACGCATATTTAAAGTAGCATACAGAACCAGGCTTGGCGGCACACTCCCATAATTCCAGCACCTTAGAGGCAGAGGCAAGAAAATTGGGAGTTCTAGCCACCCTCAACTACATGGTGAGTTGAAGCCAACCTGTGCTACATTAAACACTGTCTAAAAAGTCTAACGATATTTTTTTTTAAAAAAAGTAAGTATCATATAGAGAAAAGCAATGGACAGACCAGTTATTCTTAACCATTTGCATGTATAGGCGGGGTTTGGGGGATTAATTTTAGGTCTTGTGCAAGCTAAGTATGTTCTCTACCACTGTGCTACCTGCCCAGACACTAAGACTTCTGAAATATCACTCTAACAATTGGTCATTTGGGCAGCTACTAAAAGATACTTTTCACCTTAAAGAAACATATTTTACTAAATACGAAGAAGAAATGAGTGAGAGAAAATAGCAGTGGTTTTAAGAATGAATGTGGGGGGAAGAGCTGTCTGTTTCCACTCCATAGGCAGAGGCCTTTGCTGCGTCTGGACGCTGTCTTCCACATCCTTCGGGATAGAAGGCTTGTGCCTGCTGAGCACAGCACAAAGTTCTCCATTCTTTGTCCGATCTAATCTCAGACTCCTCTGGGAAGAGCTTATCAGCCTCTCCTAGGGTGAAGAGCACCTAGGCCCAGTGGCCAAACCAAGAGTAAATTTCCAATTCATTCCCCTGATCCCTAAGCCTGCACCCAGACCCTTCACCTGTCAGTTTCGCCCCCTCAGAGACAAACAGGAAGTACTGGGAGTGTGAGAGTACCAGGAAACCATTGCAAACCACCCAAAGCGTTAACATATTTCGTGGTAAAACAACCCAGTGGAAAAGGAAAGTGTCTGTAGCCGAGGCCACTCATCTACCGGCCTGTGCCTCCTTCTGTGTATACAGTGACATATACTTACACAGTGCATAGGAATTTTGCACAGTCTTCCAGAAGGGCAGCCAGTGTTCTTAACTGCGGAGCCATCTCTCCAGCCTCTTATTTATCGATTCTTTTAATCTGCCTAGAATTTATTTCATTTTTGGCGGGTATGGTTGAGTCAGGGATCAACCTCCCTCACAAGAATATCTAGATGTGAAATAATTTATATTGGCTAACTGAATCTTTCTTCACTGGTCTAAGATGCATCTCCATCTGGATGCTTACCTGATCCTGACGTTCTTGCACCAGTCAAGAATCACAGCATTAATCAGAGTTGCTTTGTACATTAACTGAGCCCCACACTGCTGGGTAACTCCCCTGGTTACATTAACTGAGCCCCACATTGCTGGATAACTCCTGTTGATTTGACAGGGCAAGCTCCTGTTCTCTGTTCTGTTTTCCATACATTGTGTAATCATTCTTAACATTTCCCTACCAAATGTCAGCTGATCTTATTTGTTTAAAAAGAAAGCAAAAGAAAGAGAGGGAGAGAGGGAAAGAGGAAGGGAGGGAGGGAGGGACGAAAGAGAAAGAGAGGAAAAAGAAGAAAAAAGAAAATAAATGTTTGTACTGGGGACATGGCTCAGTGGTTGAAGCACTTTCCACACAAACATGAAGATTAGACTTTAGATTTAAAATTCTCAGGACCTGGGGAATTCCAGTCAGACATGGCGGCATGCCAGTCCCCTGTAATTCCCATCCCAAAGGCAGACGTAGGATTGCCCAAGAACAAGCTGCATAATGAAGCTAGTCATATCAGTGAGCTCTGGATTTGATTAAATCTGAGTCAGGGAATGAGATGGAAGAGCTATCTAGATATCTGACATCAACCTCAAGCCTCCGTAATCATTCACACATGCACATGTACCCACACCTGTACTCACACATTCACCATACATGTGGGCACTTACGTGTAAGTGGGGGAAAGATCAGATTGCATAAGACGGCATGGCATTTGCAGTTCTACTTTGACGGTTGATACCTTTACAACATGCCTTACCTTCACTGCCGCCTCTGCTGCTGCCACCTCCTTCTCCCTCTCCTCCTCTTTGAGATTAAACCAGGCCTTGCACTCTACACCGAGACAGATCCACAGGCTTTTGCTGTTTTAGATTGCCTTTTGTTTTTAGACAGAAACACTTTCTGTGGCTTGTCATTTCTCTTAGTGTTCTTTAAAAGAATTAGCATTTTCATCAGAGAATTTACTCATCCTAAGTTACACTTGTTCTGAAACACTGCCCATCTCCATTGCTATCATAAATGAGAACTTGCTTAGTTTTTATGGGAGATACATGCAAAATCTATTGGGCTCTGTATCCTGCTCTCTGTATTTTGTGACTAGCCAACAGTATTGAATCCTCTTATTCTAATGAAATATTAGTCGATTGTCTTGGACTTTTTGGTTGTTCATTGTTTTAGATGATAGCAATAATAGTTCCCTCCTCCTCAATACCATGTTTATTTTCCATATTACATTTCAGAAGCTCACCAGAGACAAAGGCTCGTGGCTGTGGTCAGAGACATTCTGCTTTTGCTCTTCTCGTATATACATTGATGAAGTTAAAGATATTCTTTGACTTTTAAGAGTTTTTATTAGGACTTGTTCAATTTTAGGTAAAAGAGTCAATACACCATATGAAGTGCCAGCTACATGGGACACCCCAAACTAGGTGCTACAGAAGAGAAAAGTAGCGGGTAGATGTCAGCTAAGGAAAGAGAGTAGATATAGATTGGAGTCACTGTTATAATCATGATCATGTTTTCTTCCCAAACAGGTTTATTTTTACAGAGCAGCAGCAAGAGGTGGAGATGAAGAAAAGTATATAGGGTAAATACAAGATTAGCAATTGTTCAAAGAGAACCTGAGAGCTAGCAGAGAGCTTGGGTCTCATTGGGGAAACTCGGGAAGAATGTTATTTCCCCTAATGTCTTGCCTGGCTCCCCAAAAAGGCAAATGTACACAAGACTAACAAAGACATCTCCAAGTGTCACCATTTCTTTAAGGAAAGGAGGTTAGGCTGTGCCTGTTCTGCTGTTGGCAGCATACAGAACTCACTATGTAGCCGAGGCTGGCCTGAGAATCTTGTTTCAGGCTCCCAAGGATTGGAATCACAGGCATGATCCACCATGCTCAGCTACCTGTGCCTTTTAAATTGCTCTTACAACTCCTCAGCAGAGGCAGGCTGCAGGGTGAAACCCTGTGAGTCTGTGAGCTGTGCTATGGACTTGGGCTTTGCACTTGGAGGATAAAGCAGCTAGGCAAGCAGGAGCAGCCCCTCCCTCACCTCAGCAAGTCTTCCTGTGAGAGCTGATCTGCAGGAGGGCAAAGGGCTCCTGCCCAGAGTGGCTTCTTCAGAGGGAGAAGTTGGTTCAGTGGAATAAGTGGGGCTACTGTCATGCTGGGGCCTCTGCTCCAGGACAAGTCACAGCAAAGATCTCCCCAGGGGCATTGTGGGGCCTTACAACAGACTTGGAAAGTTCCTAAAAGCCAGATATGCATGGAATTGTTGTTAAGTCCCAGTGCTGGGTGATCTTTGTTATGGGGAGAGTCAAGATGTCACCTCAGACAACACCACACACACACGCACACACACACACACACACACACACACACACATACACACATGGCACAATCACTAACTGTCTTCTGCATGTGTTTTCTTCCAAGGAGTAAGAAATGCTACAAGGACAGTGAGAGTCAGGTAAGCCTGAGACTCGGTGCTGTGGCTGGAGAAGGTGGGGCTAACAGAACTAATGTCTCCCCTTCTCTTTCCTAGGAAGGATTTTTCTGGCTAAGGTGGCCACTATGGCTTAGGGATATGTATAGACCTCTTCACGACACACGCAAGAAAAACATGGCTCAGGATCTACAGGACAAGGAGTCCTCTGGAGAGGAGGAGATTTTCAAAAAGGATGTACCAAGGTAAATGTCTGGCTCAAATGAGGAGCTTAGGTCAAGTTCCTCATTTCAAAGTTTGAAAGCCTTGGCATTGCTCTTCTTCCAGGGTGGTCAAAGGGAAGTGATGCCGCCGGCCCTGAAACTGTCAGTCGCTGAAGCAGAAGAGAGTGAAGGAGCTGATGACGCTGAAGGCACAGAATGATCTGCTATCATTTATTAATAAATTATTTTGGGTAGATTCGTGAGTGTCGAAAGCCTTTGTACACAAGTAAATGAAAATTGATGTAGAGCAATTTAGAGCGGGGCCAGTAGGATGACTTATCACGTGAAAGCAGTGGCCATGCAAGCCAAGTTTGATCCAGAATCCAAGTTTAAAAAAAATGGGTAGCAAGCATCTGTAATGGAAGCACTCGTGGGCAACATAGGAGGTGAAGACAGAATCACTTAAAGTCATCTAGCCTAGAGTACAGAGCAAAAAAAAACAGATAAGGGACCCTGCCTCAACAAGGCGGTTGGCCAAAACCAACTCCCAAATATTGTCCTATGACTTTCACGTGATTGCCATAGCATACATGAACCTAGACACTCCTCTCCTCTACAGTCCACTGGCTGTCTTGAATAGACTTCCTGTGTGCACACTGTGGAATGTTCCCAGGAGGTGCCTACTTTGCCAATGACACTCTTTCTTTCAGTTTCTTCCATTTCACAGAATTTAGTTTAGTGTGTTTTCACACACACACACACACACACACACACACACACACACACACACACACGGCATACCAGTATTTGCTGGCCCGTAATTTATTTGACTACAGTGTGTGACTGTGAACTGAGAAAGGGCTAAAAGTATTCTCTGACTAAAGGCAATCTCTCCATCTCTGACAGTTGAGGAAGCATCTATAGGGAACCCAGAAGGGGCATTCATGAAGGTGTTGCAGACCCGGAAGGAAAATAACAGCACTAAACTCGTTATTGAACCAGAGACAGGCTATTCAGACCAAGAAATTGCCAAGTACTCCAGCTCCATGGAAGAAGAGATCGACTTTAATGATGAAAATGATGTTATGAGTGTCCTGAATTACATACTGCCATATTTCTCTGAGGGAAATCTGGAAGATGTAGTATCGACAATGTTACCATACATTAAACTGCTGTTTTCTCATGACCAAGATTCAGAGAGTTCCTTGGGATCTTTGCAGAATGATACACAAAGTCTTCTTCCTACAAATGAATCTGAATCTGGTAACTTCACTAACAAAAATAAATTGAATAAACTTTATTTTCTGGAAAAGTTATTAGATGAAGAAATTGATGAGGTTAAAAAGGAAGAGAAAACTATACTACATAAGGAGAAGTCTAATAATTCAGGTAAAAAATTTAAGCAAAAAATATTTCAAAAGAGATGGGCACATGCCCAGGTAGAGGAAAACAGTCTTGCAGAGATTGAGAAGGCAGAGAAAAGACTCCACAGCCTGAACAGAGTGCTCAAGAGGACAGGAAGCATACAGAAAAGGCACTTTAAGGGAGTGAGTGACAAGAGCCTGTGGGATAAGCAGAGTGTCCAGACGCCTGTGGAGAGTATTGCCAAAGACAGGCAGCTGGGGAGCCCACCCACAGCAGAGTGGCAGCAGCTCAGTCTGGTTCAGAAGCCCAGGACCTTAGTGGGAAATTCCTTCCACCCAGAGCCCTTGTTCCCAAAGGAGCATGGGGAGGCAGTGTCTTCTTCCCCAGAACAGTCGCTGGTGGACAAGACTCCCACTACAAAATCACTGCCTGAGTTCATAGACTGACGAAAAGACTTGTCTTACACCATTTTCATTTTAGAAAATGCAAATGCCAATGTGAAAAAAACAAAGGGGTCATAAGTCTCATATTTTAAACTGGTATGTACTTTTAAGTCTCTTACAAAAATGCCTTATATTTAATATTAAGCTTTTCTTTACCATTGTCAGTTCTGCCACTAATCTTATATTACTAGCAGTTTTTTTTTCTTTCTTTCTGTCTTTTTACGAGTGTGGATCTAGCCTGTTAAGAGCCAGTGCAGTCAAGCTCAGACTCAACCTTCCAGACAGATTCTATACTGCAGCTATACCTAATAAACAGCCCTCAACTGCTCAGAGATCTGGGGAATGTGATATTTAAGTATTTAATTATTTAAAAAACCTTTCATAACAAAAAGAGACAGGTTGGCTCCTAGCAGCACACTCTTATTTCCTCCAAAGAAGACATAAGACAAATGGGCGCAGAACAACATCCTTCTGCAGTTCACTGAGCACTGCTGAGCGCTGACCATTAGAAAAAACTGCCTTTCATCTAAACTAAACACCTCTAGATGTGGACAGAATCGCTGGAATCGACAGCCTAGCTGCTCAGGTCAAGGTAGGCCTGTCTTCCTACAGATTTCTTAGCCCACAGTGTCTTCTGGAGCCTGGCAGGCCTGGCGCTATCCAGCAAAGGTCAAGTGCAACCTTCAGCGACCATGGAGGACCCAAAAAGAGTAGCTCTGGGTGCCAACTAAGTAAGTTCTCTGTCATTTTTTAATCGGTAACACAAGAAAAATCTTATCCTTCTCAAAGATCTCTGACAGTGTGATAGCTGAGAGGTTTTGCCAGGTTGAGGTTTTGCCGGTTACCTCACCAAACAAATTTCAAATCAAATTTCTTTAAAAAAACTGTTTTCATTGTACAAAATAAGCCATAGTCATTATATGTCTAAAACTTCTGTTTTCATAAACCCAAGGAGTTCTTGTGAGTTCCAGGGAGCCGAATTAAAGAATCCACCTTAAACAGGTCAGATACCCCCTCAGTTCCCTAGTCCAAAAAAATTTATTTTCCTTAATTTAACTTATCTTTGTTCTGCCAATACCTTAAACAGGATAAGGGACACCAGACATTTCCACACCACAGACATTGGTCAGAAGCAAAGAGACCAGCTATGCCAGGAGGTTCCCAGCACACAGCCTTCTCAGGGATAACCCCCACAAGACTATGCCCACAATTCAGCTGGAAGCAGTCTTGAGAATTCGCTGCCCCAATTCCTTCTAACTGTGGTGTCTAACCTCCTGCTTTTATTGTAAGCAAAACCTGGGAATGTTATTCTTTTGGTCCCTGGTCACTTTAAGGGACAAGCCACACCCACTCTCAGCTACCTCTGACCTCTCTTCACCATCTTGAATTCCCTCTCTTGCTGTTCCCTTTTGGAGTGTGCACACATGTTTTTTTCTCTCTGTCCCTCTCTCTCTCTCTCTTTCTCTCTCTCTCTCTTTTAAGTAATAAATGTTCTTTATGCCTATTTACTGTGTCTATGTGCCTTTTACCCGCCACCTGTTTGCACCCAGCCCACTTGGGGATCTTGCAGTTCCCAGAGCCCGCTGCCTGCCCCACCATGTGTCTGCCCCTCGCTGCTGGGAATCTGCACCACTCTGGCAGCCTTCTCTGGGGACTTGCCAGCATTTCCTGCTGCTAGCTGCTCGGGGAACTGCCTGGGGTTTAGGAACATGGAAAAAAGGAATATTACCTAGGACAGTTATCATTCTGTTTAATAATGGCTCAGGTTCCCATTGTGTTGCTCTCAGACATTAAGATTTATTAGGTCTTGTTAAACACTTATTTTAAGACAGCTATTTCCATTATCTTAACCTTTGAGTTAGAAATCAGCTCTCTTGAACTGTGAAACCAAATTACTGATAGTTACATACAGAAGGTTATATATTAAGAATGCAGTAAACAGAAAAATAAAAAGTCTAAGAAGCAATTCAAGGGTGGAATAATTGAAAAGAGAAGGGGCTGGAGAGATGGCTCAGTGGTTAAGAGCATTTCCTGCTCTTCCTAAGGTCCTGAGTTCAATTCCCAGCAACCACATGGTGGCTCACAAACATCTGTAATTAGGTCTAGTCCCCTCTTCTGGCCTGCAGGAATTCATGCAGACAGAATATTGTATACATAATAAATAAATAAATATTTTTAAAAAATAATTGAAAAGAGAATAGTGGGGGTTTATAGTCATTTCATACTATTGAGAATGTATTATACCAAGAGTATATATCATTGAATATATATTATACCAAAAAGAAAAAGTGATGCACACAGAAGCACAAGTAAGGTTACAGCTGCTGATAAGTTCGTACATGGAAGTTACCTTTGTATTTAAGTAAATGCCCCTTTGGTTTCTTTGAAGAGACCATTTATGTTTTCAACAGGTTTCAGGTTTAAGCAGTTGTACCTTTTGCGATATTTGTGAGGCTGTAAAGATTCAGAAAGGATATTCTAGTGAATAATTTTCTGAGTTCTTTCAGGCTGGGTGGAGTGAATCTCTGTGCACATTGAGGTGTCAGCAGACATCAGAAGATGTTTGTGTTCTGACAAAGAAATGTCTGTATAAAGTCTAGCCGGGCGGTGGTGGTGCACGCCTTTAATCCCAGCACTCGGGAGGCAGAGGCAGGTGGATCTCTGTGAGTTCGAGGCCAGCCTGGTCTACAAAGGGAGTTCCAGGGTGGCTCCAAAGCTACAGAGAAACCTTGTCTTGAAAAACCAAAAAAAAAAAAAAAGTCTAAGAGTCAGCCTTCATAAGGAATGTATCATAAGGAGAAGCAGTGGCATAGTATAACCCTAGGTTATTACTGCGTCAGAGCAGAAAGGGCATCGGGACTATTATGGATTGTGGGTGTCAGTTTTTCCCCATAAAGGTGCAAGTAACTAGGAGTTAGTAATTCTCTTCTCAGATAACATGAACCATAAAGTCCCTTAATAATTTTTATTCACCTGTGAAAAACATCAGAATCTCATTGAGTCTGTTAGCTATATCCTTTCTGAGTGGCCCACGCCCTCTGTTTCTGTATGAGATGGCTTATGCTTGATTTAGGAGCATATGTACAAAGCTGTGTGGCTCAGAGCATTACTATAAGCAATTACAGTTTATAAGCACCCTATTTATTCGCATGTATCAGTTTGAGGTATGACATAAAATGTTTTTAAGTTTGTAAAGAAAGTATAACAAGCAAGAGAAGAGATATGAAAGGGTATAGTTAATATTCAGGAGGATGCCTATATATTTTTCTTTGGGTTCTCCTTATTTAGCTTCTCTAAGAACCCGAATTATAGGCTCAATGTCCTTTATTTATGGCTAGAAACCAAATATGGGTGAGTACATCCCATGTTCCTCTTTTTGGGTCTGGCTTACCTCACTCAGGATAGTGTTTTCTATTTCCATCCATTTGCCTGCAAACTTCAAGAAGTCCTTGTTTTTTACTGCTGAGTAGTACTCTAATATGTATATATTCCATACTTTCTTCATCCATTCTTCAATTGAAGGGCATCTAGGTTGCATCCTCCTGAATATTAACCTTCATCCGGCGATGAAAGGAGACAGAGACAGAAACCCAATTTGGAGCACCGGACTGAAATCTCAAGGTCCGAATCAGGAGCAGAAGGAGAGCTAGCACGAGCAAGGAACTCAGGACCGCTAGGGGTGCACCCACACACTGAGACAATGGGGATGTTCTATCGGGAACTCACCAAGGCCAGCTGGCCTGGGTCTGAAAAAGCCTGCGTTAAAACAGGTTTCACTGAACATAGCAGACAATGAGGACTACTGAGACCTCAAGAACAATGGCAATGGGTTTTTGATCCTACTGCACCTATTGGCTTTGTGGGAGCCTAGGCAGTTTGGTTGCTCACCTTAGGAGACCTGGATGGAGGAGGGTGGTCCTTGGACTTCCCACAGGGCAGAGAACCCTGATTGCTCTTTGGGCTGACAAGGAAGGGGGACTTGATTTGGGGAGGGGGACGGAAAGGGGAGGTGGGGAAGAGACTGAAATCTTTAATAAATTAAAAAAAATGAAAGGGTATAGTTATAAATGCATGTTGGTAAAGAAGGTTAAAGAGAAAGAATGCTTTCAGATGTGATATAGATATGAATAATTACATTGGTATAAATTTTACTCTATTGGTAAAAGTTAAGGTCAATTTTGTTCTATGTATATGTATTTCTGATCTTGATTAAGGTATTGTGATTGTGTAGTTCATTTAAAAATGTAATATATAATTAGGAAATATAGGTTGCTAATGGATAATCATCGATAATAGTAAAGCATGTAGTCATGTTAGTTAGATTTTCTAGAGATATAGAGATACATTTCAGTTAGATAGGCATTTTTCATATTTTTCAAAGACTGTAGATTATGGCATTTAAGATATTTTAATAACTTTGGGCTTTTCATGACAATGAGACACGTCTGCTCCTGGCAGCACCAATCTACTTCAAGAAGAAGATGGGCATTAAAGAGGCTCCTTATGGAGTTTGATAGTCATTTGGGCAAGAAACTGCTCTTGCCTGGACTGTTGCATAAACTGGACACAAAGAACCCGCAGAGAGAGGACTGCTGAACTTGCCAAAAGGTGAGATGATCTTTCAGGGTTCCTGATTCATGTAGGAGTCTGCGAGACATTCTGCAGGACACAACAGATAGTGACTGAACTGACTTTGAAATTTCCTGCATCATGGAAATGTCTCTGGATACTATGGGCCTGTAGGCCGAAGATGGATGCCCCAATGGTACAGAGAAACTTTGGGTGACTGTCCAGGGAGCGAGATGTCTCTGTCATTTCTAGAGTTTGAAAGTTGCTTATTTCTTGTTTGTTTAGGTAATATTGTATCTTTCTGCAGTCTTTGAAGGAGTTGAAGAATAGTTATAGTTTTCCTTAGTAATGATAAAGATAAAATAGATATAAATATTGTAATTTTTACTTGATAACTGTTTTGTTATATGTAATTATGCTATGTTAAAGTTAAAGCCTTCCATTTTTTTTTGTTTGTTTAAACAGAAAAAGGGGAAATAATGGAGGAAGGTCATTGGTTAAAAAATAAAGAAATTGCCTTGGCCCATTTATTGGTTAGAACATAGGTGGGTGGAGTAAGCATAGCTGGGAGGAAGAGGAAGTGAGCTCAGAGACGCCATGCTTTCCTCTCCCAGGCAGATGCGATAGCTCTGCTCTCTGAAGCAGACGGCAATGCAGCCAGCCACCAGGTCAGACATGCTGAATTTTTCCTGGTAAGCGCACCTCATGGTGCTACATAGATTATTAGAAATGGGTTAAGAGGCTGAAAGTAATGGGGCAGGCAGTGTTTAAAAGAATACAGTTTGTGTGTTGTTATTTCGGGGCATAAGCTAGCCAGGTGGCCCGGGTGCTGGGGACGCAGCCCCGCAGCTCCCTATTACAACACCAGGTGACCAGAGTTCCATCCCTGGAAACCTCTTGAAGGTGGAAGGAGAGAACTAACTCCATATGCTGTCCTTTGACTTCTGCATGCATGTTGAGGCATGTACCACATGACCATACAATAGTAATAAAATGTATGACTTCATTATAATTAAAGATTATTTTTAAAGTCCTAACAACAGATATCATTTGATGCTTATTTCATCGATCAGTCTACTCTGGACATTAGGAAGAAGCTACAGAAGCAAGAAACAAGATATAAATAATCCAAGATTGACCCACCCAGCAGGTCCTAAGTTATTCCAGGGTATGAAGAGGCACTATCTGAAAGACATGTGAGAGAGAGAGAGAGAGAGAGAGAGAGAGAGAGAGAGAGAGAGAGACGCCAAGCAGTATTCTTTTTGTCAAGGCATTCCGTTTATTGAAGCAAGTTTTACATCTTATATACTCCTCAGTGAGGAGCTTGGGCAGGGGGTAACTGAGGAAGGGGGAAAGGGGTGAGGGAAAGGAGGGGCTTGGTAGCTAGGCAGCAAAGCAGGGCAGTTGCAAGGTCAGTGGCTAGAGCACCTGCTGTTAGTGATAAGTAGCAAACAAAGAAGACACTCTGAGGTGCCCTTTGAAGCTTGACTCTCCAAGGTCAGTTACAATGTCTCAGTTAACTTTAAGTTTTTCTGTCTCAAGATTTTTACCTCAAGACCCTGTGAGACATGAGAAAGGAGAAGCCTGAAATGGCTCCTGACACAAGATAACTTTTGAATTTGGCTTTTGGAGTTTTCTACAACAAACTTGAAAGAGAGTCCAAAAGGGGAAAAGATCACAGACATGAGAGAAAGCAGAATCCAACTGGGACCCTGCCTAGTAATGGTTTTGTAACAAAGGTCAGCTGTCATAAATAAAGAGCAGAACAGGCCGCCTTGCCCAGGTTCTGAGTTTTCATTCAGTTTCCCACCAGTGTGTGCAGCATTGTGGATCTAGTCCCTACTGCACTCTGTCTTTACTTTTTTGTTGTTGTTGTTATTTAAACTTTTCTATCATGTCTTTGCTGCACTTTGGTGCACTAAGGCTTTTCTTCATGTGGCAACTGGTCCTGGCTTTTCCCATTCCAGAGTTCACTGGGAAGACACGCCAGTTGACTTCAGAGAACTGGGTGCTAACCAAACTCTGGTCTTGGCACCCCTCTGATCATCCACCTAAATCCCCACATACTCGAGCACCCGAGACAGACAAAGGGGGCACTGAGTATCTGAGGCCCCCTGCTCCCAAAGAGATGTTGGCCCCACTTGAGGAGTTGACTGACAGTTTACTTCTATTCCAGGACCCCAGCACTTCTTGGGAGTCAAACCCAGAGCCTGCAGAACTTGGTGTTTCACATCAGCATCTGACCAATGAGCTGATACCACCTGGGAAGCAGCCAGAGAACATTTTAACACCAAATGGGGATCAAATTCAGGCTCCCATTCTGCGTTCACAGTTCCAAAGTACTGCCAGTCTAGCTGAGGCTGCAGATCATCAGTTGCATGTAATACTTGTTCCGCCACTAGACAGCCAGAGTTCAAAAGCAACAACCTTCATGGTTTCACCCAAGGAGTTGAAGAAAGATTTAACTCAGCACAGGAAATTTGCTAAGGTGGTTGATGGAAAACCTCAATTTCACAAACAAACCAAGGATAATGATTATGGTAACCTGAATATGAATGAAGCTTATTCTTACAGCCTTCCTCTGCAATCCCAGGAAGATGCAGATGAAGCTCCAGAGTTCCTAGAGCAGGATGAACCTGACCAGTTGGAGACACAAGTTCAAAATATAGAGAATCTCCATCAGGAAGCTCCAGATTATTTCCCACAGGAACATGAACCTTTAATCCAAAAAGAAGACCCAGCTCACCATCAGCTTCCTTCTGAGGAACCATCAGTTCATCCTGAAATACCTGGTCACCTCCAAATAGAAATGAAGCTCAGGACTAAAACCTGCCAAATGTGACAGTGAATCCTGTGGCTTCAGAGGCAGATAAGGAGGTACAAGCTACTCTGGGCCAGCAACAGCCCCTAGCCCAGTTTCCAGAGAGTTCTGAGTTGTTGGAACCTTCATCAACCCAACAAGAGGCCCCAGCTCAGATTTTAGAGCTTCCTGAAAACCTTGGAAATGCTGGTAGCCAGCTAAGAGTTCCAGCTCTGCCTACAAAGCTTCCCAAAGAAACCAGTCCTCTAGTTGAGCAAGAGGGTACAGTTCCAGTTCCAGAATCCTCTATGCAGAGTATAGCTGGAACTTTATTATAACTTCTGAACCTAGAACAACGAATGAGTAATCTCCATATGAGAAAGAGACTCCAACTCAAACTCCCGGTTCTCTTGTTGAAACTGAACATTTCCCCCAGCCAACAGCAGCAGCCAACTGAACCTTCTGAGTATTCTGAGGAGGCTGAATCTTCTGGAGTTGATTTGGAGTCTCCAGTTCAGCCTCAAGAGGAATTAGGACCTTTACCAATGCAGCAGGAAGATTTATTTCAACATCCAGGTCCTCTTGTGGAGGATGACTCTAATCTCAGTGAACTAGAGAGGCCAGGTCAACTTTCTGAGTCTCCTGAGGAGGTAGAATTGGGTTCTGGAAACCAGCCAGAAGCCTCGGTTCAACCTGCAGAGCTCCCTCCAGTTGAACAAGAGGCTCCACTTCAAACTCCAGAGTCCCCTATTGAGAATGTGGTTGAAACTCCACCAATTCACAAAGTCCAGCCAGATCAAAATGAAGAGCACCATTATTACTTAACACATGTTACAGTTAGACCTGTGGATGTGGCACTTACCATAACTTCAGAACCTACCAAGGAGATTGAATCTTCTCTGACCCAGCAGGCGTCCCCAGTGCATCCTTTGGAGTATACTGAGCAGATGGAACACTTTCTCCATGAGGAGAAGCCTCCAGCTCAGGCTTCTGGGCCTTCTGGAGAGAGTCAATTTCAAAGCCAGCTAGAGGTACCAGCTCAAGCCTTAGAGTATGCTGAAGAGTTTAAACCTTCTGCAACTGAGCAGGAACAAGCAGCTCAGTCTCCAGAGCATCATGAAGCGACAGTTTTGCCTCCAGGTCACTATCAAGCTCAGCATTCTAGCCTGTCTTATGTGACTGGTCAACCTCCAGATCTGGAGATTACGGTAACAGAGAATCCTGTAGCTGTGATGGGAACTGTGTACCATGAGGCTACAGCATCTGAAGAGGTTGAACTGTCAAAACAACAGGGTGTTTTATATCAGTTCCCAGAACCTATTCTGCATCATAAACCTCTAAACCAGCAAGAAGACACAACTGGAATATCACAGATCTCTGAAGAAGGAAAACCCTTTCCAGCACAGCAGGAGACTTCAGAAGAGATGCTAGAGCTGCCGGATGAAGGACTTCCAGGTTACCATGAGGTAACAGTTTCATCCCTGGGTCATGGTCAAGTTTATTGACAAATATCCCAATTGATCATCAAAAAAACCCAAAAAAAGGATCATCATTCTCCAGTTGGTCAAGGGGTCCCAACCCAACCTGAAAAATTTCCTGAGGAACCGTATCCAAGTCAGCAGGGGAGCTCAACATGGCCTTCAATAACAGATAGGTTTTTTTTCATCTGCAGATCTAGAGGCAATATTCAGAACTGAACTTCCAAAGTCATATAAAACCACTGTTAAACATGTGGACCTAGAACTGACCATAACTCCAGAACCTTCTCTGAAGGATGGATAAGTTCCATTTCCACAAGAAGACTTCCGTCAGCCTATAGACTCCACTGAGAAAGGTAAATTTTCACAGATTCAGACTAATGCCCCTTCCAAGCGTCCATATTTCTTCAGAACTGAATCTCTAGCCTTCCAGGAGGCCATAGCTCAGACAACACACCACTTTAAAGAGGTACACCTTTATTCAACTCAACAGGAAGCCTCAGAACTGCCTCCGGGTCACAGTATGGGAGTAAGACCTTCTTTACATCAACAAATAACCCTATCTCATCCCGTAGACCTCCATGAGAATCCGAAAACATTTCTAGCGCTGAAGCCCACTGCAGCTCAGACTTTAAAACTCCGTAGAAAAGGAAAAATTTCTCTAACCCATAAAGTTATTCCACACCCTCCAAAGCCACAGAAAAATATTGTAACTCACATTCCAGCCCACAAGATGACTGTTCCAAGGCCAGATCAGGATCAAGTTGAGTATACACTATCACCTAATGGTTTATTTCAGCCTTTGGACCTAGAAGTTACTGTAACCCCAGGAATTAGTCCAGAGACTAAGCATTATATACTACCAAACAGAACTGTAAATCCACATTTTCAAGTAAACTTCCACATCCACATCATAGTGAGACTCAACATCCAAACCCAACTAAAAACGCATTTCAAACTTTGGATCTAGAAGTCGCCGTAAATCTAAAACCTAAGGAGAAACTTTCTCAAACTATGGAAGAGACCACACACGTGATGGAACCTCCAGAAGAGAGTTTAACTCAAGGTCTAGAATATCATGAGATGACAATTCCAATACCAACTCAGGATCAAGCTAAGTATCCATCATCACTTACTGTCTCATTTCAGCCCTTAGACCTAGAACTCCCACTAACTTCAGAGCCTACCAGAGAGTCAGCATTCTACAGTTCCATAGCACCCTCAGCATCCAAACCCTATAGAAGACACAGTTCAGCCTTTGGATCCGGAACTCTCCATAACTTATACAACTACTGCTAAGGGAGAACATTCTCAAACTGTCCATCGACCACAAGTCTAATTACAGAACCACCTAAGGAAGTTGTAGCTCAAGAGCAGGAATATCAAGAGGCGACAGTTCCAACAGAAACTCAGCATCAAGTAGTTCTTTCATCTCAACTTGGAATGTAAGCAGATTTCAGCCTGCTCAAGTACCCTAGACCACACATCATCATAAGCTATTAGACATTTACAGATGGAAGCCTCTCAGCCCTTACCCTGCCGTGCTGCAGAGACAGGGATTTGGAGAAACACAAACCTTGCTGTGGACAAAAGTCAGCATCCATATGGAAGGTGATGCCACTCTTCCTGAGGACCAAGGATGCACCAGGAACAGAGCTGGGCACTTTAGTTACAATGTTGACACAGGGACAGAAACTCTCAAGCCAGCTCCAATGCTACACTTGAGTGGAAGGGCTGTTGACCTTGGTAACAGTGTTAGAAACAAAGAGAACCTGACAAAGCAGGAATAGAGGAGCCTCTGTTGCTGGGCTTCCCAAAGCCTGGGCCAGGTCTTTCCACACAGCTGCTTACATTGTTCATTTCTCAAAACAAGTTTTGAGAAACGTTATTCTTCACCCCAGAACTGGCAACACAAGCACTTTCCACATCCATTTATTTAATATTACTATTCATTATTATTAGCATTATTTATTTTGGTTTATAGAGACAGGGTCTCCATATGTAGTCCTTACTGTCCTGGGACTCACCTTGTAGACCAGGGTGTCCTCAAGCTCACAGAGATCCACCTGCCTCTACTTTTCGAGTACCGGGAAGAAAGGCGTGCATAACTGTGCCAGGCTTTATATCCTTTAGACATGAGGGAAACGGTGTTAGAAGTCAGGGGCTATAGTCTCCTGCTTGGATCATCTATCCCTATTTCTGAGGTGTCCATATCCCTCTTATCATCCCTTCCTCCCTCCTCTGGCCCTCACCATCGTAAGAATTCATCTTGATTCTCCTGGTAAGGACCTGTAGCTGCACCTGACCCTCATGGCCATCAGAAGCATCATGAGGCCCCCAAGTGACAGGGGAAGAAGGACATGCAGTGAGAACAGAGTAGCCCCCAGAAAAGAGGAGCCCTGACCTTCCGTGTGTGTGTGTTTAAGAACTTAGAGTAATGGTTGTCTAGAAACTGCTATCATTCTGGGTAAAGAGGGTAACTAGAGTTGTTAGTGTCAAAACCTATGTCCCAGCCCTCAAAACAAACTAGGCTCAAAAGGCTGATAGAGGAAACAGTCATGAGAAGTAGAGGAAGATTTATCTAGTGTGGCCACATCGGGAAGTGGAGCACCAGGTTCTCCTCGAGTCCATCTTCTTGGTCCTGACATAAAGTTTAGATTCAAATAGAGGGCAAGAAGTACACATTACTAAGTAACCCTGTTCATGACATAGCTCTGTTCATGTCTCTCTGGCACATTGTTGAGAATCTCTGACTGACACCAGGCTTCGGCTTTTTCCTTTTCCCATCACTAGATTGTGGGGAAATTTCAATTTCTTGGAAATCACTATTTTAATAATGTCCTGGTTAGTGTTACTATTGCTGTGATAAAGCACCATGACCAAAAGTAAGTTGTGGAAAGGTCTGGTTAGTTCAACAGTGTGGAAAAGTGAAGCCCTGGCTTTCATCTCCCTCTGCTCCCTGAGTGCAGGTGCAGTGTGTACAGCTGGCTCCTGCTCCTCCCACCAAAGTTGTGTGAGTTTTGTTTGTGTTCTGACAAATAAAGCTTGCTTGGAGTCAGAGGATAGAGCTAGCCACTAGTTAACCATAGAGGTCTGGAGGTCTGTACAGAAAGGAGACAGGATCTTAGCCTTTTTAGATGGAGGATGAAAGAGGTAGGAAGGGACTAGGGCTCTCTCTCTCTCTCTCTCTCTCTCTCTCTCTCTCTCTCTCTCTCTCTCTGCTTCTCTAATCTTTCAGGTTTTTACCCCCAATTCTAACTTCTGGTTTTTTATTGATAAGATTAATTAGATTTATGCTTCAACTAGCTCCCAACTTTTGGGGTACAATTTTTTTTTAATTTTTTACAGTTTATTTAGCTTTATTTTATGTGCATTGGTGTGAAGGTGTCAGATCCCCTGAAACTGGATTTTCAGACAGTTGTGAGCTGCCATGTGGGCGCTGGGAATTGAACCCGGGTCCTCGAGAAGAGCAGTCAATGCTCTTAAACGCTGAGCCATCTCTCCAGCCCCTTGGGGCACAAATTTATGAAATAGCTCCTTGCCAGTTGTTTGCAGGCATTGGCCAGAGCTGCACGCGGAAACTGCATCCACCAGGGTCACCTCACCGTCAGCTTGGTTTTCCTTGTTTTTCCTTTTCTTCCCTAAGCCCTCTGAGTGAGTCTAGAGTTTTTCTGTTGCAGCCTCTACAGTAATCTCCACAGGCAAAGATAGATGCACAGGTGGAAACAAAGACTCTGAAGATAAAGATTGACCTAATGTTGCAGGATATTTGATTACACTGTGAACCCTGAGATTGTGCTCTTTACTGGAAAGCCATGAGTTGTGCTGTGGCGCAGCCCTACCACACACCCTATATCCAGGTTTTCTGTCTGAATATTCTAATCATGATTAAATAAAACCAATCACAGGTCAAGACGCAGAACAAGCAACCAGCTGATAGGAAAAAGTCATAGAGAATAAGAAGTCCGTGGAGGGAGAAACACACAGGAAACAGAAAGGAGGGACATCCAGTTGGAAGAATTTCCTTTGAGATGGCATAGGAGAACACACTCTTGCTGGTATGTCAGCTGAGGAGGGTCATGCAGGTGCTCTCTCTCTCTCTCTCTCTCTCTCTCTCTCTCTCTCTCTCTGAGCTTGCAGGTGTTCACTTCAGCATCTGGCTCTCCAGTCTTTATTGTTAAACTGAATAATTGAGATTTAGTCAAAAAGCAACATTTGGTGCTCCAATGTTGGCAGAGAAATCATGCCATCTGCAGACAAATAGGAAAGACATCAGCTTTGTTAAGACACCTAGAATGTCCTCAAAGAGTTAAATAATATTAAAAGGGGGAAATTTCTCAGGTTAAGGATGAGAAATATCATAATTCAGGAATTAGAATCCTGTAGAATGATACAGAAAGAGTGAAATTAGAAGCAGGAAATGAAAAGATAAATGACTTATCTGAGATTGACATAATATCAATTGTTATAATTACTATTAGTCCGGTAAATCATATTTTATCCTTAATAGTCACAGTGGTTTTCCTGTGCCAAATACGAAAAGTGGATTGATAAGCTGCAATCCTTAGAAAAACATATAAATGAAAATAAGAAAACTACAAACAGAGGAATTTAGACAAGAACCTACTACATCACTGCATGATGAAATTGAAGAGGAGCAGCCCAAGGTTGTTAGGATGCAACCTTAGTTTATATAGTTCGTATACAAGAACTACAAGGAGACTATAGACATCCTCAAAGTTTTCAAGAAGTTAATAGAACTCTATAGAAATACTAGATTGGAAGAGATTTAAGGAAATGGTTGTTTCATATGGTAAGCATTCAGCCTTCATGAAGTAAATATTAACATCATATTAAACTCAGAACAGAATTATCTCCCAGGACTAGAAAGACTGGGCAACAGCAATATGGGAAACTGGTCCTCAGTTACAATGACAAACATGGTGGAGAGAGGAAGTGAGGAGCATAGAACAATGAAATAGGGTTAGAGCCATTAGTATTTCCAAAGATTGGTTTCTAGGTGAAGATCAATATGCTGAATCACAAAGGCAGCTTAAATTTGATGATCATACGTTGGTGCTATGTCATTTAGCAACATTAAATGCTTGGGACAAGGTTGAAGAATCAGGAAAGAAGTCTGAGTCCTTTACTAAAATTATACAAGGCCCCAAAGAAGCCTACACTGTTATTTTGGAAAGATTAGCTTCAGATATAAATAGAATAGTATATCCAGAAGTCAGACAAAATTAATGGAATCTCTGGCTTTTGAAAATACTAATTCAGAATGCAAAAAGGTGATTATGTCTTTAAAGGCAAGATCAGCACCAACAGATGAATGAATTA
The DNA here is from genome assembly GCA_963919705.1 of Alexandromys oeconomus. Lineage (NCBI taxonomy): Eukaryota > Metazoa > Chordata > Mammalia > Rodentia > Cricetidae > Alexandromys > Alexandromys oeconomus. Next base: position 162,476 of record CAWTZB010000182.1, on the reverse strand, counting down.
CAGATTGCTATTGGATCTCATGTTTATGATGCTACTCAATAGTAAAAGATATTTCTAAAATTTTAAGAAAAATCAAAATATAAGTTGTTCTAATTATGGAAAGCAACGTCATTTGAAAAGGGATTGTAGGCAAGGCATTCCTAGAAACAGTATTTTTTTTTTAGAGCTAATCTTTAAAGAAGGCCCCAGGAGTATGCAGAGGTGTGGCAAAGACCAGCATTGTACTAATGAATGCAGATCAACAAGGGACAGACAAGGTAACACTTTGCCATCAGGAAATGAGCTAAGGGACTTCCTACAAGAACCTGATATCAAATTTGATATAATCATTACCTGTTATCATTGGAGAAACCCATTCATAGAGCAATTAAAAGATTTAATGCCTATTGTTAAAACAACACTGTTCTGAACATAAGCAAGGATAGAACAGCTTCAGTAAATAAAGCAAAAAACTCAAAAGAGACCAGAAAACAAGTATTTTGGCAAATATACTTGCTATAAATGATCAAGAGACCAAAGCTAGAACTACAAATAAATGACATTGAAATTGAAGGATTATTAGACACAGAAACAGTTGTAACAATAATTTCACCAAAATCTTGGCATCCAAATTAGCCTTTTCAGGAGGTAAATATTCACCTTCTAGAGACTGGAACTTACCTAAGGTAAAACAAAGTACAAAATAGGCCAGTCAAGTGTATAGAGCCAGAAGCAGAAAATTAAAGCCATATGTGACAAATATAGCCATGGATAGGGGGACATTATTTGTTGCAGCAATAGAAAACACAAATTAACATTCTTCATATCTCAGAAACAAACCATAAAGAACGTTTTTGAAAAAAATAGTAACAGATATTATCAAGAACAATCACAAACTGTTCAGGTTATACACAAGCAAGACACAACAGCTAGCTAATGGTCTTTTAAAGGTACCAGCTCCCCTACCACCAAAGTAGTTAACTGACAAACCTGTGTGGGTGGAACAATGGCCTCTGACATCAGAAAAATTATGGGAACTACAACAGCTAGTACAGAAGCAGCTAAGAGCTCAACATACTGAAGAAAGAATTGACCAGTCCTCGGGATTCTCCTATATTTGTTACTTTTAAAAATCTGGAAAATGGATAATACAACAGATCTGAGAGCTATAAATGGGTGACTGAGCCAGTGGGATCTTTACAGCCTGGAATTCCCTTGCCTCCTTTATTACCTAAAGAATACTCTATTAGAGCAATTCACTTAAATGTCTGCTTTTTTACTATATCTTTACAATAACAAAATTTATTATTAGCAAAAATTTGCCTTCACAGTGCCTACTTATAATACTCAACCTGTTAAAAGGTATCAGTGGAAAATTCTACCACAAGGAACATTACACAGCCCTACATTGTGTGAATATTTTGTACAATAGCTGTTAGAAATAATTCACAGTTTTCTCAATCTAAAAACCTATCATTGTATGAATGGTATCTTACTGACTGATTTAGATGAAAATACCTTAGGAAAATGTTTGATAAAGAGAATTTTGCCTTTCTAGGGATTATAAGTTGCTCTTGAAAGAAATAGAAAGAGGAGATTCTATCAATTATCTAGAAAAAAACGTTTACAAAAATTCAACCACAAAAAGCCAAATCAGGAAAAATCAATTATAAACTCTTAATGACTTTCAAAACTTGCTGGGAGATATTAACTGGCCATGGCCCATAATTGGATTAACTACTCAAAAGTTAAATAATTTATTTCAAACATTACAAGGTGATAAGGTGTTGAAGTAGGAGCGGCGGCAGGGCTGCGTCCCCAGCACCCGGCCGCCCGCATGGCTAGCTTATGCCCAGAAATAATTACACGGAAACTGTATTCTTTCAAACACTGCCTGGCCCGGCTAGTTCCAGCTTCTTATTGGCTAGCTCTTACATATTGTTCTAACCCATTTCTAATATTCTGTGTAGCCCATGAGCTGGCTTACCAGAGAGGATCTTAACCTGCGTCTGTCTGGAGTGGGAGCATCATGGCGACTCCTCTTACTCAGCTTCTTTCTCCCAGAATTCTCTTCTGTTTACTCCGCCTACCTAATTTTCTGTCCTATGAGGGCCGAGGCAGTTTCTTTATTAATAAGAAATCACTCCCACATCATTTCCCCTTTTTCTGTTTAAACAAAAAAAAAAGAAGGCTTTAACTTAACATAGCAAAATTACATATAACAAAAGTTATCAAGCAAGAATTACAGTTACAATATTTATATCTATTTTATCTCTTATCATAACTAAGGAAAACTATAACTATTCATTCTTCAACTCCATCAAAGACTCCAGAAGGATATAATAATACCTAAGTAAACAAGAAATAAGAAAACTCTAGAAATGACAGAGACATCTCGCTGCCTGGACAGTCACCCAAAGTTCCTCTGTACCGTTGGGGCATCCATCTTCAGCCTTCAGGCCCATAGTATCCAGAGACATTTCCATGAAGCAGGAAAATTCAAAGACAGTTCAGTCACTTTCTGCTGTGTCCTGCAGAATGTCTCGTGAATTCTTTTATGAAGCAGGAACCCTGAAAGACCATCTCGCCTTTAGGCAAGTTCAGCAGTCCTCTCTCTGCGGGTTCTCTGTGTCCAGTTTATGCAACAGTCCAGGCAAGAACAGTTTCTTGCCCAAATGGCTATCAAACTCCCTAAGGATCCTCTTCGATGCCCATCTTCCTTTTGAAGTAGATTGGTGCTGCCAGGAGCAGACGTGTCTCCTTGTCATGAAAAGTCCTAAGTTATTAAAATATTTAAATGCCATATTCTGCAGCCTTTGAGAGATATGAAGAATACCTATCTAACTGAAATATATCTCTATATATCTAGAAAATCTAACATGACTACAAGCTTTACTATTATCAATGATTATCCATTAACAACCTATATTTCCTAATTATACATTACATTTTTAAATGAACTACACAATCACAATACCTTAATCAAGATCAAAAATACATATACATATAACAAAATTGACCATAAAATCCATACCAATGCAAATTATTCATATCTATATCATATCCCCCTTTAAATGTAAAACAACGTTTATAAACAATATTTGGGAACATGGGCGTAGTTTTTTCTCTCCAAACTGCTTCCTGCTGAATAGGGGCGTCGTTAATCAGATCATTTAGGGTGTAACCTGTGTGCCAGGTTTATCTCAGTTGGCCGTTGAGTGAAGTAATTTTTTGAGGGTGTTCACAGCAACCTTTCATGAGGGCGTGGTCTGTCATACCAAATCGGAATAGATGCAATCCACAGGGTCACATCCTCTGTGAAAACAAAAGAAGGACTTTTCCAAAGCATCATATCCTTAGACCCAAATTCTGAAGTCAAGATACCTTTAGAACATATGTGCAGGTTCAGCCTAGCAGCCCATATAATGAAATGTCTCTCTGTACTTAGCTCCTTCACAGTCAAAAACTTTAAAGAAAACACAATGTACATAATCCAGACTCTCTGTGAATTTTCCATTTTTACGTGGCTTATTTTTCTTTATTTCTCTTAATCTATAACTATCTGTACTTCTGTACTCTGTCTCTTTAAAGACTTTACCCTTTCTCTTTTTAAGACATTAACTTTTTTATATTCTTTTTCTTCTCTTTCCCAAGCCTACGTACATTTATCCAACAGTGTCTGATTCTGTTTTATTGTGAATCTGTAATTTTTTTACTATCCGGGAGCACTTTGTTTTGCACCTTTAAATCACTAAGCGCTTAAGAATCTAAGCTATGACATTCCTAGGTCAAAAACAGGTACTGCATGCTGGCCCCGCCCAGTCCAACATGGCGGAGCTGCTCATGCCTCTGATCCTTGCACATTGCACCATTAGCGTGGCGGAGCTGCTTGTGCCTCTGAGCTGCGGCACACAATGTCCCCCTTTTAGGCACACAGCAGTCTAGTTGCCATCAAACAAATCGTAGCACTTTAATCCAAATGCTCCATTCATAAGCTCTGTCTCCCGCCGGAGCCAGACAGAAATCACAATGGCGGCACAGCCCAGAAAGCCGGCATTTTAAAACAGCCAGTTTTTTCCTGCTGCCGAGTCAGGACAATTTCTTTGCGGCACGCAGCCCAGAAACAGCAAAAAGCTGTCTTAAATTCTCTCTCTCTCCTTTTTAAGCCTTCTCAGGTTTTTAAGTGGATTTAGCCCATCACGTCTGGGCGCCATCTGTTGAAGTAGGAGCGGCGGCAGGGCTGCGTCCCCGGCACCCGGCCGCCCGCATGGCTAGCTTATGCCCAGAAATAATTACACGGAAACTGTATTCTATTAAACACTGCCTGGCCCGGCTAGTTCCAGCTTCTTATTGGCTAGCTCTTACATATTGTTCTAACCCATTTCTAATATTCTGTGTAGCCCATGAGCTGGCTTACCAGAGAGGATCTTAACCTGCGTCTGTCTGGAGTGGGAGCATCATGGCGACTCCTCTTACTCAGCTTCTTTCTCCCAGAATTCTCTTCTGTTTACTCCGCCTACCTAATTTTCTGTCCTATGAGGGCCGAGGCAGTTTCTTTATTAATAAGAAATCACTCCCACATCAATAAGGACTTAAATAGTCCAAGAAAATTATCAGCTGGGGCCAAGAGAGAATTGACTCTGGCAGAAAAGAAATTACAGGATACACATATGGATCAGTTGGATCCAAAACTTGATTATATTTTAGTTATTTTGCCTTCTACTCATTCTCCCACGTGAATTCTTATGAAGAGAGAATATAATGTCATAGAATAGATATTTTAGCACACAGTGTAAAAAAATTAAAGACCTATGTAGAAAAGGTTTCTGAATTTATTTTGAAAGGAAAATGAGACTTTGTTAGCAGGAGTAGACCCAGCACAAACTGTAGTACCTTTTACTAATGCTGAAATTGCCTCATTGTCGGCAGAAAATGAACGCTGGCTAAGAGCTTAAATAGTTTTTTGGGGAAAGATTAACAAATATCCCCAAAGCAAGAGACTTCAATTTATGAAAAGAACTAATTGGATTCTCCCTCATATAGTAAAAGGGACACCAACTTCTGGAGTCCCTTTATTCTATACTGATGCAAATAAATCAGAAAAGGTCCTTTATAATCAGGAAAAAGAAATAAAGTGGTTCAAAGCCCTTATGATTCAGTAATAAAAAAAAAGAATAGAGCTGTTCTCTCTTCTTTTCCATTCTCCTCCTCCAGGCAGCTGCCGAGATGTTTAGCTTGTCTGCCCTGGGGTTGATTTTTCTTTTCTTTTTTTAATTGATTTTTATTGAGCTCTACATTTTTCTCTGCTTCTCCCCTCCCTGCTTCTCCCCTCCCCCCTTCAACCCTCCCCCAAGGTCCCCATGCTCCCAATTTACTCAGGAGATCTTATCTTTTTCTACTTCCCATGTAGATTAGATCTATGTAAGTCTCTCTTAGGGTCCACATGCATTGTTGTCTAAATTCTCTGGAATTGTGGTTTGTAGGCTGGTTTCCTTTTCTTTATGTTTAAAAAACACCTATGAGTGAGTACATGTGATAATTGTTTTTCTGTGTCTGGGTTACCTCACTCAAAATAATGTTTTCTGGCTCCATCCATTTTCAAAATTCAAGATGTCATTATTTTTTTCTGCTCTGTAGTACTCCATTGTGTAAATGTACCACATTTTCCTTATCCAGTCTTTGGGCAAGAGGCATTTAGGTTGTTTCCAGGTTCTGGCTATGACAAACAAAGCTGCTATGAACATAGTTGAGCACATGTCCTTGTGGCACGTTTGAGCATCCTTTGGATATATACCCAAAACTGGTATTAGTAGGTTTTGAGGAAGGTTGTTTCCTAATCTTCTGAGAAATCACAACACTAACTTCCTAAGGGGCTGCACCAGCTTGCATACCCACCAGCAATGCAGAAGTGTTCTCTTTTCCACACAACCTCTCCAGCATAAGTTGTCATTAGTGTTTTTGATCTTGGCCATGCTTACAGATGAAAGATGGAATCTCAAAGTTGTTTTGATTTGCATTTCTCTGATGACTAAGGATATTGAGCATTTCCTTAAGTGTCTTTCAGTCATTTTAGATTCCTCTGCTCAGAGTTCTCTGTTTAGATCTGTACTCCATTTTTTAATTGGATTATGTGTTCTTTTTTTTTTTCTTTTGTTACGGTTTTTTTTCCTTTTTAAATTTTATTTATTTTTTTTTAATTTTTTATTTTTATTGAGAATAAGAAAAAAAAGTTTCCGCCTCCTCCCAGTCTCCCATTTCCCTCCCTCTCCCCCCACTCTTCTCCCCATCCCTCCACTCTTCTCCCCCTCCCCCCACTCCTCTCCCCCTCCCTCTCCAATCCAAAGAGTAGTCATGGTTCCCTGCCCTGTGGAAAGTCCAAGGTCCTCCCCCCTCTGTCCATGTGTAGGAAGGTGAACATCCAAACTGGCTAGGCTCCCACCAAGCCGGAACATGAAGTAGGATCAGAACCCCTTGCCATTGACCTTGGCTTCTCATCAGTCCTCATTGTTCGCCATGATCAGAGAGTCCGGTTTTATCCCATGCTTTTTCAGTCACAGTCCAGCTGGTCTTGGTGAGCTCCCAATAGATCAGCCCCCACTGTCTCAGTGGGTGGGTGCACCCCCCCGTGGTCCTGACATCCTTGCTCATGTTCTCCCTCCATCTGCTCCTCATTGGGGCCTTGGGAGCTCAGTCCAGTGCTCCAGTGTGGGTCTCTGTCCCTATCTCCATCCATCACCAGATGAAGGTTCTATGGTGATATGAAAGATATTCGTCAGTATTGCTATAGGATAGGGTCATTTCAGGTTCCCTATCCTCCACTTCCCAAGGGACTAACTGGGGACAATACCTTGGGCTCCTGGGAGCCACTCTAGGTTCAAGTCTCTTGCCAACACTAAGGTGGCTCCCTTAACTAAGATATGTGCTTCCCTGCTCCAATACCCAACCTTCCTTTATCCCAATCTTCCTGTTTCCCCAAGTTTCCCCAATCCTCCCCTTCTCACTTTTCTCTACCCATCCCCCCTTATCCCCAACCCACCCCACCCCCAAGATCCCAATTTTCTCCCCGGCAATTTTATCTACTTCCCTTAGCCAAGAGGATAACTATATGTTTTTTCTTGGGTTCACCTTCTTATTTAGCTTCTTTAGGTTCACCAGGTATACACTCCGTGACCTTTATTTATGGTTAGAAACCAATTATGAGTGAGTACATCCCATGTTCATCTTTTTGGGTCTGGGTTACCTCGCTCAGGATAGTGTTTTCTATTTCCATCCATTTGCATGCAAAATTCGAGAAGTCATTGTTTTTTACCGCAGCATAGTACTCTAATGTGTATATATTCCACATTTTCTTCATCCATTCTTCCATTGAAGGGCATCTAGGTTGTTTACAGGTTCTGGCTATTACAAATAATGCTGCTATGAACATAGTTGAACAAATGCTTTTGTCATATGATAGGGCATCTCTTGGGTATATTCCCAAGAGTGGTATTGCTGGGTCCAGGGGTAGGTTGATCCCGAATTTCCTGAGAAACCGAAACACTGATTTCCAAAGTGGTTGCACAAGATTGCATTCCCACCAGCAATGGATGAGGGTACCCCTTCCTCCACAGCCTCTCCAGCAAAGGCTATCATCGGTGCTTTTGATTTTAGCCATTCTGACAGGTGTAAGATGATATCTCAATGTTGTTTTGATTTGCATTTCCCTGATTGCTAATGAGGTTGAGCATGACCTTAGGTGTCTTTTGGCCATTTGAACTTCTTCTTTTGAGAATTCTTTGTTCAGTTCAGTGCCCCATTTTTTAATTGGGTTAATTAGCATTTTAAGAGGCATCATGATTATGTGTTCTTTTGATGACCAATTTCTTGAGTTCTTTGTATGTTTTGAAGATCAGACCTCTATCCTATGTGGGGTTACTGAAGATCTTTTCCCATTCTGTAGGCTGTTGTTTTGTCTTGTTGACCGTGTCCTTTGCTTTACAGAAGTTTTTCCGTTTCAGGAGGTCCCATTTATTAATTGTTTCTCTCAGTGTCTGTGCTGCTGGGGTTATATTTAGGAAGTGGTCTTTTGTGCCAATGCATTCCCACTTTCTCTTCTATAAGGTTCAGCGTGAATGGCTATATGTTGAGGTCTTTGATCCATTTGGACTTGAGTTTTGTGCGTGGTGATAGATATGTATCTATTTTCGTTCTTCTACATGTTGATATCCAGTTATGCCAGAACCATTTGTTAAATATGCTTTTCTCCATTTGACGTTTTTTTGCTTCTTTGTCAAAAATCAGGTGTTCGAAGATGTGTGGATTAATATCCGGGTGTTCTATTCAGTTCCGTTGGTCCTCCTGTCTGTTTTTATGCCAGTACCAGGCTGTTTTCAGTACTGTAGTTCTGTAGTAAAGTTTGAAGTCAGGGATTGTGATGCCTCCAGAAATTCTTTTATTGTACAGGATTGTTTTGGCTAGCCTGGGTCTTTTGCTTTTCCCTATGAAACTGGGTACCGTTCTTTCGAGGTCTATGAAGAATTTTTGCTGGGATTTTGATGGGCATTGCATCGAATCTGTTGTTTTTTCTTTTAACTGCTAATAAAGTTGTTCTGGGGTATTCTTAGTTTCTTCTTAAATTCTTCTCTCCCTGGCTCAGGATCCCTTTCTTTTTTCCACAGGGGTGGCTGCTATTATGTAACGTTTTCTGAGGGTGTTGAGTGCCTCGTTCAGGAAGGGGAGACAGAACCTGGGGCCAAAGTCCCTAGCCATTCCCCAAGCTCAGAGGGTCTCCATCTGATGTCAACATCACCCCCAAAACTGACTTAAAACGGCAAGCACCCGCTCCTCAGAATGTGTTCAGTTAAGAGCTCAGAAGTAGCTTTAGCATTTCCAGCTACGAGTTTTTGATGATACTGTTTGATCTGGGCCAGGTCTGTGGCCCTCTAAAAGGGAGGCTGCAGGATCCATCTGCAAGGCGTTTTAGCCCCCCATATGGCTGACAAGCGGTGCTGGTCACTGCGAGGGCCCCTCAGTTCCTGCCCACACGGGTCTTTCCCCCCAAGCTACTTGACTGCTGGTTCCAGAGAGGTGGAGAAAAAAGAAGAGGATCTTTTTATGGTCTCGCCCTAGACAGCACCTAGCATCACTACTGAGTCAGCATGTGACCAGTTAAAGGCCAATCAACAATCCCAGCCCCCATCCAATGATAAGGGATGTTGCAGGCCATCTTCTGCTGAGGGCAAGAACAACCTCTTTCTCTACTACTCCTTCACACCAGCTTCTGCTAACTGTCAACAGAGAACCACAGGGAGTGGGAGGGGCATCATGAGCCCCACCCCCTTGGAACTGTTAACTGCCTCTAAAGCCACTGGGTAAGGGCAGGGACTCAAGTATCCTTCTCCCTAACTGTTAACTGTCTGTAAATCCTCAGGGAGGGGCAGTCTTGTGGGCCCCTCTCTGGCTCCATGATAGGTAGTTTCGTGAGCTGACTTAGTTTTGTTTTGTTTCCTAGACAGGATTTCTCTGTAGCTTTAGAGTCTGTCCCGTAACTCGCTCTGTAGATCAGGCTGGCCTCAAACTCACCTACCTCTGCCTCTCGAGGGCTGGGATTGAAGGCGTGTGCCACCATCACCCAGCTCTTGTGCAGGTCTTCTCAGAGCTGCTGAGAGTTCAGGATGCAGCTGACATGTCGTATCCAGCAGACAGCTTTCCTCAAAGCCACTTAGACTCTATGTTGCTCATTTTTTTTTACAAATCAGTTTTTCAGTAACAGTTGTAATTTTCTACCCCCCAAAAGGATCCGGCGGGCATTCCCCCTCCTTTACACATGAGGTTAGGAGCATCGACCGTTTGTAAGCAGAAGCCAGAGTCACTGCCCTCAGTTCCGAAGTTTCCACATTTGAAGGAAGAGGATGCTAGACGCCGTCTCATGAACGAGTCAAGGAATTTGTGGGCCTATTTTTAAACTGCCCGGGTGCAGGAAAAGCACCCTTTTTTTCTGCCACCTCACTGATTCTCAGGACTTCTGACACCAGCTGGAAAGGGGCACACCACGCAACTTTCTAGCTCTCTGGAGACACCAGCTGCGGGTCCTAGACTCAGCTGGACTTAGCTCTACTGGAGTTAGCTAGTGCCAGACTGCTCAGATAAGGGCTTGGCTCACCCGCAGTCCCAGTTCAGATGGCAGTCACAGTCCAGGTTGTCACTAGTGCATCCTACCAGCCTGACGGCCACCTTAGGAGGATCCCTTGCTAGGATGACTTAGAGCCCAGGAAAACAGTTCCCTTCCTATTGCTGACAAAGAATTCTGGGGGAGGGCTGGAGAGATGGCTCAGTGGTTAAGAGCATTGCCTGCTCTTCCAAAGGTCATGAGTTCAATTCCCAGCAACCACATGGTGGCTCACAACCATCTGTAATGAGGTCTGGTGCCTTCTTCTGGCCTGCAGACATACACACAGAATATTGTATACATAACAAATAAATAAATATTTAAATAAAATAAGAATTCTGGGGGAGCAGTGAACAGCCAGGGGAAGAGGTGCATAGGTGAGGTGTGCTGGGAAGGCTCCAGGAGCATGGTGCTGGGGGCAGAACATTCCTTCCCTGTGTTCATCAACCCAGAACCGTTGTGATCCCCATGTTTGGGAACTTTTATGGAACCCTTCATCATTCAAGCCTGACTGACTTTTGAGACATGGTATTACTTTTAGCCCAGGCTGGCCCAGAATTTGTAAACCTGCATCCTCAGCATTCCGAGAGTGGAGGGGTTCCAGTGTGTGTCCCCATACCTGGCCTGTTTGTGTCCACCTCCTTACCTCTCACCAGGACACATGGACTGAAGCCGACTACCTCAGGCATGCAGTGTGGCTTGTTCTTGCTGATGACTAACCTTCATCCAGAAGCCCACCAAAAGTGACCTCATCCAAACAAATGGTGCTCTGACCACAGTGAAAGTGTCCAGGTGATTTAGGAGCTCTGTGGCAGCAGCTGGGGAGCAGGTACCAAATACGTATTTCCTGACATGGCACATTCCCTCAGACAAGAAACTAGAAGCCATTATTAACATTTCAAGCCAAAGAAACTATTTTAATTTCTTTAGTATAGAATGTTAGTGTGTCCTTGTTTATTACAGTAAATCAATTGTACGAAAGAATGGGCTTCGTTATGACTTTCTGCTTTATTTTATTGCTGACGATGTGCACTAGCTGTGCACGGTTTGTGCATGTGGACGCAGGTGTCCACAGGGGCCGCAGGAGGGCATCGCATCCCCCTGGGGCTGGAGGTAAAGCTGGTTGCGAGCCACCTGGCATGAGTGCTGGGTGCTGAGCTTTGCTCTGGGTAAAAGCAGCACATGGTCTTTGGTCACCGGGCCATCTCCTCCAGCCCCTTGGATAACACACTCTGATGGCACTTGCCTCCTCCACCACCAGGTCATCTCTCCCCACTGGAGTTCCTACTCCCTTTCTCCAGAAGTCTGTCTTCTACTTTCGTGTCTCCAAAGGGATCTCGTCCAAGCCCTTTGTGCTTTTTGCTGAAGGTGCTGGGGGTGGTGACAGCTGGTGAGGGGCTGTACCTCTAGCTTTCGGGTTCCAGAAAGTCAAGGAGCCGGGTCATCTTTTGGAACACTGCTAGGGTCACTGTAGTCTCGTGGTCCCCAGGGGGAGTCCAGGTAGCCTCTGGAGGTGCACATGATGACAGCAGAGGAGAAATCAGATGGCAGCCATCTCTTCTCTCCCTAATGCATCTCACACACGCGTACATTACCAGCAACACCTCCGGCCAGGGAGTCATGGAGTATGTGCTTCCTGGGTTTCCCGGACCTGCACAGAATGAAGTGGCGATTTCCACTGGGTTGGTCCCACTCTGTACCACACCTCTACATCCAGGCGTGATGAGAAAAACCCCACTTTTACTCGAAGGTGCCCTGGTACCTACTGCACTTTGGGCAGACAAATGGATGTTCAAGGCTCTGGAAGAGTAGGGAGGCCCACAAAGAGTTACATGGTGGAGGCCTAACTGTCAGAGACCCAGTGTCACTCTGGCCAGTTAGCAGGTAAGGTGATGACTCCTGAGATGCCTGGGATGGATCCTTAGTTTACTCTCTGTAACAAAGGGCAGATGATCTGCAGGCCACTGGGGGCGGGGAGAATATCTATAAACAAGTGCCCCTTCTTCAGACACTGTCTGCGCAGGGCCTCATGCTTGTTAGGATGCTAGGCAAGATCTCCCTCCTGCACTGCCCTTTTACGTGGACAGTACTGGGCTACTTATTTAAGGTGTGGGTCCTTCCCACCTCCCCTTCCCAGCCTCCTGCCTCCCTTCCAAAATCAATCTCCAAGACAGAGAGATGTATTTATGTATTTATCAAGCCTTTCACACTCACTTTTAATACCAACTACTAACCAGGTAGGTGGCAAAGGTTCCCTAGTCTCTTCCATGCTGGAGGTCATCAGGGAGAGGAGTAGGTGAGGGGTGGGACAGAACAGTTAGTACAAGGAAGGCTGGTGTCGTTAAGTCTGACAGGGAGGCCAGGGTCCCACCTTCCAGCTGCCCCACACAGGCAACATTGCCCAGATGGATACCCACCTTGTAGCTTAGGGTTTCTTACCAGGCCCCACAAGCTCTGGCTCCTAATGTCTTGGGGTGAAGGTCTGTCATTTTGAGACCTGGACGATAGGAGAGAGGGAAACACACCCTAGTCCCCAACCCTTGGAGTCGGGGTGAGACTTGAAGGCTACAGCAGAGGTGGAACGAGGATAAAGTGGAGGATTTCTGTAAAATGGTGACAGTGAAGAAGGGTCTGGTGCCATGCTGTGGAGAGTTTGGGATCTGCAGCTGAAGGAAACTGGGATTTAGGTCTGCAGATGCTAAGAAAGATTCAGAGGAAAGCAGATTCTTGAGGAAGATGCAGCAGTAAGGCAGACCGGAAGCCAGCCAGAGGACTCGGTGCATCAAGGCTCAGCCAGGGAGTTCAGTCCTGAGTTCAGTCCCAGGAATCTACATGGTAGAAAACAACCCAGCCCCTACAAACTGTCCATTTCCCTCCACATGCACACAGTGGCACGTTCTCTCTCTCTCTCTCTCTCTCTCTCTCTCTCTCTCTCTCTCTCTCTTTCTCACACACACACACACAACCAAATTTCACTTGAAGCGCTCACTTTGGCAATATGTATAGTAAAATTAGAAAGATACAGAGATTAATAACACAACCACCCTGTACAAGGATGGCATACACATTTATGCAGTGTTCCTTGTATATATTAAATAATATATATGAATATATATTAAATTTTACTGTGAAAAGACAAAGCCAGGAGACTTACCCATGGGCTACCAAATGTACTCTGGCCTTTTTGTTGTTGTTGTTGTTGGGATAAGGGGTTGACATAGGATCTCAACACTGTAGCCCAGGCTGGCCTTGAACTCACCTTGATCCTCCTGCCTCAGCCCTGTAAATAGTGGACTTCCTCTCTAAACTAATCATTCTTTGAGACAGCTCAGGCTGTTGTCCTACTACTATGTATCGAAGAAAGAATTTGACATTATGGCCCTACTGTTTAAAACACCTTGTGCTGGGATTGCAGGATCGTGCCATCATGCCTCAGTGCTGGGATGGAACCCAGGGGTTCACGAGCTGGACAATTACAACTGAGCTATAGCCTGGACTTCTTATTATTGTGTATGTGGGGTAAGAATATGGCAGAGGGGGACAGTGCACATACAGAGGTAAGAACACAGCTCTGCGGTGTTGATTCTATCCTTCAACCTTTATGTGGGTTCCGTTTATCAAACTCAGGCTTGCAGCAGCAGCAAGCACCTTTATCCACAGAACCATCTAGGTGCCCTGCCCTGGACTTCTTAACCACATTATTCCATGAGAACACAATAAGCTTCTTTCTTAGCCAACTATATGTTGGTTCTTTCTTTCAGTGTGAACTTATAACCTAATAAAAGGAATGAATTAGCCATTGCCACAGTAACTTGGTGGAACAAACCATTCTGGACTGTAGGGGTTAGAACAAGAATCCTTCCTGGTTTTCAGCTGGCTATGTTAGTGACGCCATAACGCTGGCTGGTTTCCAACTCCCTGCAGCCCAGTTCCACCCTGTTGACTCTGTAACAGACTGGAGAAGCAGCAGGTACCCAAGAGAGGCTCTCCTGTGAAAACAGAGACCAGCACAGCATCAAGAAGCCTCTGCAAACACATGCTCACTTTGTTTATCTTGCCACAGGCCAATGCAAGTCAGTGGAGGAAGCCCAATGCCAAGAAACAGGAAAGGACAATCCAGCCACAATGAGACTGGATGCTGGGAAGTGCTGGAACTCCCTTAGCTTGCGAAGAGCCCTGGTTTGGAAACTGTATAACCTGGGCTCATTCCTCTAGTGCTCACCATCATGACAGGAAGTGCCTGGTGGACTGAGTTCTCTATGGGGTCAGAATCCCTGACAGGGCAAGAACCGTATCTCTTTCCTCTTTAGCCCCTTTCCTTCCCCCAGTGCTTAGCGCCAAGTTCTGCCTAGAGAATGACTCGGGAATATTCCTGAATGCATTTCATTCTGTCCCTTCAGCTTCCCCGTGTGACTCATGAAATACAGACCAGTTTGTTAAAGGTTATTACATTCCAGTCAATACTTCCCCAATAAACTGTAAAGAGACTGTGCCCTTTAGAGCCGAGGTCTGTGCCCAGAGGTGTCTGACACCAAATCCTCAATCTACTGCTACCAGGCTCAGGCCACATGGGTATAAAGGGTACCCTGGGACACTGACTCACGACAGTTATTCCCTAGTCCCTACAAAGGGTTATTCGATGTTGAGCTATTTCACGGTTAGGCCGATAAAGGGAAGAGATGGTGTGTGTGTCATGGGGTGTCTTGATTAAAATTATTATAATATATTATATAATATGCAATATATATATGTATGTGTGTGTGTATGATTTTAGATCTCGTTATAAAAACTGATGGCCCTGACCTCCAGGACATTGGTAATAGATTTTTTTAAATGAGAAAATAGAGAAACCTACTTCTAAGTAATGTAAGGGTTGGGAAGTAAGGCTAGACCTGTAGAGCCTGTATCAGATAAGACCAAGCAGCACAGGTTGTTTGTTTGGCTTTTGTTTGTTTGGGTTTGTTTAGATAGGGATTCTTTGTGTAGGAACTGAAATATTAACTGAGAGAATCAAAACTGCTGAATGTGACAATCGGATTTTGTCTAAAGCTTATGACAGATTGGCGGAAAGATTGTCAATACAAGAAGGCACGGTTTATGCCATAAAAATTATGTCCAAAGATGAGATGTTATCTCTCATGGACAAACTTCATACTTTAGAATCCTCAATGAAGGCTTTGGAACATAATTTTGGACAGGAGATTCAGACATTGCAGAAGGCAATGGTGAATAGAATTGAAAAGACTGAGGAATTTCTAAATTCTGATGAAGAAGATCAAAGGGTAGAAAGGCAAATTTTAACTACATCTGTGGGTAAATCTCTCTGGGACAATTTCCACAAAGCTCTACCTGCCTTTCCAGTCATAACAACAGAGAAGGTGATTGGTTCCAGAAACCCTAGGGTCATCAAGGAAGATACATGGGAGCCTGTCTGTATGAATGATCTCAAAGAAATTAAACAGGCTGCCATGACTTTTGGGATGCACGCCTCTTTTGTTAAAGAGATGCTAAAATCTTCGGCCAGGACAAGCAGAGCAACCACCTCGGACTGGCTCCAGCTGAGTTCTGCGGTACTTGAGAGTGGACCGCAATTGAAATGGAAATGCTTATTCAGGCAAGAGGCTAGACTTTTAGAACAGCAGGAAAAAGCGAAGGGAATTGACGTTTCCCTAGATAAAATTCTAGGTGAAGGGCTCTTTTCCGACCCTCAGGAACAAGCTAATTTTGATGAAAACACACTCTCCGTGTGTACTACAGCAGCATTAAGGGCTTGGGACAGGGTACAAGACCCAGGACAGAGAATGGAATCATTTGTCAGAGTTAAACAGGGTCAGAGAGAACCCTTTAGTGACTTTTTACAAAGACTAACTAAGGCTGTACAAATAGGGATATCTGACCCAGAAGCAAGACATATAATGATTGAGTCTTTGGCTTATGCAAATGTGGAATGCAAAAGGATTTTGGGGCCTTTAAAGCTCAGATCAGTGCCCTTGGAAGAATGGGTCTTCCATACACTGAATGTTGATACATTTGACTATGGCACTGAAGCATGGGTAGAAGAAGCAATTTTCAATGGTAAAAGGAGACACCAGAATACCAAATGTTTTAATTGAGGCAAAATGGGTCATATGAAAAGGAATTGTAGTCAACATATTTTCAGAAATAATAATAATGCATCTTCTAGAAATAACAGAAATAGGAGGACTCAGCCTTACGGTTTATGTAGAAGATGTGGAAAAAGGCAGACATTGGACAAATGAATGCAGGTCTACAAGAGATAGACAAGGCAACCTGATACAGACAGGAAATGTGGGGGGGGCCTGACAGGCCCCCATGGCAAACATGGTTCAGTCATTTCCAGTTTCCACAGAGAACATGCCTCGTCAGGACAATTAGGAAGCCCCATGCCTACTGTTACAAGCAATAATGATCAGAAAGATGAGTTACGTGTGTTTTGGCAAACTTCTATAAATGATCAAAGACCAAAGCTGAGAGTGTGTGTAAATGGCATTTTTATTACTGGCCTGCTGGACACAGGTGCTGATGTAAGTACCATTACCCCAGAATCTTGGCATCCGTATTGGCCTCTTCAGAATGTAAATGTTCGGCTCCTGGGAATTGGAACCCTATCTCGAGTAAGGCAGAGCATGAGATGGGTTGAATGTATAGGGCCAGAGGGACAAATAGGAAAATTAAGGCCATATGTAGCCAATATTGCAATGAATTTATGGGGTCGTGACCTATTACAAAAAAGGAATACCCAAATTAACATTCCTGCTACTTCTAGAGCCAATATTTCTGAGAATAATATTAAAAGATATTACAAACGGAGAAAAACGGCCATTTGGGCTGTACAAGAACAAGCAATTGATTTCCCTTCAGAGATACCAACAGCCTTGCCTCTAAAATGGTTGACTGAGAAACCAATATAGACAAAGCAATGGCCTTTAGCTGAGGAAAAGTTACAGGCTTTAGAACAGCTGGTACAAGAACAATTAGATGCTGGACATATAGAAGAATCTACCAGCCCTTGGAATTCTTCTGTATTTGTGGTTAAGAAAAAATCAGGTAAATGGAGAATGGTGATAGATCTCAGGGCCATCAACAAGGTTATTCAACCTATGGGCCCTCTGCAATCTGGAATTCCTTTGCCCTCTTTATTACCAAAAGGATGGCCTCTCATAGTTATTGATCTAAAGGATTGTTTTTTCACTATACCTTTGCAAAAAGAAGATAGAGAAAAATTTGCCTTCACAGTGCCTACTTATAACAATTCTCAACCTTCGAGGAGGTACCACTGGGCTGTCCTCCCCCAGGGTATGTTAAATAGCCCCTCCCTGTGCCAATATTTTGTGAACCAACCATTGCAAATAATATGCAAGAAATTTCCTAAATCTATAGTATACCATTACATGGACGACATTTTGTTATCCGATTCAAACATGGATACCTTGAACAGACTGTTTGAAGAAATAAAGATACTTTTACCTAAATGGGGATTGCAAATTGCTCCTGAAAAGATTCAGAAGGGGGATTCTGTTAATTATTTAGGTTATAAAATAGGTTTGCAAAAAATTAAGACACAAAAGGCACAAATTAGGAGAGATCGCCTACGGACTCTTAATGACTTTCAAAGACTGTTAGGAGACATTTCCAGTCTACGACCAGCTATTGGGATAACACCTGATCTAATAATTCATTTGAACAAAACCTTGGATGGTGATAAAGATTTAAACAGTCCCAGAGAATTAACAGCTGAAGCAGAAAAGGAACTGACAATGATTGAGGAAAAATTACAACAGGCACATGTGGACAGGGTGAATCCAGAGCTCGATTGTATTCTCGTCATACTACCATCAAAAATTTCTCCTACAGGAATTTTAATGCAGAGAGATGATATTATCTTGGAATGGATCTTTTTACCACATAAACCAAGTAAGAAACTGAAAACTTATGTGGACAAGGTCTCTGAGTTAATTATAAATGGCAAGCTGAGACTTCGTCAACTAGCAGGCATAGACCCAGCAGAAATTATAGTGCCTTTCACTGCTGATGAACTAAAGAAATTATGGGAAGATAATGAACTATGGCAAAGAGCTTGTGCTAATTTTGGGAGACATTAATAACAACTATCCAAAAAGCAAGAGGCTTAACTTCATAAAGAGAACTTCTTGGATCCTTCCTCGAATTGTCTGTGATGCTCCAATAACTGGAGCCCGTACATTCTATACTGATGCCAATAAATCAGGGAAGTCAGGTTACAAATCAGAAGACTTGGGTAAGGTGGAACAAAGTCCTTATGATTCTGTCCAGAAGGCAGAATTATATGCCATTCTTATGGTGCTAAGGGATTTTAAAGACCCTATTAATATAGTTACTGATTCACAATACACAGAAAGAGATATTTTACATATTGAAACTGCTGAATTTATACCTGATGAGACAGAACTAACCTCATTGTTTCTCCAGGTTCAAGATTTGATCAGGAACAGGCTTTGCCCTATGTACATAACACACATCTGATCCCATACGGGTCTGCCAGGTCCTCTAGCACAAGGTAATGCAGAAATTGATCAATTATTGATTGGTAGTGTGCTACAAGCCTCTGAGTTTCATAAAAAACATCATGTTAATAGCAAAGGTTTGAAGAAAGAGTTTTCTATTACATGGCAACAAGCTAAGGAGATTGTAAAGAAATGCCCTATTTGCTCTTTCTATAACCAAACGCCACTGCCTGCAGGGGCTAATCCAAAGGGCACCCAAAGGAATGAAATCTGGCAGATGGATGTGTTCCACTTTGCAGAATTTGGCAAATTAAAATATGTTCATCACACCATTGACACTTATTCAGGCTTTCAGTGGGCAACTGCTTTAAGTTCAGAAAAAGCTGATTCAGTAATCACTCATTTATTAGAAGTCATGGCTATCATGGGTATACGTACACAAATAAAGACAGATAATGGTCCTGCTTACGTCTCTAGGAAAATGAAACGGTTTTTTGATTATTACACTATCAAGCATGTTACAGGTATACTATACAATCCTACAGGTCAAGCAGTTGTAGAAAGATCAAATTGAACTATAAAGGATATGTTGAACAAACAGAAAGGGGTGGAAAACACCCCCAGAAATAGGTTACATAATGTTTTGTTAACCTTGAATTTTCTCAACGCTAATGAGAAGGGAACAACAGCTGCAGAAAGACATTGGATAATGGAAAAGTCTACTGAACTAAATCAACCAGTTTATTTCAAGGATGTGCTGACCACACAATGGAAGCCAGGAGATGTGCTGCGCTGGGGAAGGGGTTTTGCTCTTATCTCTACAGGTGAGGAAAAATTGTGGATACCATCAAAATTAATAAAGGTTCAGTTTGAAGAAGAGAAGCCACTTGGAAAAGATAAATAACAATTCATTCACAAGGATGGCGAGCATACTGATGGTAAGGAATACAGATAGATTGGGGGCAGGGTTCTTTTCTTATCTCCACAGGAAAATACTCATCTTCAAAGAAATTAAGGGACCCTGAATATTTAATTACTGATGGATGGACACATTTTGTAAGTATTAATTTATATATACATATATGTCTTATTAAACATTTCTTTATAAATATGTAGAGCTGGTTTTGGAGTTGGACTATGGCTCAGTCCCTCTTCAATGCCAAGCCTGTGGATAAGAGATATTTCAGAGTTTCTGTCTCAGGTCAGGAGCCATGAAATGGGACAGAATAAGAATTATTATGTACTTGATAAACTTTCTTTGCTTTTCCTCATATCTGTGTCTTTCTTTATATGTCAGTATATGTCCCTGTTGTTAATGTTTAAATTTCCCATAATAAACAACAACTTTCCCTATAGTAATCTTTAAAGTTTCCAGGATGAAGATGGGGCCCCACGACATCAACTCAATCTGGTTTTTATGACGTCATGAATATTTTTTAAGTGCTAAAATTAGACCTGTTTTTTGGTACCAACTGCATGAGACAATTTCGAATGGTGCACATTTTAGACAACACTCTGGCCGGACCTTCTCAAAATGCTCAGAGACTAGTTATAATTTTCTTAGGTCAAAGGTTAATTTGGGAATTTTACCATCATTTGCTTTCACAGGAGCCCCTAAGAAGAACGTCACCCCCATGTGAGCTAGAAGCAATTTTAGAGGACGATGTCCCCTCTCCCAACAGAGTTTGCCCTCAGGGTTAGGGATATCTTTTAGTGGTTGGTTTGGGGTTGAGGGGATGGGGAGATGTTTTATGGAATTAGGGGTATTTTCAAAAAAAGGGGGGATTAACTGGTTTGATGGGATGATTGGTATTTGTGAGTTACTGTTTTTAGAAAATTGTATTGTTACTGTTTCCTGTATATTGATATATTGAATATTGAATGTGAATGTTCCTACCTCTATTTTTGTATAAGAGTATGCTTATAACTTTGTCTATATTGTATTGATACATCTACCATATTACAATTTCATTACCATATTACATTTCTACCTCGATACTATTTATATAATAACATTGTTTACATTTGATATGTAATGACATTGTTTACAGTTGAAGATCATTGTCTTCATATATTGCACAGTTGTTTATTCTTTTAGTCTTCAAGATAGATAGTATAATCTTCAGCCTCTTCGAAGAGCTGTAGAAAATGGCCTTTTATATAACTCAGAGTTTCGTGATAGTGAGACACAAGTACTCCTGGCAACGCCACTCTACTCCTTAGAGAACATTGAGCACCAAAGACACTCCACTGGGAGCTTGTCTTCTTGGCAGAACTGGCCTTTGGGTTAAGAAAAGCCCATACCTCAACTTCTGACAATGAAACAGGATTGTCTTATCCTGCCAAGACAGGGTAGGATAGTTCTAAGAAAGTTCCTTGCCTTTAATAATGGTATGTCAGTTATGTTAGGCTTTAGCCAAAGTTGGTTGACTCAACATTGCAAACGAGACTTTGGGTGATTGCCCAGGTAGTCAGTTGTCTCTGTCAATTGTTGCACATTTTGGATATATCTCATTTGTTAAGTAATATTTATTCCCTTCTCAGATCTTTGATGGAGTTGAAGATTATATAATTATAGTTACTCTCTACATTATTTAGACTCCTTGAGATAGAATGTTTAGCAAAACTTTTGTTCTCAATATTGTTTGTTATATTTATTATTTGTTATTATTGTATATGGTTGTATTTGGTTTAGTTCTGTCTTATTTAGACAAAAGGGGGAGATGTAGGGATAAGTCCAGCGCCTTAGGGAGCGTGTTCACCTCGGGCTAATGTTTACCTATAAATCTGGCGAGCGTACTCCCAGCTGCTGCTTCTGCTTTCCTGGTCTCCATGGGAACGGTGGTTCTGTAAGTCTGTTTCCCCATTAAAGCTGTATATATTTTTACAATCTGTTTGCATTCATTTACGCCGTTACATGCCACCACACCGAGCTGGTTTTGTTTGATTTTGTTTTGAGACAAGGTCTCACACTGTACACAGGTTGGCCTGAAACTCAGCTGCTCATCCTGAGTTAGCCTCAGATTTGTCACAGTCCTCCCGTAGCTTCTTGAGTGCCGAGATTAAAAGCGTGAGTCACTTGAGGTTGGTTCTGTCACTCATTTTCTGATGGGAGGCCATCAGCAGAGGACTTGGGCTTGTCTTTCATGGCTAACTGTAGTCTCTAACCACAGAGAGTCAGGGCTTAATGTGCCGGCTGTTAGGTTCCCTGACACGCTAGTCCAGACGGGAAGAGAGAATCGTGTCTTTTAGACTCCTGCTCGGGAGTAGTTCCGGGGCATAGGGAACAAGGAGCAGCGTGCGGTGCACAGGTCCTCACTCAGCTACCTAACCACATACTCATGCAGGAGGTATTTCTCTGCTCTGCCCAGCACTTCCCAGCATTGCTCTGGGTGCCGAGAACAGTGTCCTAGCTTCCTGAAGCTTCCTCCCCACCCTTCCCCCATCAGAATGCAGGAAAATTGACCATTAATTGTTGTGTGGTCAAGTGGTGATGATGGGGAACTATCCATAGTCCTACCCCAGTGACTCTCCTGGGCTCTGTGGCTCAAACTTTCGTCCCCAGCAAATCCTTTCTCACACTCTGTGCTGTTTGTTTCCAACGTTCGCCACAGGACTGGCTTGCACGTTAAAGCAGTGTTTGAATAGATCCGTTATATACTTCAGGGCATTGTCTCTCCTGAGGGGGGCAGTGGCATCTGCCACATCATCCTATGTCGTACTCACAAGAGATGCACCTTGGGGAAAGGGAGAGGGCTCCATGGGTAAAGTACTCGCTGTGTAAGCCTGAGACAGGGTTTGGATCCTTGGCACCCATGTAAATGCCAGGTGGGCATGGTGGTCTGCCTATAATCCCAGCGCTGGGGAGGCAGAGACGGGATCGCTAAATCAGTGAGCTCTGGCTTCAAGTGAGAGACCCCACCTCAATATATAAGGTGGCGAGCCATCAAGGGAGGCAGCCGTTGTCGACCTCAGACCATACACATGCACACGAATGTGCAGCCACGTTCATACACACACACGTACGGCACTACACAAGGAAGGGGAGAGAAGGAAGGAAGGAAGGAGGAAGGAAGGAAGAGGGTCAGGTTGGTGGGCAACTCCTCAACCTCCAAGACAGAATGCCACTGGACCCTAACAAAGCGATGAGTGTCTTAATCCTCTCCACTGAGAGATGGTGGCCTGAGGCTCCCCAAGGAGCAAAGTCCGTGTGGGGATGATGAGAGAGAAGGACAGTCAGGCCAAGGGGACAGCGTAAGGAAGAGGACAGTGAGGAAGTGGATAGGGACTTCTTCTGGTGAGGTGGGCTAGCCTGGGGTAGCTGGAATACAGGAATACATATGAGGTTTGGGGTCAGGGAGAAAGGAGAAGTATGCAGAAGGCCCTGTCTCCACCACATGAGCCCGGAGGGGCAAAGGAGAAGAATCGGTGGCTCAGCCCAGCACCTTCATCCTGTGGGCTAGCCACCTTGTCAGAACCTGTAACCTCCCGTGTCTCACCATGCCTTTAATTTTTTTATCCTATTTTATTTATTTATTGCATGCACACATAATCATGTGTGTCACGGCACATGTGGAAGTCAGAGGACAGCTTGGCAGAGTTAGTTCCCTCGCTCCACTGACCGGGTCCTAGGGTTCAAACTCAGGTGATCAGGCTTGGCGGCAAGCACCTTTAACTGCTGCCCCTTCTCGCTGGCCCCTACCTCTGCAGTCTTTCTCAGCAGTGACTGTCACTGAGAAGCTTCACTCACTGCACCCTACACCTGCCGTGTGTGCACGGGAGGCCAATTCTGCCAAGCAGGGACTTGCGTCCACTTGTTCTCTGCTGCATTCCCAGCGTCCGGCTCAGTTCCTGCCACACGGCAGAGCAGAGGGATCTTAGGAGTAAGATGTGTGACGTGGGGGGGGGTAATATTTACTTAGTTTCCTGTGTGTGAGTACAAACACTCATGTATGTGCATGCATCTCATGTATGCCTTGTGCCCAAAGAGATCAGAAAAGGGCATCAGATCCCCTGGATTTGGAGTTCGGGAGTTGTGAGCCACCATGTGGGGGCTGGGAACTGATCTCAGGTCCTCTGAAAGAGCAGCAAATGTTCTTAACCCACGGAGCCATCTCTCCAGTCCCAAATGTGTGCTTTTTGTCTTCCTTCCTAAAACCCAGGGAGAAGCCATGTTGAGTAGGCCATGCTTCCCCTTACATGCATGTCCTGGCCATCAGAGGAGGAACATTTGTGATGAGTTTATCTTAGTACATGTACCGTGTCTGTGTGAGTGTGTCCCAGCGCACATGTGGAAGACAGAAAGCAACCTGTGCTAATCAGTGCTTGCCTTTCAGCGCGTGGGTCCGGAGGATCAAACTCAGGTCACCGTGCTGGCTCACTGACCATCTTGTCGATCCATTTTGTGTCTTCCTTAAAAACAAAACCAAAACAAAACAAAACAAAAACAAAAACTATTTTTACAAAAATTGGAATCTTAAAAAAAAAAAAAAAAGGAATCTCCAAACCTTTTGAAGGGAAAAGAACTGGCGTGGAGCCCCACAGACCAGCGCTTATTTGCCTTCTGCATTTAAGGCTTGGGGTTCAGTTACCCAGTACCACCACCCCAAACCTAAGCCTTATAATTACACTGGCCGGATAGGCCATCGTCAGCATTTTGTTCTATTTGGGTCTTTTTGAGACAGGGTCTCACGTACCCCAACCTGCCTTCAGACCCCACGTGTAGATGAGGATAGCCTTGAACTTGTGAAGTTCTGCCTCTGTACTCTGAGTGCTAGAATTACAGGCGTGTGCTACCACGCCTGGTTGTATGCAGTGCTGGGCATCAGACCCAGGGTTCCCTGCATGCTTTGTGAGCTCCGCCCCACAGTCCACCATAATAGCTTTTTGAGGTGTACTGTTTGCTGGGAGCACTGTGTATTCTTAGAAAACTGTTAGCCAGGTGCATTCCTGCTGCCTTGGGTTTGATAGTGAGGCTGTCAGTCTCTCTCGGGGTTTGGCATTGTTGGTGTGATCTGGGGAGATCTGGGGACAGATCTGAATCCTGACATTCTCAAGAGCGGAGACCTGAAGAACTTGGGGTGAGCTGAGTGGAATTGAACATAGACAGGCTGCAAAGGGGTTGAGTGCAATGGGCCCCAGAAGTTCCAGCAGAGGGGTGGGGCCCTGCAACTAGAGCTTAAAGTTCAAGGCCAGGGGCAAGCAAGAAGTGACAGGAAACAGAGCCCCGGCAGGTGATGGGTGGCCTCTGCCCAGGAGGAGGCAGAGAGTGTGACTCACCCCAGCCCCTCCTCTTTGCCTAGCCAGATGAAACCCCAGATGGTTTGCTCCTTTGGGGGGGAGGGGCCTCTCCCTTCTTTGACCCTTTATTCTCCAGCCCACCTAGGTCCCTCTCTCTTTCTTCTCTCTTCTCTCTCTCTTCTCTCTCTCTCTCTCTCTCTCTCTCTCTCTCTCTCTCTCTCTCTCTCTCTCTCTCTCTGCAAAGCAGCCCACAGCAGCACAGACTCCATCACTGGAGCCATCAAGGGTGGTGGGAGCCTTTAGTGGGGCCACCGACTGCAAAAGGACTCCAAATGAGACCCACAAAGAACAGGTCCCAGACCCTTGATCTGTTGCTGCCAGAGCTGAGTTAGTGTTCTGTGATTGACAAGCTGATCTTCCCATCTGCGGCTCGCGCTGCTTCAAAGAGCTCCTTCAGAAAGCGCTTCCTTTCTTTTACCACAATTTCTGGCATGGGCAAAGCACACGTTTTCCACCCAGGGCAACTGAGTCAGAGAAGTACCAGGGCTTGCTGAAGGTTGCCCAGTTTGCAAATGTCCAAGGCCACCCTGTGCGACTCTGGAGTTACCCCAAAAGTCATCTCCTTCGGCTCCTGCAGGTGGATGACCCCCCGGAGCCAGTGTACGCGAATGTAGAGAGGCAACCTTGGGCCACTTTTCCGCGCTCCGCTGCAGTTCCTCCTCGGCTCAGCCCAGTGTGGGAGACGCACACCGACTCGGGCACTGGGCGCCCCTACTACTATAACCCCGACACGGGCGTGACCACCTGGGAGTCACCCTATGAGGCCTCTGAAGGCGCCACCAGTCCGGCCACCTCCCGAGCCTCTGTGGGCAGCGGGGAGAGCCTGGAGACAGAGTGGGGCCAGTACTGGGATGAGGAGAGTCGCAGGGTGTTTTTCTACAACCCTTTGACGGGTGAGACTGCCTGGGAGGACGAGACTGAGGACCTGGAGGAGGAGCCCCAGGAACCGCTGGAGATGCAACCCAGCCTGAGCCAGCGAAGCCCGGGACTTCAGAGGGTGAGGGAGGGCCTCTGATCCCACCTCCAGCTTCTTAGAGATCAGAGGATAGGGGTGGAACAATGGGGGGGGGGGGGGCATTTCCGAGCATCCTTGACCCCTCTTCATGCTGATCAGAAATCACGGAATGGGGGCGGGGCCACCCTCTGAGCGTTTCTGACCCCACCTCTTGCTTCTCAGGGACCAGAGAGTAGAGACAGGGCCATCTCTGAGGGTCTCTGACTTCTCTTGATTCTTGGCTCGGAGGATTAGAGTAATAGGTGGATCTGGTACAAAGTTGGGGAGGCAGGAGACAGAGAACCTCTGACTCCATCTTCTGGTCCCTGCAGCCCCCGACTCCTGAAACAGACTACCCCGAATTGCTGAGTAATTACCCCGAAGAGGACTATTCTCCTGTGGGCTCCTTCAGTGATCCTGGCCCCACTTCTCCCGTGGCTGCACCCCGTGGCTGGTCCTGTCACATTACCGAAGACAAGCAGACGCTGTACATCAACCAGTTCACTCAAGAGCAGGTAGGGCATCGCTAGCAGCCGAACCTAGACAACCTTGCTGGCACGGCACTCCCCAGACTTCCTCCACTAGGACCTCCCCTCAAGACTAAAGGGCAGACCCATGCCACTCAGTCCTAAGTCTGGTACTCCAGCCCCTAGTACCATCCTGGACTCTGGGCTGAGGGTCCTGACCATTCCTGTGTCCACAGTGGGTAAGGTTGGAGGACCAGCATGGGAAGCCATATTTCTGCAATTTAGTGGACTCCTCTGTGCAGTGGGAGCTGCCCCAGGTAAACAGCTGGGGAAGGGAGAGCTGGGGAAGGTGGAGGGGATGATGGGTGACAGTGTCTCTCTCCCCAGGTCCCCATCCCCGCCCCTCGGAGCGGTCGCAAATCAAGCCAGGATAGTGACACTCCAGCCCAGGCTAGCCCTCCGGAGGAGAAGGTGGGGTCAGGGGTTGATGGAATATACCCCTCCCTTCCCTGTAAGACCCAGCGTAGAGGGGGCATGGATGCCCTAAGGGAATCTCCCTGTGGCTACTTCTGTAGGGACATCACCCTCCCTCCCAGCAGGTGGGAAAATAGCAGGGTGCAGTGAGCCTCAGGCCTAGCCTGTAAGGGAACGTCCAACTGAGGAGATGCTAACGTTGTTCCTTCCTGCTTTCCTGTCATGACCATTTCCCCTTCCCCTCATTCTCTTAGATCAAGACCCTGGACAAGGCCGGAGTGCTCCATCGTACCAAGACAGTGGACAAGGGGAAGAGACTTCGGTGAGGGCCTGTCCAGACCCCAAGCGTGGCAGAGTTGATGATCCAGTTCCCCAAATGCTAAGTCCCCTTTTGCCACACTCTTACTAATCCTCGTGGTGACCATGCAAAGTCCTGTGAGGAAACTGAGGCACATAAGGTTCCTTGCCTGTCAGCTATTATGTGGTGGGAATCCAATTCTGTGGGGGTGAGTCCTCCAGATCTCAACCCCGCCCACCCCCACCTCGCTCTGTCCTTAGGAAGAAACACTGGAGCGCCTCCTGGACGGTGCTGGAAGGTGGCGTCCTGACCTTCTTCAAGGACTCGAAAACCTCAGCTGCGGGCGGCTTGGTGAGACCTGTCACTGAGCAAGGGAGACCTTCTGTTCTTGTTTTCTGAGCTGGCTTAGGAAAGGCTGGTTTAGAATATGGGTTCCCAAGTACCAAGGTAGCTGGATAGTGGCAAAGAGGGACAATGCTGGCAGGTTCACCACAGTACAAAGCACTCCAGCTACTGGGGGCTGCAGAACAGGGTCCTTGGTGATAGACAGCTCCAGTCTGGAGAGCTGGGAGGCTGGGGCCTGGCATACCTGCTCACAAAATGGGATTGGGCTCCTTCCTCTTTTCCTTTCTGCTGGCTAGCAGGTCCTAGGACAAAGATGCTCTAAAAGCCTGGTGTGTCGGTCCACGTATTTTAGCAAGCCCATCTGGGTGGTTGCCCCTTGTAATTTTGCCTCCTCCATTCCTTTCTTCTCCACAGAGGCATCCTTCCAAGCTCTCCACCCCGGAGTACACGGTCGAACTGAAGGGGGCCTCTCTTGATTGGGCCCCCAAAGACAAATCCAGCAAGAAGAATGTGTTAGAGGTGAGTGGTGGGATTGGAGGAAGGGGCCCCTAAATCCCACTGCAGACAGGGCCCAGGAATGGGGTCCTACAGAAAGTGGGGCTGGAGTGCTCAAGACTCAAAGTCAAGGCTGCCCCATCTTGAGTTCAGTGTTCACCGTGTTGTCCCTTGCCACTGAGGGTAAGAAGAAGCAGGTCTCTGGGAGATGAAACTGCCATCCCCAGAGGGACCTTCTCTCAGCCACCAGTCTGAGACCAAGAACTGAGTCTAGCTGCTAACTGTGATGGGCTGAGCCAGCGACCTGCTTTCACTGGCCAGAGCCCAGACTCCAGTTTTTATTGGGTCCCCAATGAATAGACTAGTGACAAGTTGGTCTGGTTTCCCAGCAGGTAGAACAAGAGGACTCTGGCAAAGGCCCCATAGTACCACGCCCTTCACTGTTGGGGCACAGGGGGGTGGGGGGGCGGGGGTGACCGTCCCTAAGAACAGCGAGGCAGAACTCGAGAAAAGCACAGGCAGCGAGGGGCAGAGGAGATGGGGCTTAGTGAGTGAAGTACTTGTCACACAGACCCAGGAGCCTGGTTGGTGGCACAGGCTTGTAATCCCATGGCATGGAAAACAGACATGGGTTCCCTGAGACCTGCTGGCCAGCTAATCCAACCTAAATGTTGGATTCCAAGTCAGCAAGAGACCCTGTCATAAAACAACAACAAAGTAGACAGCACCTGAGGAGTAACACCCAGGTTTGAACTCTGGCTTCCACCTGCACATACATTCCTGCACATGCGTGCACACAATACACACATGCATGCACACACATACACACATGCACAAAAAAAACCCTTTGACAGTGAACTGGTAAAAACCACCACCACCAAAAAAAAAAAAAAAAAAAAGTAGCCAGTATCTGTTAAAACAAGTTAGGGATGGTCCAGGATGGGGAGGAGCTAGGAGCAAAGAGTGAATGCTCTGGTGGTCTCTGAGGGAAGCTTAGATCCATTTCTCCAGTCAGCAAGTGAGAAAAGGGACAGCAATTGGTCACATAGATCTTTCCTGTTAGGGGGAGGGTCCTCTCTAGGTTCCTGGGAATCCAAACTGTCCTAACTCTTGGTACTTTTTCTTTTTTTAAAGATTTATTTATTATGTACACAGTGTTCTGTCTGTCTATATGCTTGCTGGCCAGAAGATGGCACTAGATCTCATTAGATCTCATTACAGATGGCTGTGAGCCACCTTGTGATTGCTGGGAATTGAACTCAGGACCTCTGGAAGAGCAGTCAATGCTCTTAACCTCTGAGCCATCTCTCCAGCCCCTAACTCTTGGTTCTTAAAGAACTTTCTAATGTGTAGCTTTATGAACCTGGGCTCTAGAGGGACATGTGCCCTTCCAAAGAGCTCCATGGAAGCTAAGCCGGCACCTTGGCTCTGCTTCAGATAGCTTATTATGAAGAAAGTCAGATGCACAGTGCAGACATTCTGCAGGGAGCTTGCATGCTTCATTTTTGATGATTTTCCAAGCTTTATTCAGGTCTATATTTATTTAAATGTGTGAATGTTTTGCCTCCATGTATGTGTGTATATATGTATGCATGTGCACCACATGTGTGCCTGGTACTCCACAGAAAAAAGCATTGGATTCCCTGGAACTGGTGTTGGAAATGGATGGTTGTGAGCCTCCTTATGGGTGCTGGGAACTGAATCCAGGTTCTCTTGCAAGAGCAAGAAGTGTTCTTTTTTTTTTTTTAATTTTTCGAGACAGGGTTTCTCTGTAGCTTTGGTGCCTGTCCTGGAACTAGCTCTTGTAGACCAGGCTGGCCTCAAACTCCCAGAGATCTGCCTGCCTCTGCCTCCCAAGTGCTGGGATTAAAGGCGTGCGCCACCACCACCCAGCCAAGAAGTGTTCTTAACAGCTGACTAAGCCATCTCTCCGGCCTCTGAGTTATAATTTTAAAAGGAGAACAACCAAAAAACCATTTTTTCTGACTCTAGAAGTCATTCCCCACCGTCTGAGCCAGGTTCTGCCTCACTCTGGACCAAAGGGCTAGATTGATACGTACTTCCAAAGCTAGGCATTGCAGCTGGGCCGACTCTGTGTTTAGAGTCAGCCAATCAAGATCTATTTCTACTCCCTGTAGTTTTTTTTTTTTTTTCATTGCCATTCAAGCAGCCAGACTCCCACAGGAATTTTCTATCACTTTGCCAATGCCCTGGGGGAGGCCTGCTGTGTTCTGTGTCAGGCAGCAAGGAGCCCTGCAGAACTCTGATCTGTCACTACTGGCTGTGTGCTCCCAAAGAAAGTGACCCCACTTAGTCTGCCTGTCACAAACATTGTTGCCTACAGCATTAAACAAAGAGGAGGACTTGGATCTGGTTTGAGGCCTTTGCTCTATTAGGCTCCGAGTCTCTTGGGGAGGGACAGGTCCCCTCCCTCTCAACACACACACACATTCCAAGCCTACTCCCAAGACAGACCCAGGGAGCAGGGGTAACTGACTGGCTTGTGTCCCTTCAGCTGCGAAGCCGAGATGGCTCAGAGTACCTGATCCAGCATGACTCGGAGGCCAGCATCAGCACCTGGCACAAGGCCATAGCCAAAGGCATTGAGGAGCTGGTAGGTAGAGCCTGGGACCTCCAGGGCTGACTGACAGGGACGTGGGCCTTTTACACAGGACCCCGAGCTGTGCACCCAGAACCTATGACACCAATGGAATGGTGCCATTTCTGCAAAAGCAGCCCATCTGCTGGTGAGAGGGGCTGTCCAGAGGCACGTGATTCCCGCTCTGGGCTGTTCTTGCA
Organism: Alexandromys oeconomus; assembly: GCA_963919705.1. Classification (NCBI taxonomy): domain Eukaryota; kingdom Metazoa; phylum Chordata; class Mammalia; order Rodentia; family Cricetidae; genus Alexandromys; species Alexandromys oeconomus. Next base: position 131,674 of record CAWTZB010000182.1, on the reverse strand, counting down.
GGATTCCACGGGAGGGCACAGCCTCAACCCGAAGGAGCTTCTCATTATAAGGCAGGTGGAAAAGTACATAAGTACCCCGAGAACCAGACTCAGGCAGGGGTGACAGCCCGAACTGGAAGATGAAGGGTCAACAGATTGAATTCAAGGCCTCGTGTCTGCTAGACAAGTGCCCTGCCCAACGTCGAGCCATAGCCCTGGAAGTGTCAATCATGCATTGTGACTATATAGCTTAGTGACAGAGGACTTGCCCAGTATGCAAATGGTCCTGAGTCTGGTCCCCAGCTGTGACAAACAAAATCAACAGCTATTTAGACGGAAATGACCTCATAGTATTTGATTCTTGATTTCATATGAGTTAGCGCTGGGTGTAGATTTTGATCGTCCTAATAGAAGCAGGAATCGAGATGCAGGAGGTATTGGTGCGATCAGCAATGCAGCAAGTTTATGAGTGAGAGCCAGTCTAGCGGGATGTAGAGAGTCGACTGAAAACTGTGCGGAGGTCAGGAACTGGGAGGCTGCTGAAGACGGCCTGGATAAGAAAGAAAGAGAGAGGGCAGAATGACCTCGCAGCTCCTGGAGGACTCTGCAGCCAAGGAAGGTGGATGTTGATTCCGGAACTTTAACCTTCCTGAGATGTCTCCGGACTAGAGCTGCTCAGGAGAGGCCCCGGCCTTGGTTCTCTGAGGCTGTCTGATTCTAGTCCGCAGACCTGCTCCAGGGGGTGGAAGGTGAGCCCAGCAGTGCTGATTTCGGGTCCAGCGAGCGCCTCGGAAGCTGGAGGGAGGAGGATGTGCAGCAGAATGCAGGTGTGCAATGGGGTCCGGTGGGGGGAGATAACCAGAGTCTCCTTGGGGGGGGGGGGGGGATGAGTGATGCCCTGGCGGAGGATCTAGGGCCAATGCTATCACTGCCACCTACTGACTGAGTTCGGTCTGTGACAGCCTCACTTTCCCTGAGCCCTGGAGGCCTGGAGAGCGACTTGAACAGGGTCCGGCACAAGCTCCGTAAATTCCTACAGAGAAGACCCACTCTGCAGTCTTTGCGGGAAAAGGGCTACATCAAAGGTACCTGCGACTCGCCGGGATCCGGGCTCAGGTGGCACGGGGCTGGGCGGCGCTGACCAATCTCTCCCCTAGACCAGGTGTTTGGATGTGCGCTGGCTCAACTGTGTGAGCGCGAGAGGAGTCCCGTGCCACGCTTCGTGCAGCAATGCATCCGCACTGTCGAGGCCCGGGGTATGTACGCATGCACAGACAAGGCAGAGCTCCATGGCTGGCTTCTAGGAGCAAAGGGTGGAGACCCCTGGGGGATTACAGGGTCAAGGAGAAGCAGATGGGCAGATCCTCAGTAGAAATTGCTAGGGTCCCTAGCCCTTCCAGGCTCAGCCATTCCCCCTCCCTCAGGGCTGGACATCGACGGGCTGTACCGCATCAGTGGGAACCTGGCCACCATCCAGAAACTGCGCTATAAGGTGGATCACGGTGAGGTTCTTCCCCAGTCCCTACTCTGGGGGCTGAAAGCACAAGTGGATGCTGACTGCTTCTCCCCAACCCCCTCAACCCCCGGTCTCTCCCCACCGCAGATGAGCGCCTGGACCTGGATGACGGGCGCTGGGAGGACGTCCACGTGATTACGGGCGCATTGAAGCTCTTCTTCCAGGAGCTGCCAGAACCCCTCTTCCCCTTCTCGCACTTCCACCAGTTCATAGCAGCCATCAGTGAGCGGCTTAGGGAGAGGACGGGTGGGGAGGTTGGCCCGCCTTTGTCACAGCCAGCAGACTGTCACCTCTGGTTCCTTCCCTCACCCAGAGCTGCAGGACCCAGCCCAGCGCAGCCGCTGTGTACGTGACCTGGTGCGCACGCTGCCGGCTCCCAACCACGACACGCTCCGACTGCTCATCCAGCACCTGTGCCGGTGAGCACGCCAAACTTCCCAGGGCCAAAAGGGAGGGCTGGTCGTGGCTGTGGCCCCTGTTGAAAGATTCCCCATGCTCTGAGCTCTTGGTCCCACCGTTCCCACTGCAGGGTGATCGAGCATGGCGAGCAGAACCGTATGTCCGTGCAAAATGTGGCCATAGTGTTCGGGCCCACGCTGCTGCGGCCTGAGATGGAGGAGGCCAGCATGCCCATGACCATGGTGTTCCAGAACCAGGTGGTGGAGCTCATCCTACAGCAGTGCGCAGACATCTTCCCGCCGCACTGACTGTGGACCCTGGGTGGCTGGAGGCCATGAGGCTGGACCTCCTCTGAAGCTCTCCGCTTCCCACCCCGCTGCACTGTGACTTCTACACCCCTCGATTCAGAGGGTACGGTGACCCCCTTCATGATCCCAGTTCGTGAAATGTGATTTTTCCCTGCTGTATCCCTATTTGGGGTTCCTTAGCGCCCTTTCTTGATTATAGCGCCGCCTATTGTGCAAACGCGAGAATGTTCCGGGGAGTCGGGGCGGATGAGTGCTTCCTAGGGCCGCGGTTGGGAGGAGGGATTGGATGAAGGCATTCTGGCTTCCACAGGCCTGCACCTGGCCAGGCCTTGATGGAGACTCTGTAGGCCCCGCGCTATGCAGGAGGTCCTGCGCTAGTCATGAAGCAGCTACTGACACTGTCCCTGCTGCCAGGGGAGGACTGACCCTGGCCGCCAGCCCAGGCCACTGACTGCTTTCTTCAGCCTTATGCTCCTGGGCCACCCTACTGCAGGCCACCTGCGGGCTTTTCCTCCGCGTTGCTCTCTCCCTGGGCCACCCCTGTTCTCTCCATGTTCCTCATGCCCACCACATGCTTACCCCGCGCCCACTAAGCATGATTCCAGGGAACTGGGGCTTGCAGCAGAAGTCAAACGACTTCAGGTTCCAAAGGTGACCTAAATCCCTGCAAAGGCTCTCGCCACAGCAAACCCAGCCCCTAGAGGAGGAAGTGGTTCTTCGCCCCCTCTCCAGCACAGCAGATGGGCAGAGCAGAGCAAACAGCCAGGAGCACCCTGCATGGGCTGGGGGGTGGGTGTGGGGGCGGAGGTCCCTTCAGGCAACAGGGAACCTACCACAGCTGTTCTGGGGGAAGAAAAACAGCACAAATAGAAGCCCCCAGCCCCTACCTGCACCCTGACTGAGTGCCTACCCGGTACTCACTTGCCATGCAGAGCTGGGAGGGGCCCACTGGAGAAAGGTCACAGCCTAGGGCACAGAGAGTTGAGCATGTGTCAGCTTCCCTCCTCCCCATGCACACACCACCTCAGTTTACGGATCTGAGCCCCTAGCTCCACCCACCCTCACTAACTCAACAAACAATAATAGCTAATATTTATTGAGCGTTCATACCATGCCAGCCTTTTACTCCGATTTCCTCCTTGGTTTCTTACAGTCAATATTTATTGTGGGCCCTCGTGTGCTGGGCACTGTGCTCTGGGGCTTTCTGGAGCTTAGGGCCCAGTGAGTAAGGCTGAGGCAAGCCCAGCCTCGATGCTAGCAGGGCCAAGAAGAGAACAAATAAAGGCCTCCCACCACACACCTACATATTTAAAGTCTTAAGGCAACCTAACAACTGTTAAATAAAATACGTTTATTCTCCTACTTTGGCGAGTGTACTTCAATAACGGCCTGCACCGATCTTCAGTCTGTCTACATCCCACCCCACTGTACAGCTAAGGCTGGCCTTGAACTCCTGACCATCCTGCCTCCGCCTCCCAAGTACTGACATTGTATCACCAGGACCAGCAGCCACCTTTTCTTAATTATTTGCCAAATGAAGGATCTCTGGGTTATGTCCTCTGGTTGTGACAGACACTACTGCACACGTGTGTCTGTGGCCACGCTGGCTTAGTTAGCTTGTGTTGCCATAACACCGCAGACCAAGCAGCTCCGTCAGTAGAAATGCATTTCTCACGAAGCTGGAGGCTGCATGTTCATGGTGAGGCTACAGCAGGGTAGGGTGGTGAGGACATCGTTAGCTTGCAGGCAGTGTTTTCTTGCTGTATTCTCAAACGGCCGTGAGGCTAAAGGTCTGGTGCTTCCACACAAGGACTCCAATCCCCACATCAATCACTTGAACTGTGGGGCTCCCCAAGGCCCCATTTCCAATCACGTAACACTGGGACTCACGCTTCACTGTGACTAGGGGAGAGTGTGAGCTTCCGGTCCATAACTCGAGTTTTTCGGTCCTCTTGGGTATTGCAGCTGTTGCTGGGTCCCTCCGTGATCCCCACATCTTACTTGTTGGGGACCTCCCCTGCCATCTTCATCAGCAGCTGTGCTTTCTCCTGTAGTGGGAGCTGCGGGCTGCATTCCTGCCACCCAGCTCCCAGCCGCCTGACTAGCTTATGCCCCGAAATAACAACACACAAACTGTATTCTTTTAAACACTGCCTGGCCCATTATATCTAGCCTCTTCTAGGCTAATTCTCACGTATTAATTTAGCCCATTTCTAATAATCTGCATAGCACCACTAGGTGTGCTTACCGGGAAAGATTCAGCATGTCTGACCTGGTGGCTGGCTGCATCTCGTCTGGCCTGAGAGGAGCTGCATGACTTCTGAGCTCACTTCCTCTTCCTGCCAGCATTCTGTTCTCTCTACTCCACCCACCTAAGGGATGGGCCAACGCAGTTTGTTTATTAACCAATGACCTTCCTCCATCATCTCCCATCATTGGCTTTCAGGAACTCTCCTCACAGTCCAGTCTGCCTCTCTCTCCCTCTCACAGATGGCTGGCCTCTGCCCTCAGCAATCATGGAAACACAGCAACCACAGTGAGCCCCAGAACAACCCCTCCTCTCCTTAGCTCATTCCTGGGAATGGCGAGTTGCCTTTCTTTCCTAAACATGCCCACGGTTCTCCATGCTTCTCCCATATTGAGCTGCTGTGCCGAATTGAAGTCACCAGGAAATAGAAGCAGGGAGGTCAGCTTGGTGCTGACCGACCCCTGCGAAGGGATGAAGGCCACAAGACTGGGCCCCAAGTCTAGACTCGGCCAAGTTCCCAGAAGCTCTGGGTGAGCTTATGCATTGTCCCTCCTGTGGCAAGAAGCCAGGTCTGCCGGCTGTTTAGTAACCACCCACATTGCCTGGTGGACAGCGCAGACCTGGGCATCTCCTTTCAGCTCTAGGCATATCCCAGAAGGTCAGATGAGAGCCATTGGTCACCACTCCTAACAAGCCCGACCTACACCCTCTGGGGAAGCTGATGCTTCAGTCAAGGAGGAGAGGAGGTTGTGGTACCCACAGTATTCACTACCCTCCCACCCATGGGAAGATGCTCCAGTCACAGTCACCCTAGGAAACCCTCCATCATACACCTCTCTGTAACCACAGCCATTCAGAGACAGAAATTTTAGTTTATTACATTGATTTGTTCTCATACTGTGTATGTGTGTTGAAGGTGCATGCATGCTACGGCATGTGTGTGTGGAGGTCAAAGGACAGCTTGCAAAAGGTGGTCCTTTCTTTCACCATTGAGGTACAGGGGTTGTCAGGCTTGACGGCAAGAGGTGTCCATGTTCACTGTCCTCCACCCCTGCACGGCACCGACCATCCTGTGGATTCAGCAACACACCCATGGTGATAGACACCTTGGTCCCCAGATTCAGTGACTTCCTGTGACATGCAGGCCTTCCTAGAAACATCTCTTCCTCTGTCCCCTCATGTTCCTCCCTCCTCTAGCCAAACATGGGAAGAAGGAATGCTCAGACAAGACCCTGCTCCCTGTCCCCACTCCCAGAATGACACCTGCAGCATCAGTGATGTCTGCCCTGGGACAGACCTTAGACTAAGCCTAGGTTTGTGGCTTTCCCCAAAGCGAGTCCCTCTCTAGGGTTTCTCTCCCAGGAAATGGCTCTGCCATCCCACAGGTGGACAGGTGGACAAGCTAAAGCTTGGGGAAGAGGGCTGACTCCCTCCAGCCCATCTCTGCATCCTTGGCACATCCCTGACCAACTCTCCTCCCTCACCAGCCTGGTCTCAGGAGCAAACACCTGCCTGAACTACCACTTAGCCCCTTCTGCATCCCATGCACTGAGCCCCTCAAATTCAGCCTTGGTTTAATAATGCAGCCCTGATTATCTTATTGTCCCAACTTAAAACCTCAGATTTCAGTCCGGTGAGGTGACTCATCGGGTAAAGGCGTCTACTGCCAAACCTGACCACTTAAGGAGGAAACCGAGTCCCAAAAGTTGCCCTTCGGCCTCCACATGCATGGATACACAGTGAGATGTGTGTGGCTTGCCCTGCCCTGAACCTAGTACGGGGACATTTGTGAAGTCACATTAGTCTTTCTTCCCCAGTTCCTAGGCTAGCTTAGGTTCTGGAGAGTGACAGGCACAGCCTTAGCCATCATGTTGGGCCCCAAAGTCTTCTGATCCCAGGGCTCTAGAGCAGCCTTTTTCCAAGACCTCAGCCCAGCAGTGCCTCGGGAAAGGGACTCTTCATGGTTTGGAACAAGAGCATTTGTGGTAGCAGAGTGGCCTTGTCAGACATAAGCAGAAGGGGACTCTTTGGATGGCAGGAGGGCTGGAAGGGAGCCTGCTCTCCTGGGGTGTCTGCTGCAGGCCTGGAGGGGTTAGGGAGCCTGTAGATTTATTATTATTATTATTGTTGTTGTTGTTACTAAGAAGTGGTGAAGGTGGAGGACCAACAACTTCATCCCTGCACTACTCAAATGCACCACTAGGTGGAGATGATCAGAAGAACATTGTGGCCAGGTCTCCTTCCAATGTTGTGTGGTAGGTACAGTGTTGAGACAGTCACATGACTGGCCTGCAACTTGCTATATAGTCAATGGTAACCTTGAACTTCTGATCCTCCAGCTTCTACACCTCAAGTGCTGGGATTGCAAGACACCAAGATCCTTCCTCCCTCTCCTTTCCCTCCAAGATGTATTTATTTTTATGTGTCTGTGTATCTGTGTGTGTGTGTGTAAGACGTGTGCAGGTGTGTGATGAGGAGGCTCGAAGAGAGCATTGAATCTCCTGGTGCTGAAGTTTCAGGCCATCATTAGCATACAACCTCACCATGCTATCTTCCACCCACATCAACCCTGGGAGGCGATGACTCCTTCCAGCCAGCTGTACTATGGGGCTCACCTACTCCACTGGCCTTTGCACACTCTTTATTGTGAATCTTTATGTAGAGTTCAATATTGTGTCACCAGCACAGATTCTCACAGCCACCACCACAATCAAAACAGAAGTGTTCCACCACTTCAAAAACCCCATTTCTGCCAGACCTGATGGCACACAGCTATAACGCCAGCGCTCGGGAGCTAGAAACCCGTGGCTCTCCATAGGCTGGAGGCAAGCCTGGTCTACATAGTGAGTTCTAGGCCAGTCAAAGCTCCAGAGTGAGACCCTGTACAAAAAAAAAAAAAAAATCCACTCTTGGACTGGAGACAGTTTGCTTTGGTGAGTCAGGAAAGGAATTCCCTTTTACTTAATTTTATCATTTTATGTACATGAGTGTTTATGCCTGTGTGTATGTATGTGCACAGAAAAGTGGGCATCTGGGACTGGAGTTACAGTTGTAAACTGAATGGGACTTGAACCAGGGTCCTATGCAAGAACAATAGTGCTCTTAAGCGCTGAGCCAACTCTTGGGCCCCCTTCCCGTTGCCCCTTTATCCTCACATCTCCCCGATTCTTTCCCACTGGGCTTCTTCTCTAACCTGGTTCTTCTCCGTTTCTTGTGCCTGCCTTTGAACCTGTCATGTAGAGCGACTCACACAGCACATAACTTTTGGAGACTGGCTCTCTACACTAGGCACAAGTCCTTCAGACTCGAAAGAGCCAGCCTAGAGGTTTATGGCCCCCAGGTCTGCCTCTGTTAGGTTTGTGAAGAGTTGCTCCCAGCTGGGAGTAAAGGATAAAGGGAACTGAACCACTTGGGAAGCCTCCGGGGTCCAGATGAATACTACAAACCAGTCCCCCAACCCTGGCAGGCCACGTGTCCCCCCCCCACCCCTACTCCACACCCCACACTCATCTTGCACCCCCTACCCCCATCCCGCAGCCCGGAACCAGCCTAGCTTTTCACCAGGCACTTCCCTGTCCCGTGGGCGATTGGGATGCTTGGAGCAGAGCTGCCAGCAGGGGGCACGAGAGGCCTTTACCCGAGGGGTAATTACACAGACACGCCCAGAGCTAGAAGGGGAATTTTGGTACTTGTGTGAGCTAAGAGAACCCAAGTGTCTTGTTCATGTGTCTTAGCCCCAAGGAGAGACAAAGCTTGGAAATGGAGAAGGGGGGGGGGTGTCCCTCAGAAGAAGGGGGAGTTGCTCAGGCTGCCTAAGCACTTCCTCCTATCCACGCTAATTCATACCTCCATGTCTCCCGAGTGCCCGGTGGCTTATGCTCTCCTCTTTTTGTCCTGGTACTGGATCTCTGTTTCTCACACCACCCGGGGCACCTTCTTCTCCAGAGGCCCCTTCACTCCGAGCTTTCTCTAACATGCTCTCTAAGAATGCATCCAGCCTGGGCGGAAGATTTTAATGAGCTTTGCCACCAGATGACGCTGTAGATCTACAAGAGAGCCCCGCCCTCAACATCGCCCAGGCCCTGGAATGCAGAACCTCTGGTCCCTGTCCAGCTGGTGGCACATTGCCAAGTGACGAGTACCTAAAATCAACCTCTGGCCTCCATAGGCAAGCGCGCGCGCACACACACACCCACGATCGCCCAGCTATGCATACATCCAGGGGCACCCACAGACACATGCACATACACATATCATGCGCAAATGTGAGTCCCTGTCCTCTGTGATTGCACAGTGGGTACTGTGTGCATGTCAGTCATAGGTCATATAGTAATAGAACCTTGCTCACACACTTTGCTTAACTCCAATTCACACACCTGTCTCCCTGAGAGACTTCCCTTTCGTCTCTGGTTGCCCAGAGCCTGGCACAACAAGGGGTTAAAGTTTGATTGAAAGATCAGTTATCAAATCTTAGAAACTCCTTTTCAGTCACCTGTTTCCACCACAACTCATCACTCCAAGGGCTGGCTGGCTTTTAGGGTCTCTTCTCCTCCCCTGAGTGTTGACCATTGGCCCCCTCACTCTTGGCAGGCTCAGCCACCCACAGGGTTGTAACTGCAGCCCTTCTGTTGCCAGGTCTCAACCAAGCCTGCAGTCCAGACCCCTGCATCCATGCACCACTGAGGCCCGGGTGTGCTCCACCAGCTGCAGAAGGAAGCTTTCCCTCCTGGTGGAGCGAGGGAGAGAAAGAAGCTCAGGAAATTCTTCAGAAAGGTAGAAGGATGCACAAGAACTTTGCAAGGGACACAGGGAACTCGAAATGTCCCTTGTATGAGTCATCTGACCCAGACTGAAGTGGGCCTTTTCATGATGCATCCGCCTGAGGCACCCATACTCCTGAAAAGTAACCCCAATAGTCAGTCATTCTCCACAAACAAGACTCAGACTTGGGTGGTACAATCTCTTTGGGCCATTGTTGGTGCCCCATGCAAGGTAAGTACACTGGTGCTCATAACTCCCCAGGAAAGACTGCCCAACACTCCCACTGATTCCTCTTTGCTTTTCCAGGCATTGCCTTTTCCAGTCCATCTTCTTCATAAACCGGAAAGTCTATCAGAACAAAAATTTTTGTCTGTCTGACACGCTACTGCGCCCTGTGACCCACACATGAATGAATGATCCATGCGTCTCCAGGTCATTTCCCCGAATCGATCCCATCACCTCCCTCCCCTCTGCATGCTACACCTGTCTTCTAGCTTAGACTCCCCGGGGCCAGACCAGAAGGTTCTCTGCCCTCCTTGCCATCACCTCGCCTCACAGTGCACATCTCACAGACCCTCTCCTGTGTTCAGCCCCCGTTGCCCCCAGCTCAGGAGCCCCCACCTGCTGCCACACAACCATATCACCACAGGCCTTTCTGCCACACCCGATGGCAGCCAAACAGCTTTTCTCATTCGGCCATCTCATTCCCTCAATGGCTCCCGCAGACCCTCTTTGCATCCCCTGCGCACCTGCCGGTTTGGCAGTGTAAACCACAGGGGGTGCCAGGACCTCTGTGCAGAGTGACGACTGCACAGTAGGATGACAATCATCACGGGGCTGCAACACTGGGAACTTGTTTCTTTTTTAACTCTGTGAAACTTTCCCATTACATCAAAAAGAAAGTTTCCAGAGGTCCTTAGAATCCTCTTTTTACTCCCTTCTTATTTTCTAGATTTATTATTTTGGTTTTTTGAGACAGGATTTCACTGTGTAGACTTGGCTATCCTGAAATTCACTCTGTAGACCAGGTTGGCTTCAAGCTCACAGAGATCCTTCTGCCTCTGCCTCCCGAGTGCTAGGATTAAAGGAGTGCACCACCATTGTGTGGCTTATTTTTTTATACTATTTTCTTGATGTGATTATGTGTGTGTGTGTATGTATCTCTGTGTGTATGAACTTCATGTTGGCTTTTTTCTCAATAGTTCTCCACTTCACCCTCTGAGACAGGGTCTGGTGATTAAACCCAGCATCTGCTGATTTGATGAGCCTGGCTATCTAGTTTGTCCCAGGGATTCCATGTCCCTGCCTCTTAAGTGCTGAAATTACAGCAGCCAGCACACCTGTTTGGCCTTTACATGGGTACTGGGGATTCAGACTCTGTCTTCACACTTTCAGGAAGAGGACACTGAGCCATCTCCTCAAACTTCTTTTCATTTGCTATACTCTTTGGTGGTGAATATGAACCAGGACGTTGACCGTAGCTGTCCACTAGCAAGCTAGCTAACTAGAATGTAAGAATGGCATATTCTGGTTTTAGTCTACTTATTTTACAGCACCTATGATATTTGCTACACACCCAGCTAAGAGCAGAGCAGGATCTTGAGACCTATATATTTACAGGAGGAAAGAACAAGCAGGTCTTCATATGATGCAAATCCATGCAGGTTTTTTTTTTTTGGAGGGAGTTGGGCATAGTTCCTCTTGCATGCTCATGAGACCACTAGACATGTATCCCTGCATTGGGTTCTCTCCTCTCTACGGAGAACTGGACCACGAGATGTATTGTGGGTGAGCAGTTGTCACAATGACATCATCCTCAAAGGTTAGGGATGTCCCCCAAGTCATCCCAGTTCCCTTTAGTGCCCTATATGGATAGGTCACCCAGAAGAGTGCCTCCGACTTCTACTTTACCTCTTGGTAGCTCAGCAGCTTCCCTAGAAACCAGGTGCTCACTGTTGAGAAGATGGAGTATTTTAAGCTTTTGGGGGTGGGGTGTGCAGGGAGTAACTGGTTCACATATAATTTCATATGTGGCAAGCCCATGTTTGCCCTTGAACTTCGGTAAATTGAGTCAGACCCTCTAACTAAGAAAAGAACCGTGGGTTCAGTAGATAAGACACATGGCCACAGCCCGAGGACCTGAGCTCAGTACCAGGACCCACAGGGTGGAAGAAGAGAGAGGACTGAGAACCAATTCTGATAAGTGTCCTCCATAGTGATATTTTATTTATGTTTTAATAAATAAAGCTTGCCCAAAGATCAGAAGGGCAAAGTTAAGACACTAGAGGTCGGGAAGTGGTGAAATACACCTTTAATCCCAGGATTTGGGAGACAGAGGCAGATAGAGCTCTGTGAGTTCAAGGCCATCCTGGGCTACACAAGATCCATGCAGAAACAAATCCAAGTGGTGGTGCCTCACACTAGGGAGTCCTACAGCTTTAATCCCAGCACTAGAGAGAATATAAAATGGGAGGAGAGAAAGACTTAGTCTGCTTAGTCTGTGGTCGCTCAGCCTTGGTAGAGGTAAGACTTAGTAGCTTAGTTGCTTTGCTTTTCTAGTTTTCAGGTCGAATGCCAATATCTGTCTCTGGGTTTTTCTACAGTTCTGCATATTCACATTGTGACATGTCTATGCACACACACAATAGGAATGAATAAATGAATGAACATAAAATTATTTTTGATGGGCATGGTGATGCATGCCTTTAATCCCAGCACTCAGGAGGCAGAGGCAGGTGGATCTCTGTGAGTTCAAAACCAGCCTAGTCTACAAAGTAAGTTATAGGACAGTCATGGCCACAGAGAAACTCTGACTGGCAAAACACCAAAAAAGGAAGGAAGGAAGGAAGGAAGGAAGGAAGGAAGGAAGGAAGGAAGGAAGGAAGGAAGGAAGGAAAAAGGAAGGAAGGGAAAAAAGGAAGGAAGGAAGGAAGGAAGGAAGGGAAAAAAGGAAGGTAGGAAGAAAAAAGGAAGGAAGGAAGGAAGGAAAAAGGAAGGAAAAAGGAAGGAAGGAAGGAAGGAAGGAAAAAGGAAGGAAGGAAGGAAGGAAGGAAGGAAGGAAAGTGCTATAGGAAAACCTGCACTGCCCTCCAGCATGGCGCTGTGTGTCCCTTCATCATTCTCCCAATACCCCATGCTCTCTCCACATACACAAGCATTGATGCTGTACATTGTCTTTACCTCTTACATTGTCCCTAGCCACAACTTTTTTACTGCGGAGTGCAATTCACAGGTGCGGTGAGCTTCACACACGGCTGTGGTGCTGACAGAGTCAGATGGGAGAGGCAGAAATCCCAGCCTCCCACACGGAGGCCAATGCAGACAGAAACTCACCCATAGGGTGACGTGTACATTCAAGGATTCAATGGTCTGTCGAAGACAGAGGCGATTTGGAGCAGTGCAAGTGTGAGGGAATGCTTCCTGGAGATTAGTGTTCGAGGATATTTTCATGTGGTTGGTGCTGGGGATCAAACTCAGGACCTTTTGTGTGCTGGGCAAGCACTGGGAAGGGGCAGGGCCTGGATACAAGACACAAGGCTAGCCAAACAGCAGGCAGCGCAACGGGAGGCCTTGTCCTCCCTATTTCTCTTAGGAAACCCCACCTACCTCACCTTGTACTTCACCCCTAAAATCCTGCTTCCGGCACCCACTGAACACCTACAGCAGGCCAGGTGTGGTGTTGATGCAGAAACACCTCCATAGGTGCACTACCTGTTTGCCTGAGGACTTCCCATCTATCCAGTATGGTACCTCGTCCTTACAGCAATAGATAGGAACTATACCCCCTCCCCACACCCATCTGTTAAGCTATGTGTTCATTTATTTAAAACAATATATACTGAGTATTCAACATATGTCAGGAGCTCAATATGTAACGACAAGAAGCCTGGAGAATAAGAACCCCCCATGGGGAGGGGAAGATAAATGCATAAACCATGGAGTCAAGCTGAGAAAGTCAGTTCCATGGTAACACAACAAACAGGGATATGGTAGGGAGTGACTAGGGCAATTGGCAGAGCAGGCTCTCTGGAAGGGATACAATGGGTTGTCGATTGCGTTGGGTGGGTTACTCAGTCTAGGGGTTGTAACCCACCCTGCAATCAGTTATTCCAGGGTCTCGAAGGGGCGCTACCTGGAAGGGAATGAGCTAGGACAGAAGAATGAGGCCAAGCAGATTTGTCAAAGCCTCCCTTTATTAGGATCATGGTTGCTGTTTATATAGCCCCTGAAGGGTAGGGAAACTGGACTCTTGCCGCGTGTTCCAGGTCACGTAGGCCAGGTTCGTCACGTAGGCCAGGAGGTAAGCCAAGAAGTCACAAGTTGCCACACCTGGTTCCCTGGATAGCTGGAATGTGAGGCGCATTCTGCTAACAGATAAGTTAATTGGATGTGGGGCAGGTTCTCTCAATAGAACATAACTATGGGTGTGAGGTTCCCTGCAGACACCCCAGGGTGATGGTTCCTGTAATGATTTTTAGGGGGGAAATTGCTCGTGACAATGGGTAAAGCTCTCCGCAAGTATAAACAAGAGTTAGACGGTGTCCTGGCTCCTGAGGAACGGAAGGAAGGTGACTGATATCTAGAATGTTCTATGGGGATTAAGAAAGAAGTGGAAGGTGAAGAGGAAGCCAACAGCTGGCATGGAAAAGGCTTGCGGATTTTTGGATTCATTTTGCGGTGGGATGTAAACCCATTGAAAGTTTCCACGGAAGTGAACTGATGCAGTCTGGTTGACTTTGTGTCTTTGGGGACTGGTTTTGTGATACTGTTGAGAGGACCCAGGGCCCTTGGCATTGCTGGGCAAGTGCTCCACCTACACATCCAGCCACCTCTGGTTGATAGTCAGTAAGACTGCAGGGCTGAGCAAGGAACAGTGACATCTCTGGCATCTCTAGCCCCAGTCTATGCAGAGACAGAAGTGTGAGGACCAACTGCCTGCTGGAGCCTTGGCTACTCTCCACCTGCACACCCCCAGCCTGGCACTTTTTGTGTCCTACTTGCACCCTTTTCTCTCGACTCCCTCCACTTTGACTTGCTCTGTGGGTATCCGCATCAGGACATCAGAGAGCTCCCAATGCACATTTGTGTTGTGAGATATATGATTACACTGTGCATAGATATGCCACTGTGATTGGTTTAATTAAAAGCTAACTGGCCAATAGCTAGACAGGAGGTATAGTTGGGACTTCTGGACAGAGAAAGCTCTGGGAAAATGAAAAACAGAGACATGAGAAGACATGGAGAGGAAACAGGGGTATGAGATGGAAGAGAGGTAAAAAGCCATGAGGCAGAACATAGGTTAATATAAATGGGTTCATTTAAGTTATAAGAGCTAGTTGGGGACAAGCCTAAGCTAAGGTTGAGCTTTCATAATTAATAAGGAAGTCTCCATGTCATTATTTGGGAGCTGGCTGATAGGACAGAGAAAGACTCATTCATTACACATTTGAGGCCAGGTACCTAGGCCAGGTGTCCTGCCTCAGTCCCTTCCCGTTTCCCCAGCATAAGTAGGGAGACCATGGACCCCTAAAGCAAGGCTCTACTTGGCAAAGAGGCCATGAAGAGGGTAGCAATGGTCTGGATTTCAGCGAGAGGGTGATTAAAAATGCTAGACCATAAATATCAGCTCGGGACATGAACAAAGAAGAGTGGAGATGATGTCCCATGGGAACATGGAGCTTAGAAGTTTGATTCAGAGAAAGTAAGCGGGAAGGCAAGGGACTGGAAAGCCAGGCAGAATGACTGGCAGCACCGTCAAGGACCAGGGTGTGAGCGTGGGAAAAGCACTCCGCAGATGTGAGAAGGTCAAAAGCCTGTGTGCCAGAGTCATCAGGAAGGAGGCTGGGGCGAATGCCAGGCAGTGAGCTAGGAGCCAAAGCCCCAGCCAACCCCTGTCCTGAGTGGGAGTGGCTGGGACAGAGCTGAGGCCATAACAAGACAGGGGTGACTAGGGTGTGTTTGGAAGAGCCAGAGAGAGGCAGGTGCGGTGATGAATACCTCTAACACAAGCCCTTGGGAGGCTGAGACAGGAGGATTATGAGTTTGAGGATAGCCTCACAGAATTTCACACACACAGTGAAATTCTGCCTCAAAATAAATTTTTAACTGGGGCCTGGCTTCTATCCTAGCACTGCAAAATAAATAAAGACAGGCCGGGAGATAGAAGGGGAACAGCTTGGAAGCCGCAGAGAGGAGCAGAAGGATCCCACCCCCACATCTCAACCCTGAGGTGTTGGCTTTGAGGCGCGCTGCTGGGAAGCCTCCACAGGGCAAGAGGATAGGAAGTCACCTGAGAAACAAAAAGGACTGCAAAGGAGTCCAGAAGGCGGCCTAGAGATGGAGCTGCGTCAAGATGGGGCCACTCTTGGCAGATTCTGCACCTGGTTGAGACAGAGGACCAGTCAGAAACCCTGATGGCAGAAACAAGATACAGAGGTTTTGAAATTTATTCTAAAACGCCACGAAGAGATGTCATGCCACGCGACAGGGCTCACATAGATTTATTGGAAGAGGAGATGGAAGTGGGCCAGAGTGGTAGAAGAGAAAGGCGGGCAGGGGGGAACTAGAGGTGGGCAAGGCCCCCCTTTAAAAAAGGGAATGCAGCGAATATGCACAGGAAGTGCTCTTAGTGGCTAGAGCTGAGGATGTATACTGTCAGGACTCCAAGGGCAGGCCAGTTCAGTGCCTGAATACGAACAGAGGTACTAGGTCGCAGATTGTCCAGGGGACACTGAGGAGGATGGAGGTTTCCCAAGGTGAATGGAAGTCACACAAGCCTTTGGTACAGATTAATCAGCTTTTCTAAAAGTGATTTGAGCTGGAACCAAGAACCTCCCAGCATCCCCAGCGGCTGCTCACCCTTTCTCCACCAGTCAGCTCCTTCTCAGCCTCCTGGCGTTTGATAATGGCTGTCAGCAGGTCCCTTAGCTCAGACGTTGACCAGACCATTAGTACTCACTGCTGGGAGTTTCCCTGAAGCACAGTGCCCTCACTAAGTTCACAGAGCAGCCGAGGTGTCCCTGAAGAAGTTGAAGGGAGCTGAACTACGCTTGAGACCCATCCTCCTAGCCTTGTTTTCCTAGAGACCCAACCTGAGGTCATCTTTGGCAGACTACCCCCATCTGGCTAAGGTGGAAAACCAGCCAGGGCCCTAGTGGGGTGAGAAAGATGTGGAGGCCCCAAATCTTCTACCTGGTCCCCTCGGATTTGAGGAGAGAAAACATGGACACAGCAGACACAGCATCTCACAGGAAGAAGGCCCAAAGCACTTGTGGGCTAGATTAATATTTTATTATTGGTTGGTGTTCACGCATGCATGGGTTTGTGTGTGTATGGGTGTGCGTGTGTATGTGTGCATGTAGAGGTCATAGGACACCCTCAGGTGTCATCTTTGGGAACACTGTCCACCTCTTTGAGACAGGGTCTCTCGGCCCGGAGCTCACCACTTTAGCTAAGTTGACTGGCAGTAAGCACAAGGGATCTGCTTGGTTTTGCCTCCTCAGAGTTAGGATCCCAAGTACATGGCACCAGGCGTGGTACATGGATTCTAAGGCTCATGCTAGCCAAGCAAGCTCTTTATGGACTAAGCCACCTTCCCCAGTCCCCAGAGCTGTCAAACACAGCAAAGGTCTGCGTGCCCAGGGGGCCCGTGCTCCCAGAAGGATGGGGTAGCATGCACTCCTAGGCAGTTGGGCTTTTGCCAGGAGCTGGCTAGCGAGCATCGGGAATGTAGGGCTCATAGGCACCTCAGCCGCTAGAAAATGAAATTCCTCCAGGGCCTCATTTGTTATTTGAGGCTGGCTGTCAGTAACTCCCCTACATGATGCAGAGAAGGCCTGGTGAAACCGGCCTGGGGGATGTGGGAGAGAGAGGGCCACGAGCTTTCTGGTGACCCTGAGTGGGGGATTCCCAGGGAGGGAGAAAGGGCCAGGCACTCACAGGGCCTTCTCCTTTAGCTCCACCTCTGGTGAGGGAGTGGGGACTTGGTAGGGAATTAGCCTGGGTTTTGGTGGCAACACCACCAGGAAAGATCTGTGTGACCTACAGAAGTCACTTCCCTCTTCTGTGCTGTTTCCTCATCATCAAATGTCAGGTCGGTTGATCTTGATGGTCCTCTCCTGCCCTGACACCACCAGAGACCAGTCACTCTGAAACCCCACCCCCGCGCCGCCCCTCCACCCAGAGCCTGCAGGCTGGAGGAACGCTTTGCCCTGCGGTTCCACAGACCCCCTCCACGTCATCACCTAGCCTCAGCTCCACCTGACCCAGCTTGCTGAGAGTGGGCGGTACCACTGCTGAGCCCCGCCCCCTCCCACCGCCTGCCCTCCTTCCCTGAGGCAGTGGATCCTTCCCAAGATTTTTCTCAGTGCTGCTGACAGCCACTCTCTCTCTGGGTGGGGGCAGCAGGGGGAGGGAGAAATGGGAACGTATGAGCCACTATCCCCAGACCAGTGTGGGGGCCATGGTAGACTGGCATTGCAATTGGGACTTCTCGGAGCTTGTCACAATAATTACCAATCGTTGTGGGAATTTAATACTCTGTTTCCTTGCCAGACTGGAAGTACCAATGAAGACGGGCACCGGGGCTGGTTCGCTGCCGTGTCCCCGAGGCTTGCGACTGTGACTTGCACATAGGAGGTGTCGATGCCAATACGTAACTGCTAAAGGAATAGATGAATAAACACCCCGATGACGTCGTCTTCGTTATTACTGGCAGTGCTGAGGGCTGAGCCAGATCTTCATGAATACTAATGTACAGGCTCTGATACCGAGCTAGAGCCCAGCCCCTCGACGTTTACTGTTTACACACCAGCTAATATATACTGGGCATTAATTCCATGGCAGGATACATCTGCCAAGCTTAGCAAGAGACAAATTCAGAATGCCCGGTTAAATTTGTTTTATTTATTTTTCCAGAAGATTCCACATATTTATTATTGAGCTTAACCACTACTGTAGATCAAAGAAAAAGAAAAATCCAATTCTCAACTGAACATTCCCAGCTATTAAGACAGTATAAACTTATGCTTGATATGGTAACATTGATTATTAACCAAGAATATTTTGAATTTCAGTTAAATAATGAACAAGTTATTTTTTTGTTTTCTTTTGTTTTTAATATAGCCATGTACCACGCAATAGGAGTCCGGTGCTGTATTGGGTAGCCCTGGGCCAAGCCACATTCTCTAACTCACACCATCCCTAGGACAGAGGGATTACTATGTGTTACTGCTCCCCTTTACAAATGAGCGTTCAGGGACACAGAAGGGGTAAGTAACCCGTCTAAAGTCACACAGCTAAAAGGTCACTAAACCAAGGCTAGACCCTGGGCAGTGAAAGGTCTACTTTGCTTGTTCCTTTTGTAGTACTAGGAATTGAACTGAGGGCTTGTGATTGTTAGGTTAACAAGAGTTCTGCCATCGACTTAACTCCTCAACCCATTTTGTCTAGTTTCACTAGGGGTCTCATGGCTGGCCTCGAAGCCTCGAAGCCTCAAAGCCACTGTGTGGTGGAGCATGGCCTTGAACTCCCAATCCTCTTGCCTCAGACTTCCCAGTCTCTGGGGCTACAGGCACACCCCCACAACACACAGCTCCAGACCTTTGTTCACTTTCGTCTTAAAACAGAGTCTCACAGAATGACATCTCTCCCCTCAAAATAAGAAAGTACTGGTTCTCAAGTTAAATGTGCATGACCAGAAAGACATGGTCCACAGTGGAAGTGGTTTTATGGGGGACTTTATTAGTTACAAGACAAAGTTGTAACTCAAAACAAGTACCAAAAACTTTGTGGGACCACAGGTAGGTGTGCCCAGCAAGTGGGGAAACACCTCTATGGGATTCAGACGGTGTCTGAGGGCACTGTTATGCTTTTGGGATGGTGGAAGCTCGTGTTTGGTTAAGAACACATTTTAAAGATTTGATAGTCACGGATAGCTGTTAGGTCAGACATGGGGTGGGCAGTGAATGACTTTCTAAGTGATAAAAAGTAGCCCAGGACAATGTGGTTCTGGTCTCTCTTTCAAATCACAAAGTTCAGTTATTTGGTCTTTAACATGGGTCTAGGCTTCTCTCTCTCTCTCTCCTCTCTCTCTCTCTCTCTCTCTCTCTCTCTCTCTCTCTCTCTATATATATATATATATATATATATATATATATATATATATATATACACACATACATATATCAACTTCAGTACACATTATCCTCAAGCTTCTTACTCCTGAGTAGCTGGGATTATAGGTCTGTGCTACCTGAAGACTTTAATCTGAGCTGGGAGTTCTTCCGTCCCAGTAAGTGCCCAGAAGCAGGGGCACAGAGCTGGGCTCTGGAATCCAACAGGGAAACGTACCAGACATGAAGAATGCTATCTTGGAGGGGGACCAGAAGGACAGGGTGACGAAGGCCCCCAGGTGGAGTGGGGCAGAATCCTGCAGCAGTCTTGGGAACTTGGCCCTGCTCTGTGAAACAGAACAAGTGTCTCTAGACCCAGACGGTTTGGAAACTCACAACTCCCGAGGTTTTAGAAAGAAACTTTAGGGTTGGGGACATAGCTTAGTCAGTAAAGTGCTTGGCATGGAAGCATGGAACCTGAGCCTAATCCCAAGAATCCATATGGAAAACATCAGCTCGGTGACTCACCTCACCACTGGGGAGGCAGAGACAAAGGGTCCCTGAGATAAAAACCCCAGGACTTTCTGGTTGCCAGCTCTGGGGTCTCAATGATAGAGAGACCCTGCCTCAAAAAAACAAGTAAAAAAACTGCCTGAAGAACGACCTCTGGCCTACATGTACATGTAGACACACACACACACACACACACACGAACATAAACGGAAAGAAGGAAAAAATTCTAAGCTTCTTGAAGTGGGAGGATAGCCTGGGCTAGAAAGTAAGACCCTGGCGGGGGGGGGGGTGAGGAGAAAAAGGAGAGAGGAGGAATAGAAGTTGTCCATGGGCCCTGAACTTTCCAAAGGCTGAGTTGGCCACACATCCGATATATATATATATATATATATATATATATATATATATATATATATATATATATATATATATATATATATATATAGCACCTTCGAAATGCTGGCTGCTCCCGTCTGTATTCTAGAACAGGTCCTTCTCTGCTGCAAACCTCTCCAACATCCTCATTAAGTGGGGACTACAACATTGCCCCTTCCCACTCCCCAGTTAGTTTAAGAGTCAGCATCCCAAATTCCTTCATGGATTCTGGATGGGGATTACAGCGTGGGTGTAGCGGTACCCGGGAAGAGACTGGACATGGCAGGGCGACGGGCACCCCTAATCCTGTGAACGGGCTTTCCTGGGCTGCCTGCGCCCTGAGTCACCAGCCCGCGGTGGAGTGGAGCTCAGGAAGGCAGCGGGCCAAGGGCAGCAGGTGGGCGGTGGGAGCCCGGCGAGGGCACGACCGAACTTCTGTGACTCAGAGAGACCCCCGCGGGTGCAACCGGGCCAGACTGTTGCTGAGCCGGGTGGGGGACGCACCGCCTAGTCCCCAGCTCCTAGGGGAACGCCCCTCTGAGATCAAGGGATTTTCAGCAGCCTCCAAAATGGAGCACGGAAAAGAATAGCACACTGCCGTTTCTATGTATCTTGTGCTATCATTCTTTTCGATGTTCTCTTCTTGTTTAAGATGGGTTCCCTTTGTAGACCAGACTGAGCTTGAACGTCCAGTGTTCGTCCTGCTTCAGCCTCTTAAATGCTGGAATTACGGGCACACACCATTACACCTGCTTTAATTTTAATTTGTCTTTTACATAAGACATTCATAGTTAGAAAATGTAAGCTAATAGCGGTCTCACAGATCATTGCGCACCTGTTTTCATATCGGTACTGCTCACATGAGCCAAAGGGTGGAAGCTTCGAGCGAGCAAAATCCCGTGTGTACAGACGAGCTGTATCAGCTATCATTAAGACTGGAAAATGAAGCCGGGCGGTGGTGGCGCACGCCTTTAATCCCAGCACTCGGGAGGCAAAGGCAGGCGGATCTCCGAGAGTTCAAGACCAGCCTGGTCTACAAGAGCTAGTTCCAGGACAGTCTCCAAAACCAAGAGAAACCTTGTCTCGAACAAAACAAAACAAAACAAAACAAAACAAAAACCATGCCTTCAATCCCAGCACTCAGGAAGCTGAGGCAAGAGGATTGCTCCCGTTCCAAGCCAGCCTGGGCTACATAGTGGGTTCCAAACTTGGCCTCCAGAGTGAGATCTTATCTCAAAATAAATAAATAGACAGCTAGATAGGAAGGAAAGATGAAGATGAATAAGAACACAGTCCGATGGTAAGTATGGTGGGGATGCCATAGCAGAACAGGACAGTGAGTTCCAGGACAGTAAGGACTAAACAGACAAATCCTATCTTAAAAAAAACAAAACAAAAAAAAAGTGGATGCTTACAAATGAGGGAAGAGGGCAAGCCCCAGGGTGAGAGGACCTCAAAGAAGAAGCAGAAACGAAGCCAAGTTAGGAATGAAGGGGCTCTGAGTGTTGCTCTGCAGGGAAGACTCTGCAATACTAGGGGAGGGGTGTGGTGAAGCAGCAATTTCACAGAGAGCAAAAAAACTTCTCTTTTTACTCCACAGGGTAGAATGGAGATTGCACTGTTCATGCCGGCAACTTTCACACTGGCTTACGGGATGCCATCTGTGATGAACCGGGGTGCAGAGCCACTGGACTACTTGGAGGTTCTTCACTACTTCACCTTCTTGCCTCACCTCATGTTATTTTTTTTTCTCTTCCCACTCACAAGTAAAACTGACCAGAGTCCCAGCTCCTGCTCGTGTTTACCCAGGCCCAGTACCTTTGTTCCTATCATTTGCAAACCCAGATGTCAAATAAACACAATTATTTTTTTTAATTTATTAAAGTGTACTCTGAGCAAAGAATGTGTTTATTTAGTTATTAATTCCACTTACATCGGAGTACCAACCACTTTAAGGATGTTCTAGGCATGAGAAGGAAGAAGACAAATATATCTGTCGTTCTCTAGGGATTCATAATTAGGTTGGTGAAGAAGAGACAACCACAAATATTACAGTGGGGGATAAAATGTTTACTAAAGTCTATGCTCACTGGTTAGAAACAGTATCAAGCTATTAGTAATCACACCCGGATGACTATTCTTACAGGTTAATAGAAGATTCAGATATAGACAGCCAGTGGGGCTGAGGATCTGGCATTGAAATGGAGAAAATGGTACTGAGATAAAGCTATGGTAACAGGTGCCAATGATTTGGAGAGAATGAATGAGAGTCTAGATTAGTTTTTTTTAAAAAGCTAATAATAAAAAAAAAAGTATAAGAGGTCCAGCAAAATGGCTCAGTAGGCAAGAGTACTTGCTGCCAAGCCTGTTGACCAGAGTTCAACCCCAGGACTACATGGTAGAAGGACAAAACTGATTCCTGGAAGTCCTCTTGACCTATACACCTGTGCCATGGCATGTGGGCACACACGCATGCACACACACAGACACAGACACACACGCACACATGAAAGCTTCTCTGGGTAGGATCTGATTGGGTTGGCAGGAGCAGATATGGAGTATAATGTGCTTTATGACACGGCAAAGGGCAGAAAGGGGACAGTTGGGGACTGCCCTGCACAGAGCTACTATCAGTGGTCTAAACTGGAATGTTATCATGGGCCACTTATTCTTCTACCCTGGGCCTAAATGCATCTACAAACGATCTATTTATCAGGTTCCTGACTTCTACATTTTACACGGAAGTAAGAAGTCAAATCAGTAACTCACCCAGAAGAACCCCATATTAGATGCCGTCTTGCTGTTGTGCCCAGATACCTGGAAAACCAAGGGTTTGTGTTTTATTTTATTTTTGGCTCACAGTTTGAGGGTCCAGTCCGTCGTGGTTGCAATGGCAGCAGCGGTGTGAGGCACTAGGTCACTTGGCATCTGCAGCGAGGAAGCAGAAAGAGACCAATGTGCATGCTCAGCTAGCTCACTTTCTTCTGTTTGATTCATCCAGAACCCCAGTCCAAGGGATAGTGCCACCCACTTTCAAGTAGGTCTTCCTTCCTCAGTCAAACCTTTCTGGAAATATCCTCCCAGACACACCCAGTGCTGTGTTTCCATGTGATCCTAAATCTAGTCAAGCTGACAAAGATTAATCATCACAAATTCAAACTTGGGTTCAATACTTGGTTAAACATATTATGACTGACATGGGAAGCAGCCTGGTTGCGGGTGGGCCAGGCCAGGCTGCTGGGAGAAGTGTGAGCAGCACAGTGGGCTGCACTATAGCAGTGGCCTCCAAAAATTATCTGACCATTAGAGTCTTAGCCTTAGCTCCTCCTGCACCTGGAGGAATGGCCATCTGAGCCTTGGGCTCAAAGGCACCTGGAGGAACGATAATCAAAGACTCTGCTCTGCCTACACATGAAAGAGCAATCAAGGGAATCACAGCCCCCAACTACACCAACTGGAGAAGGGAGCCCCCTGTTCCGATTGGAGGAAGAGGTGGGTAGACAACAGGGTAAGAATACCCTCAACAACATGAAGAGCAAGACAGCACCACCAGAAACTAGTGGTTCGACAACAGCAAGACCTGAACATCCCAATGCAGATGAAGCAGAAGAAAACAACTTTAAAAATAACATTATGGAGATGATTGAAGCCCTTAAAGAAGAAATGAAAAATTTCCTTAAAGAAAAGGACAACTAAAAATTGGAAGAAATAAAGAATCCCTTAAAGAAAAAGCAATCAAACAGGTGGAAGAAGTGGTCAGAATGGCTAAAATCAAAAACACTGATGATAGCCTTTACTGGAGCGGCTGTGGAGGAAGGGCTACCCTCATCCATTGCTGGTGGGAATGCAATCTTGTGCAACCACTTTGGAAATCAGTGTTTCGGTTTCTCAGGAAATTCGGGATCAACCTACCCCTGGACCCAGCAATACCACTCTTGGGAATATACCCAAGAGATGCCCTATCATATGACAAAAGCATTTGTTCAACTATGTTCATAGCAGTATTATTTGTAATAGCCAGAACCTGGAAACAACCTAGATGCCCTTCAATGGAAGAATGGATGAAGAAAGTGTGGAATATATACACATTAGAGTACTATGCTGTGGTAAAAAAAAAAAACAATGACTTCTCGAATTTTGCATGCAAAAGGATGGAAAAAGAAAACACTATCCTGAGCGAGGTAACCCAGACCCAAAAAGATGAACATGGGATGTACTCACTCATAATTGGTTTCTAGCCATAAATAAAGGTCACGGAGTGTATACCTGGTGAACCTAAAGAAGCTAAAATAGAAGAACCTTCATCTGGTGATGGATGGAGATAGAGACGGAGACCCACACTGGAGCACTGGACTGAGCTCCCAAGGTCCCAGTGAGGAGCAGATGGAGGGAGAACACGAGCAAGGATGTCAGGACCACGAGGGGTGCACCCACCCACTGGGACAGTGGGGCTGATCTATTGGGAGCTCACCAAGGCCAGCTGGACTGTGACTGAAAAAGCATGGGATAAAACCGGACTCTCTGATCATGGAGAACAATCAGGGCTGATGAGAGGCCAAGGACAATGGCACGGGGTTTTGATCCTACTTCATGTTCTGGCTTGGTGGGAGCCTAGCCAGTTTGGATGTTCACCTTCCTAGACATGGATGGAGGGGGGAGGACCTTGGACTTTCCACAAGGCAGGGAACCCTGACTGCTCGTTGGACTGGAGAGGGAGGGGGAGAGGAGTGGGGGGAGTGGGAGAGGGTTGGGAAAAGGGGGAGGGAAGTGGGAGGCGGAAACTTTTTTCTTCCGTTTCTCAATAATAAAAAAAAAAGAAATGAGTTGTTAACAATGAATTCATCCCAAAATAAAACTTCTTGATGTATGACAAGTATAAAAAAAAAAGACTTAAAAGCTAGCTGGGCAGCGGTGGCACACGCCTTTAATCCCAGCACTCGGGAGGCAGAGGCAGGTGGATCTCTGTGAGTTCGACACCAGCCTGGTCTACAAGAGCTAGTTCCAGGACAGGCTCCAAAACCACAGAGAAAGCCTGTCTCGAAAAACAAAACAAACAAACAAACAAAAAAAAGACTTAAAAGCTGAAATAGAGGCAATGTAACACACACACACACACACACACACACACACACACACACCCGAGGGAAATCTGTAAATGGAAAATCTGGGTAAACGATCAGGAACTACAGATGCAAGCATAAACAACAATACAAGAGATGGAAGAGAGAATCTCAGGTGTTGAAGATGTGATAGAGGAAATAGCTTCACCAGTAAAGGAAATGTTAAAGCCAAGAAATTCTTAAGACAAAATATTCAGGAAATCTGGGACACCATGAAAAGACCAAACCTAAGAATAATAGGAACTGAAGAAGAATTCCAGCTCATAGGCACAGAAAATATATTTAACCAAGGCATAGGAGAAAACTTTTCCAACCTAAAGAAGGACATACCTATAAAAATAAAAGAAGCTTACAGAACAACAAACAGACCAGACCAAAAAGGAAAGTCTCCTTACCACATAATAATCAAAACACCAGAGTTTTCAGGTGTGCTGCTAAGTCACTAGTGTGAGCTTTCTCCACTTTCCTTATGTGGGCACTTAGTGCTATGAACTTGCCTCTTAGCACTGCTTTCACAGTGTCCCATAGGCTTGGGTACATTGTGCCTTCATTTTGGTTGAATTCTAGGAAGTCTTTAATTTCTTTATTTCTTCCTTGATGGGGGGGAGAGGGGGTGGTTCAATAGAACACTGTTTAATTTCTATGTGTCTGTGGGCCCCCAAATACAAGGGCACCCTCATTTGTAAAAGAAACATTACTAAAGGTTAAATCACACATCAAGCCCCACACATTAATAATGGGAGACTTCAATACTCCACTCTTATCACTGGGCAGGTCTGCCATACAGAAACTTAACAGAGAAAAAAAGGATCTAACAGACGTTATGACTCAAATGGGCTCAACAGCCATCTATAGAACATTGCACCCAAGGGCAAAAGAATATATACCCTCTTCTAAGCACCTCATAGTTATTGCTCCAAAATTGGCCACATACTCAGCAATAAAGCAAATCTCAATAGTTAACAAAAAAACTGGAATAATCCTCTGTGTCTTATTGGATCTCCATGACTTAAAGTTAGAATTCAATAACAACACTAGTTGCAGAAAGCCCACAGACTCATGGAAACTGAACAATGCTCAACTGAATAACCACTATGTCAAGAAAGAAATAAAGAAATTAAAGATTTCCTAAAATTCAGTGAACATGACTGCACAACATACCCAAACTTATGGAACACAATGAAAGCAGTGCTAAGAGGAAAGTTCATAGCAGTAAAGCCTACATAAAGAAGCCGGAAAATTCCACACTAGCGAATTAACAGAGCATCAGAAATCCCTAGAACAAAAAGAAGCAAACTCACCCAGAAGGACTAGAGGACAGGAAATAAACCAAGAGCCCAAATCAACAAAATAGAAACAAAGAAAACAATACAATGAATCAAGGAGACAGAGTTGGTTCTTTGAGAAAATCAACAAAATAGACAAACCTTTATCCAAACTAACCAAAAGGCAGAGAGAGAATGTCCAAATTAACAAAGTCAGAAATGAAAAGATGGATATAACAACAGACTCGGAGGAAAGCCAGGGAATCGTCAGGTCTATTTCAAAAACCTGCACTCCACAAAGCTGGAAAACTTAAAGAAAATGTTCAATTTTCTAGATAAGTATCACATACCAAAATTAAATCAAGATCAGATAAGCAAATTAAATAGACCTATAACTGCGAAGGAAGAAACGGCCATCAAAAGTCTCCCAACCAAAAAAGTCAGCAAAGAATTCTACCAGATTTTCAATAAACTAATACCAATACTCCTCAAATTGTTCCACACAACAGAAACAGAAGGAACATTGTCAAACTCTTTTATGAGACTACAGTTACCCTGATACCCAAACAATACAAAGACACAAATAAGAAAGAGAATTACAGACCAGTCCCCCTCATGAACATTGATGTAAAAATACTCAGTAAAATACTGGCAAACCGAATCCAAGAACACATCAAAAAAAAAAAATCATTCACTATGACCTTTAGGCTTCATCCTAGAGATGCAGGGATGGTTCAACATACAAAAATCTGTAATGTAATGTACCACATAAACAAACTGAAAGAAGAAAACCACATGATCATCTCATTAGATACTGAAAAAAAATCCTTTAATAAAATCCAACATTCCTTCATGATGAAGGTCTTGGAAAGAACAGGGATACAGGGAACATACCTAAACATAATAAAGGCAATATACAGCAAGTCAATAGCCAACATCAAACTAAATGGAGAGAAACTCAAAGCGATCCTACTGAAATCAGGAATAAGGCGAGGCTGTCCATTCTCTCCTTAACTATTCAATATAGTATTCAAAGTTCTAGCTAGAGCAGTAAGACAACAAAAGGAGATCAAGGGGATACAAATTGGAAAAGAAGAAGTCAAATTTTCACTATTTGCTGATCATATGATAGTATACATAAGTGGCCCCAAAATTGTACCAAGGAACTCCTACAACGAATAAACACTTTTAGCAATGTAGGTTAACTCAAAAAAAAAATCAGTATATCTTCTATATACAGATGATAAATGGGCTGAAATGAAATCAGAGAAACATCACCCTTTACAATCGCCATAAATAACATAAAATACCTTGGGGTAACTCTAGCTATACAAGTGAAAAACCTATGTAACAAGAACTTTAAATCTTTGAAGACAGAAATCAAAGAAGACATCAGAAAATGGAAAGATCTCCCATGCTCTTGCATAGGTAGAATTAACATAGTAAAAATGGCAATCTTATCAAAATTATTCAATGCAATACTCATCAAAATCACAGAAATTTTTTCTCAGACTTTGAAAGAACAATACCCAACTTTATATGGAAAAAAAACAGAATAGCCAAAACAATCCTGTACAATAAAGGAATTTCTGGAGGCATCACCATCCCTGACTTCACACTCTACTATAGCAATACAGTACTGAAAACAGACTGGTATTGGTATAAAAACAGACAGGTTGACCAATGAAATCGAATTGAAGACCCGGATATCAATCCACACTCCTATCAACACCTAATTTTTGACAAAGAAGCTAAAATTACAAAATGGAAAAAAAGAAAGCATCTTCAACAAATGGTGCTGGCATAACTGGATATTGACATGTAAAGAATGCAAATTGATCCATATCTATCACCATGCACAAATTCAAGTTCAAATGGATCAACATAAATCCATCCACACTGAACTTCATAGAAGAGAAAGTTGGAAGTAGCCTTGAACACATTAGCACAGCAGATCACTTCCTAAATAGAACATCAGTAGCACAAACACTGAGAGAAAAAATTAATAAATGGGACCTCCTGAAACTGAGAAGTTTTTGTAAATCAAATGACATGGTCAATAAGACAAAATGGCTTATTTTATCTACAGAATGGAAAAAGACCTTCACCCAGCCCACATTGAACAGATCTCCAAAATATACAATAAACTCAAGAAACCAGACATCAAAAGAACAAATAATCCAATAAAAAATGGGGTACAGACCTAAAACAGAGAAATCTCAACAGGGAATCTAAAGTGGCTGAAAGACACTTAGGAAATGCTCAATATCCTTTGCCCTCAGAGAAATGCAAATCAAAACAACTCTGAGATTCCATCTTACACCTGCCAGAATGGCCAAGATAAAAAACACTGATGACAGATTGCAGTGGAGAGGATGTGGAGTAAGGGTAACACTCCTCCATTGCTGGTGGGAGTGCAAACTTGAATAGCTGCTTTGAAAATCAGTATGGCGATTTCTCAGAAAATTAGGAGTCAATCAACATCAAGATTCAGCAATACCATTCTTGGACATATACCCAAAGATGCTCAATTATACCACAAGGACATTTGCTCAACTATGTTTGTAGCAGCATTATTCATGATAGCCAGAACCTTGAAACAACCTAGGTGCCCCTCAACTGAAGAATGGATAAACAAATGTGGTACATTTACACAATGGAGTATTACACAGTGGTAAAATATAATGATAACTTGAAATTTACAGGCAAATGGATGGAACTATAAAAAAAAACCATACTGAGTGAGGTAACCTAGACCCCAAAATATAATATGTTCCCACCACTCATAAGTGGCTTTTAGACATAAAGCAAAGAATAACCAGCCTACAGTCCACAACCCTAGAGAACCTAGACAACAAAGAAGACCCTAAGAGAGACATACATGGACCCCCTAGGAAGGAGAAAAAGACAAGATCTCCTGAGTTAACTGGGAGTGTGGGAGCAAGAGCAAAGGTGGAAGGGGAGAGGATAGGAAGGAAGGGGAGTGGGGGAAATGTATAGCTCAATTAAAAACAATAAATAATAAAAAGAATATTATGACCAGTCTCAGCATTTTGTTTTTGTAAAATACCTGTTAACATCAATACTTTGTGGAAGTCATACATGCAGGAGAGTGGACTATAATACACTTCCTTTTATAAAATTAAAAACACATTGTTAGGGCTGGAGAGATGGCTCAGTGGTTAAGAGTACTGGGTGCTCTTCTAGAGGATGTAAGCTCAATTCCTAGCACCCACATGGCAGCTCACAACTGCCTGTATTAACGCTAGTTCCAGGTGATCCAACACCATCTTCTAGCCTCCATGGGCAGCAGGTATATGCAGTGCACAGTCATACATGCATGCAAAGCACCTACAGACATTAAAATAAAATTACTGTCCTTTTGTTATTTTGTTGAAGACAGGAGAAAATGTTGTCATAAACCAGCGTGGATCTGAAGGGTATCATTTAGAACTTAAATGTTTTCCAGAGCCCTTTCATCCTAGAATTGTTGTGCCTTAGGCCTCACCTTCTCCCGGAGCATTTCTCTAACAAGTAGTCCAAAACACCAACACCTCCAGTGTTTATTTGGGTTCATTCTGATCCCTTTCCAAATTTCTTCTCACTTAACTCGCAGCTTCTTACACTCTCCAAATTACACACACACACACACACACACACACACACACACACACACATACACACACACACCAGAAACTCCAGGACAAGCGGGGACATGTCTAAAGATTTCACGCTAGACCTAGAGGTTGAGTTCTGCTTAGTTTTGCGTATTTAAGACTCCTCAAAGTTAGCTCAAAGGATTCCATCGTTAGAAGTCATTTCCCACCAGTTCCACAGAGCTAACTACCTACTACTTTTGTCTTTTCCGGAAGTGAAGATGAAGCCAGATGAATCCTCTATGTCTGCCCTTAAAAATACGCTTGGGTAGGAGCGCTAGCCCAGAGGGAGTGATGCGGTAGGAACTCAGGCTGACACCAGTTGAGGTCATCTGCCAAGAAGGGTAAGGACGGTGCTGGCCAGCCGTGGGCCTCGCCCCTTGCACGTGCGCACGTGCAGGCGTTGCTTGCGCAGGCGCAGTGAGGGTCTAGTGTAGGGGTTGCACCTAGAGCGCGAAAGCGTCGAGTGGAGACTTGAGCTCTGGGCCCTCTGGCCGAGGCTCTGCGTGTGAGGGGCTGCGCTGAGAGGGAGGATGGACGAGGCCACCTCCCGCGCCCGGGGAGTGCGGGTCCCTCAGGCTCTGAGCTTCGGAGCTTCGGCTGCAGGTACTAGCGTCGGGCACAGGTCTACAGAGGGTGGTGAGACAGCGTGGCCCTTAGCCGCCCACTCTCCTCACGCCCTAATGGCCTCCGAGGGAGCCTCCGTCGGTGCAGGGAGAAGTGCTCCCAATAGAGAAAGGAGGGGACTCATGGGAACTGAGGCAGGAGATTGGCACTCACGCCCTGCGCCTCCCACAGCATCCTCTCTCTTTTCACAGCGTTCTCCCAGCTTGGCCTTCTGTGTACAATCCGGGTCTTCCCGAACGCTGCAGGGGCCCCGGTTTCCACACCATCGTCAAGTTTTACTGGGCGAGGGACGCACAGAGAGCTCCAAAGGCATGACCGGAAGCCTCCTCTTCAAGCATGGCTTGTGAAGGTGGGTACAGATGCGGGAGCTGGGGTGTAGTTTGAGGTCAGCCGTGAGTTAGATGACTTTTTTTAAATTTAATTTTTTTTTTATTTCTTATGTTTGTAGCAGTGACTGGTGTGAAGAGGTCAAACCCAGATGTGCTCGTGTAGTCTATTCCTCATTATTTTCTGTTGCTTTTAAATTTAAGAAACCACAGGAGATGGATTAGCTTTTGCTGCTTTTCTATATAGATTTAAGATGGGTGAGTTTGACAGACAGGCAGTTGTAACCCTTGGCATCCCAGAAAATAGGGTCTTTTCATGCGCTGTAGAAACCCCCTTCCACAAATGTGGTACATTTACACAAAGGAGTACTACACAGTAGAAAAAAAAACACGACATATTGAATTTTGCAGGAAAATGGATGGAGCTAGAAAACATTATTTTGAGTGAGGTAACCTAGACACAGAAAAACAATTATCACATGTACTCACTTATACGTGGTTTTTAAACATAAAGCAAAGAAAATCAGCCTAGAAACCACAATCCCAGAGAACTTAGACAACAATGAGGACACTAAGAGAGACTTACATAGATCTAATCTACATGGGAAGTAGAAAGGAGAAAAAGACAAGATCTCCTGAGTAAAATGGGAGCATGGGGACCTTGGGGAAGGGTTAAAGAGGGGAGAGGAGAAACAGGGAGGGGAGCAGAGAAAAATGTAGAGCTCAATAAAAATCAATTTAAAAAAAGAAAATATGTCTTAAAGAAAGAAAGAAAGAAAGAAAGAAAGAAAGAAAGAAAGAAACCCCCTTTCACATCAGCATGCCAACAGATTTAATTTCCCAGAGCCTGCCTGAGGGCCACATCTCACTATGTCTGTCAGTTCATACTCCTGTCCTTTCTGAGCACCATTTCGATGAGTGACTGGCCACTTGCTCTGTCCTTGCTGCCTATTTTTGTCCATGGAGCTTTCCTCATCAACTTTATTGAATCTGAGAACTTTACCCAGTAGTGATCTCATATCTGCTTCTGTACATTGTTCAACACCTTCTTCCATCTGCAGCCATCCACTCCTAATCACTGAAGAGATCGTCCGTCAGGCATTGTTTAATTATTTCCTTGTGGTCCTGTTTCTAACCTGTTGCCAGCCATGTCCAGGCATTTATATAGTATAGAAGTCAATGGAGAAATTACAAAGCAGTATTGGGTTTTCCTTGCTTTTTGGAAACTGGGATGATTTCATAAATCTTTGGTTTTTAAGACTTTTACAAGTTAAGTCCATCATTGAATAATTGAAGTCATACTTATGGCAGAGCCTTGGGTTACTGTTACTAGGCTTCCCGCCTTAAACTTCCTTGTTACCAGTTTAAATACTCTTTTAGCTTTGGTGAATACAGGTAGTTCCTGCCTTGTTCCCCCTGATAACACACCTTTTATAAATGTAGAAAAGTGCATAAGGTTTTTTTTTTAATATTTATTTATTTATTATGTGTACAGCATTCCTTTCATGTGTGCCCACAAGCCAGAAGGGGGTACCAGGTCTCATTATAGATGGCTGTGAGCCACCATGTGGTTGCTGGGAATTGAACTCAGGACTTCTGGAAGAGCAGTCAGTGCTCTTAACCACTGAGCCATCTCTCCAGCCCCAAGTGCATAAGGTTTTAAACTAAAATCAAGGAAGGGTGTAAAGTACCTTAAGAGAATTTTTTATTCCATTTTCTCCTCATGAAGGAAGGTGATGGTTGGCAACAACTCTGGAAAGCTTATCTGAAAAGCCCAGTCAGACGCACCACATATCCAGTCTCCCTCGCAGTCCTGGGCATCGCAGCTTCCCAACAGGCATTTTGAGACTTTCAGCTAAAGAGAGCAATTTCATTTTTCAATCATCACTCATTCCACTGACATACTATCAATCCTCTATTAAATGGTGTGGACTGTGCTTGATTCTGGGATTAAAAAAACCTAAATATTGGCCTATCAGGTGCTTATTAAGCTTAAGGCCTTGTGACAGAGAACTAAGATGCATAAATAAACCTGCGAGTTACTAATAATGCCTTGACTTAATTTGAATTGTTCAAATTTTAGAAATATTTATGTGATAGTTTAAATGTAATTGGCCCCCATAATCTTATAAGGAGTGCCACTATTAGGAGGTGTGACTTTGTTGGAGTGGATTTGGCCTTGTTGGAGGAGTGTGTCATTGTTGGGGCAGACTTTGAGATTTCCTATCCTCAGGGTACCACCCAGTGTCTCAGTCGACTTCCCATTGCCTGCAAGCCAAGTTGTAGTCACCATCACATCTATCTGCACGCCACCATGCTCCCCATCATGATGATAATGGACTGAACATCTGAAAGTATAAGAGAGCCACCCTAGCCACCCTAATTAAAACACAACAACAGAAACTTAACTAAGACAATATAACACTTTTCATAATTGAAGTAGACATCTTGGAAGAACTAGTGGTGTCTACTGTACTGTAAGGCTGGGAATTGGTTTAACTGATAGAGTGCTTCTAGCATCAAGCACTGGGTTCTATCTCTGGCACCACAGTAAACAAAATCAAAGGTGGCTATAATGGTACACACCTCTAATCCCAAACTCAAGAGCTGGCGATGGTGTAGGAGGGTCTTCTGTCTATATGTTACTTTCATTAGTTAAATAAAGAGACTGCCTTGGCCTTTTGAGAGGGACAAAAATTAGGTGGCTGAGTAGACAGAACAGAATTCTGGGAGGAAGAAAGCAGAGGCAGAGAGAGCCGCCTGCCATGAAATTGCCAGGTCAGACATGCTGAATCTTTCCCAGTAAGCCACAAGCTGCTGGTGACATACAGATTATTAGAAATGGGTTGAATCAAGATGTGATAGTTAGACAATAAGAGGCCAGAACTAATGGGCTAGGCAGCAATTTAATTAATACAGATCTCTGTGTGGTTATTTCGGGGGTTAAGCTATCCAGGTGGCAGGACGCCGACCTGCCGCTCCTTTTACAGCATGGAGATAGGAGGACCAGAAGTTCAACCTTGTCCTAGGGCTAAGAAGAGAATCCAGCTATAAGAGATCTTGTCTCAAACAAAGAAAAGGAAAAATCCACAGTGACTTATAAAACATTCAGAGGTAGCATTGGGAAGAATTTGTATTCTTACAGAAGTGTATTAATGCAGATGCGCCTCTCATAGTTTTAGTTGCTTGTAAAATTCAGAGATAAGTGTATTCTTCCTTTTACTGGATTAGTAATTAGGAGAGGCATGGGTGGCAGTTTCATCTGCATTTGGATCGTATTCTGAAGTAGGAGCTACTTTCTGCAAAGACTGAACTGTTCCTTTGCTCACTCCCAATCCTGTGCTTTCTCTGGAGGACTTCCTTTATCATCACTGCCATCAACAGAGGGCAGTAAATCCTGCATCCAACAAATGATGCAGGAAAGCACTGTGACTTCAAAAAAACAACCTTTATTTAGGGTTCTCTATAAATACAGTTAAAATGCTCACATCTACTCTGGAAAATGAGCATTGCATTTCAAGTATATCCAAAATGAAATCTCTGGCAGGTTATGAAACTGTAAGTCTCTTATGACTAGGTTTGTCTTGGCACTAGAGATAAGGCAGTTTAACATCAGCTCACAATGCCAAGAACTAGAAATTTACTACTTTAGTTTCCGTTGATGGTCAAACAAGGTTGTGAAGGAGAATTTTGCAGACTTTGATCAACCATACTCTGAATATTGTAATCGTAGACTTTAGATAAAAGGATTGAACTAGATTGTGTGGAGGACATGTGAGAGGCCAGCTACTGTGGAGAGTTAGCAGGTACATATGATTGGCCCACCACCTACAATTCATCGCCTTAATCACTTTGATAGTGATTTTCTCCATTGTTTGTGTAGTATGTAATAAAAATGCCAATATCTAGTAGTCCCTTTATAAGTCTTAATTGATTTTGAAGCTATGGGATACCTTACCATTAGCTAGAATTGTTGGAGTTTATTTTTTGTTCTCTTTTCATTAAAAGTCTAGGTGTTCTGTGGATGTGGCTCAATGGTAAAGAGCTTGCCTAACATGTGTGAGGCCCTGGTGAAGGTGTAAATCACAAACAATCCCACACCAGTTTGGAATTAGGATTAATAGAAAGGTTATTTATTTAAAGGGGAAAAACTTACAGATCACCATCCCAGACAACAGCCCTCTGCGCAATCTGGAAGGGAGCCTAGTTGCCGGAAGTGGAGCTGGAAGAGAGAGAGAGAGAGAGAGAGAGAGAGAGAGAGAGAGAGAGAGAGAGAGAGAGAGAGGAGGGAAGTGGCCACTTGTTTAAAGAGAGAGAGAGAGACCACGCCCCAATGGGCTGGTATCTCAGTGGCTATTGGCTGAAGGAGTGGAAGGAGCTCCCGCAACACCTCCCCTTTTGTTTAAGTAAGAGAGTTCTAAACCTACTACGAAATTATATACAATAAGTACAAATATCCTATTCTAACTGGCTTAAGTCTTGTATAATAACTTGGCCAAGTCATGAGAGAAAAGTAACTACATTTATATAGTCTTCAACCTCATTGAAGATATGAGAAGGGAAATAATGTTACCTGAGTAATTAAGAAGTTCAATCAAACAACTTCCAAAACATGCAACAGATCACAGAGACAACTAGCTACCTGGGCAATCACCCAAGGTCATGTTTGTAGTGTTGAAGCAACCAACTTTGGCTAAGGCCTAACATAACTGAC
The DNA here is from genome assembly GCA_963919705.1 of Alexandromys oeconomus. Lineage (NCBI taxonomy): Eukaryota > Metazoa > Chordata > Mammalia > Rodentia > Cricetidae > Alexandromys > Alexandromys oeconomus. The sequence goes on along the minus strand of CAWTZB010000182.1, from coordinate 95,755 downwards.
ATACCATTTTCAAAGATAAGAAACTTTTTAAAACTATCTTACCCTGTCTTGGCAGGATATGACAATCCTGTTTTATCCATTGATGCACGCTATGTATCTCTGTCAGTGGTTGAGGTATGGGCATTTCTTTGCCCAAAGATCAGTTCTGCCAAGAAGAAAGGCTCCAGGTAGAGTGTCTTTGGTGCTCAACATTCTTTCGGAAATAGATTGTGTTTCCAGGAGTAATTGTGTCTCACTACCACGAAACTGAGTTAGATTAAAGGCCTTTTTCTACAGCTCTTTGAAGAGGTTGAAGATAATCTATCTATACTGAATATAATCTCCATGTATCTAAAGAACCTGATTAGTCTAATTATAAATGTCAAACTTAGATGACTATTGATCTATATAATTCTCAATACCTATCTAACTTAAAGACTAAGACAGTAAACACTGTGCAATAAATGAGGACAATATGACTCCTGCATACCCTGCCTTTTCACCCGGTTTTCACTAAAATCCTCATGTTAAGTCTGTTACATATGTTTTATGCAGTGGCATGTCTTTGATAGGGCCCATCAAAGGCATCCACGTTGCCCAATTCCTGTTCACTCTTTCTGTGTATAATAATTGTTCATTACATCTCATTTCAGACTATAAAATAATAAGTCTCATATTTTAAACTGGTATGTACTTTTAAGTCTTTTACAAAAATGTCTTATATTTAATATTAAGCTGTTCTTTACCATTGTCAGTTCTACCACTAATCTTATATTACAAGCAGTTTTTTTCCTTTCTGTCTGTCTTTTTACGAGTGTGGATCTAGCCTGTTAAGAGCCAGTGCAGTCAAGCTCAGACCCAACCTTCCAGATAGATTCTATACTGCAGCTATACCTAATAAACAGCCCTCAACTGCTCAGAGATCTGGGGAATGTGATATTTAAGTATTAAATTATTTAAAAAACTTTTTATAACAAAAAGAGACAGGTTGGCTCCTAGCAGCAGACTCTTATTTCTTCCAAAGAAGACAGAAGACAAATGTGTGAAGAACAACTTCCTTCTGCAGTTCACTGAGCACTGCTGAGCGCTGACCATTAGGAAAAACTGCCTTTCATCTAAACTAAACACCTCTAGATGTGGACGGAATCGCTGGAATCAACAGCCTAGCTGCTCAGGTCAAGGTAGGCCTGTCTTCCTAACAGATTTCTTAGCCCACAGTGTCTTCTGGAGCCTGGCAGGCCTGGCGCTAACCAGCAAAGGTCAAGTGCAACCTTCAGCGACCACGGAGGACCCAAAAAGAGTAGCTCTGGGTGCCAAGTAAGTAAGTTCTCTGTCATTTTTTAATCGGTAACTCAAGAAAAATGTTATCCTTCTCAAAGATCTCTGACAGTTTGATAGCTGAGAGGTTTTGCCAGGTTGAGGTTTTCCCAGGTTACCTCACCAAACAAATTTCAAATCAAATTTCTTAAAAAAATACTTTTCATTGTACAAAATAAGCCATAGTCATTATATGTCTAAAACTTCTGTTTTCATAAACCCAAGGAGTTCTTGTGAGTTCCAGGGAGCCGAATTAAAGAATCCACCTTAAACAGGTCAGATACCCCCTCAATTCCCTAGTCCAAAAAAATTTTTTTTCCCTTAATTTAACTTTTCTTTGTTCTGCCAATACCTTAAACAGGATAAGGGACACCAGACATTTCCACACCACAGACACTGGTCAGAAGCAAAGAGACCAGCTATGCCAGGAGGTTCCCAGCACACAGCCTTCTCAGGGACCACCAAGACGATGCCCACAAATCAACTGGAAGCAGTCTTGAGAATTCGCTGCCCCAATTCCTTCAAACTGTGGTGTCTAACCTCCTGCTTTTATTGTAAGGAAGACCTGGGAATGTTATTCTTTTGGTCCCTGCTATCTTTAAAAGACAAGCCACGCCCACTCCCAGCTACCTCTGACCTCTCTTCACTCTCTTCACCATCTTGAATTCCCTCTCTTGCTGTTCCCTTTTGGCGTGTACACACGTGTTTTTTTCTCTCTGTCTCTCTGTCTCTGTCTCTCTCTTCTTCCTCTCTCTCTCTTTTAAGTAATAAATGTTCTTTATGCCTATTTACTGTGTCTATGTGCCTTTTACCCGCCATCTGTTTGCAACCAGCCCACTCGGGATCTTGCAGTTCCCAGAGCCTGCTGCCTGCCCTGCCTTGTGTCTGCCCCTCGCTGCTGGGAATCTGCACCGCTCTGGCAGCCGTCTCTGGGTACTCGCCAGCGTTTCCTGCTGCTAGCTGCTCAGGGAACTGCCCGGGGATTTAGAAACATGGAAAAAAGGAATATTACCTAGGACAGTTATCATTCTGTTTAATAATGGCTCAGGTTCCCCTTGTGTTGCACTCAGACATTAAGATTTATTAGATCTTGTTAAACACTTATTTTAAGACAGCTATTTTCATTATCTTAACCTTTGAGTTAGAAATCAGCTCTCTCGAACTGTGAAAGCAAATTACTGATAGTTACATACAGAAGGTTATATATTAAGAATGCGGTAAACAGAAAAATAAAAAGTCTAAGAAGCAAATCAAGGGTGGAATAATTGAAAAGAGAAGGGGCTGGAGAGATGGCTCAGTGGTTAAGAGCATTGCCTGTTCTTCCAAAGGTCCTGAGTTCAGTTCCCAGCAACCACATGGTGGCTCACAACCATCTGTAATTAGGTCTGGTGCCCTCTTCTGGCCTGCAGGAATACATGCAGACAGAATATTGTATACATAATAAATAAAATATTTAAAAAAATAATTTAAAAGAGAATAGTGGGGTTTTATAGTCATTTCATACTATTGAGAATATATTATACCAAGAGTATATATCATTGAATATATATTATACCAAAAGAAAAAGTGATGCACACACAAGCACAAGTAAGGTTACAGCTGCTGATAAGTTCGTACGTGGAACTTACCTTTGTATTTAAGTAAATGCCCCTTTTGTTTCTTTGAAGAGACCATTTATGTTTTCAACAGGTTCAGGTTTAAGCAGTTGTACCTTTTGCGATATTTGTGAGGCTATAAAGATTCATAAAGGATATTCTAGGGAATAATTTTCTGAGTTCTTTCAGGCTGGGTGGAGTGAATCTCTGTGCATATTGAGGTGTCAGCAGACATCAGAAGATGTTTGTGTACTGACAAAGAAATATCTGTATAAAGTCTAGCCGGGCGGTGGTGGTGCACGCCTTTAATCCCAGCACTCGGGAGGCAGAGGCAGGTGGATCTCTGTGAGTTCGAGGCCAGCCTGGTCTACAAAGGAAGTTCCAGGCAGGCTCCAAAGCTGCAGAGAAACCTTGTCTTGAAAAACCAAAAAAAAAAAAGTCTAAGAGTCAGCCTTCATAAGGAATGTATCATAAGGAGAAGCAGTGGCATAGTATAACCCTAGGTTATTACTGCGTCAGAGCAGAAAGGGCATCGGGACTATTATGGATTGTGGGTGTCAGTTTTTCCCCATAAAGGTGCAAGTAAGTAGAGGAGTTAGTAATTCTCTTCTCAGATAACATGAACCATAAAGTCCCTTAATAATTTTTATTCACCTGTGAAAAACAGCAGAATCTCATTGAGTCTGTTAGCTATATCCTTTCTGAGTGGCCCATGCCCTCTGTTTCTGTATGAGATGGTTTGTGCTTGATTTAGGAGCATATGTACAAAGCTGTGTGGCTCAGAGCATTGCTATAAGCAATTACAGTTTATAAGCACCCTATTTATTCACATGTATCAGTTTGAAGTATGACATAAAATGTTTTTTAAATTTGTAAAGAAAGTATAACAATCAAGCGAGAGAAGAGATATAAAAGGGCATAGTTATAAAATGCATGTTGGTAAAGTAGGTTAAATAGAAAGAATGCTTTCAGATGTGATATAGATATGAATAATTACATTGGTATAAATTTTACTCTATTGGTAAAAGTTAAGGTCAATTTTGTTCTATGTATATGTATTTCTGATCTTGATTAAGGTATTGTGATTGTGTAGTTCATTTAAAAATGTAATATATAATTAGGAAATATAGGTTGCTAATGGATAATCATCGATAATAGTAAAGCGTGTAGTCATGTTCGATTTTCTAGATATATAAAGATATATTTCAGTTAGATAGGCATTTTTCATATTTTTCAAAGACTGTAGAATATGGCATTTAAGATATTTTAATAACTTAGGGCTTTTCATGACAATGAGACATGTCTGCTCCTGGATGTACCAATCTACTTCAAGAGGAAGATGGGCATCAAAGAGGCTCCTTATGGAGTTTGATAGTCATTTGGGCAAGAAACTTCTCTTGCCTGGACTGTTGCATTAACTGGACGTGAAGAACCTGCAGAGAGAGGACTGCTGAACTTGCCAAAAGGTGAGATGGTCTTTTGGGGTTCCTGATCTATGAAAGAGTCTACGAGACATTCTGCAGGACACAGCAGAAAATGACTGAACTGTCTTTGGAATTTTCTGCTTTATAGAAATGTCTGCTGGATACTATGGGCCTGTAGGCTGGACATGGATGCCCCAACGGTACAGAGAAACTTTGGATGACTGTCCAGCCAGTGAGATGTCTCTGTCATTTCTAAAGTTTTGGAAGTTGCTTACTTCTTGTTTGATTAGGTAATATTATATCCTTCTGGAGTCTTTGATGGAGTTGAAGAATAGTTAGTTATAGTTATAGTTTTCCTTAGTTATAATAAAGGATAAAATAGATATAAATATTGTAACTGTAATTTTTGCTTGATAACTTTCGTTATATGTAATCTTACTATGTTAAAGTGAAAGCCTTTTTTGTTTAAACACAAAAAGGGGAAATAATGTGGGAGAGTCTTTGATTTCATTGGTTAATAAAGAAACTGCCTTGGCCCTTTAATAGGACAGAAAATTAGGTAGGCGGAGTAAACAGAATAGAATGCTGGGAGAAAGAAACCGAGTCAGGCAGTCGCCATGAATCTTGGAACTGAGACAGATGTAGCCTAGAATCCTTCCTGGTAAGCCAGCACCTCGTGGTGCTACATAGATTATTAGAAATGGGTTAAGCAAGATGTGAGAGTTAGCCTATAAGAAGCTACAGATAATGGGCCAGGCAGTGTTTAAAAGAATACAATTTGTGCCTTGTTATTTTGGGTAAAGCTAGCCGGGTGGCTGGAAGCAGCCTGCCGTTCCAGCTACACAGATGCGAAAGAATTGTAGGTAGTAGTTTTGTAAAACTAAAGCAGTGTAAAACACTGCTTACTAAAGTAAGCAGTGTTCCAAAATGTACATCAAAATTGAGGACATGGAAAGGTTAAGCACATTGTAGAAGGTCTAAGTTAAAAAGGTCTATGAGAGGTAAAACTTGACGAAATATAGTATTGTATTACTAAGTTTATATTTATGTTCTACAGATGCTTAGTGTATAAAGGTACTTGCCACCTCACAATGCAAGCCAGGTGACCAGAGTTCTATCCCTGGAAGCCTCTTGAAGGTGGAAGGAGAGAACTAACTCCATATGCTGTCCTTTGACTTCTGCATGCATGTTGAGGCATGTACCACATGACCATACAATAGTAATAAAATGTATGACTTCATTATAATTAAAGATTATTTTTAAAGTCCTAACAACAGATATCATTTGATGCTTATTTCATCGATCAGTCTACTCTGGACATTAGGAAGAAGCTACAGAAGCAAGAAACAAGATATAAATAATCCAAGATAACTTTTGAATTTGGCTTTTGGATTTTTCTACAACAAACTTAAAAGAGAGTCTAAAAGGGGGAAAGATCACAGACATGAGAGAAAGCAGAATCCAACTGGGACCCTGCCTAGTAATGGTTTTGTAACAAAGGTCAGCTGTCATAAATAAAGGGTGGGGCAGGCCTCCTTGCCCAGGTTCTGAGTTTTCATTCAGTTTCCCACTAGTGTGGGCAGCATTGTGGATCTAGTCCCTACTGCACTTTGTCTTTACTTTTTTTATTGTTGTTGTTTCTACTTTTATGTCATGTCTTTACTGCACTTTGGTGCACTAAGGCTTTTCTTCATGTGGCAACTGGTCCTGGCTTTTCCCATTCCAGAGTTCACTGGGAAGCCACGCCAGTTGACTTCAGAGCCCTGGGTGCTAACCAAACTCTGGTCTTGGCACCCCTCTGATCATCCACCTAAATCCCCACATACTCGAGCACCCGAGACAGACAAAGGGGGCACTGAGTATCTGAGGCCCCCTGCTCCCAAAGAGATGTTGGCCCCACTTGAGGAGTTGACTGACAGTTTACTTCAATTCCAGGACCCCAGCACTTCTCGGGAGTCGAACCCAGAGCCTGCGGAACTTGGTGTTTCACATCAGCATCTGACCAACAAGCTGATACCACCTGGGAAGCAGCCAGAGAACATTTTAACACTAAATGAGGATCAAATTCAGGCTCCCATTCTGCGTTCACAGTTCCAAAGTACTGCCAGTCTAGCTGAGGCTGCAGATCATCAGTTGGATCCAATACTTGTTCCGCCACTAGACAGCCAGAGTTCAAAAGCAACAACCCTCATGGTTTCACCCAAGGAGTTGAAGAAAGTTTTAACTCAGCACAGGAAACTTGCTAAGGTGGTTGATGGAAAACCTCAATTTCACAAACAAACCAAGGATGATGATTATGGTGACCTGAATATGAATGAAGCTTATTCTTACAGCCTTCCTCTGCAATCCCAGGAAAATGCAGATGAAGCTCCAGAGTTCCTAGAGCAGGATGAACCTGACCAGTTGGAGACACAAGTTCAAAATACAGAGAATCTCCATCAGGAAGCTCCAGATTATTTCCCACAGGAAGATGAACCTTTAATCCAAAAAAGAAGACCCAGCTCACCATCAGCTTCCCTTCTGAGGAACCATCAGTTCATCCTGAAATACGTGGTCCACCTCCAAATAGAAATGAAGCTCAGCACTCAAACCTGCCAAATGTGACAGTGAATCCTGTGGCTTCAGAGGCAGATAAGGAGGTACAAGCTACTCTGGGCCAGCAACAGCCCCTAGCCCAGTTTCCAGAGAGTTCTGAGTTGTTGGAACCTTCATCAACCCAACAAGAGGCCCCAGCTCAGATTTTAGAGCTTCCTGAAAACCTTGGAAATTCTGGTAGCCAGCTAAAAGCTCCAGCTCTGCCTACAAAGTTTCCCGAAGAAACCAGTCCTCTAGTTGAGCAAGAGGGTACAGTTCCAGTTCCAGAATCCTCTATGCAGAGTATAGCTGAAACTGTACTAACCACAATTCAAAACCCTAGTCAGGCTCAATTTCTCCATTATACTTCGCGCATGATTACAGGTAAGCCTGCAGATATGGAACCTAAAATAACTTCTGAAACTAGAACAGAGAATGAGTCATCTCCATATGAGGAGGAGACTCCAACTCAGATTCCCGGTCCTCTTGTTGAAACTGAACATTTCCCCAGCCAGCAGCATCATCCAACTGAACCTTCTGAGTATTCTGAGGAGGCTGAATCTTCTGGAGTTGATTTGGAGTCTCCAGTTCAGCCTCAAGAGGAAGCAGAGGAGTTAGGACCTTTACCAATGCAGCAGGAAGATTTATCTCAACATCTAGGCCCTCTTCTGGAGGATGACTCGAATCTCAGTGAAATAGAGCAGCCAGATCAACTTTCTGAGTCTCCTGAGGAGGTAGAATTGGGTTCTGGAAACCAGCCAAAAGCCTCAGTTCAACCTGCAGAGCTCCCTCCAGTTGAACAAGAGGATCCACTTCAAACTCCAGAGTCCCCTATTGAGAATGTGGTTGAAACTCCACCAATTCACAAAGTCCAGCCAGATCGAAATGAAGAGCACCATTATTACTTACCACGTGTTACAGTTAGACCCGTGGATGTGGCACTTACCATAACTTCAGAACCTACCAAGGAGACTGAATCTTCTCTGACCCAGCAGGTGTCCCCAGTGCATCCTTTGGAGTATACTGAGCAGATGGAACCCTTTCTCCATGAGGAGAAGCCTCCAACTCAGGCTTCTGGGCCTTCTGGAGAGAGTCAATTTCAAAGCCAGCTAGAGGTACCAGCTCAAGCCTTAGAGTATGCTGAAGAGTTTAAACCTTCTGCAACTGAGCAGGAACAAGCAGCTCAGTCTCCAGAGCATCATGAAGCGACAGTTTTGCCTCCAGGTCACTATCAAGCTCATCATTCTAGCCTGTCTTATGTGACTGGTCAACCTCCAGATCTGGAGATTAAAGTAACAGAGAATCCTGTAGCTGCGATGGGAACTGTGTACCATGAGGCTACAGCATCTGAAGAGGTTGAACTGTCAAAACAACAGGGTGTTTTATATCAGTCCCCAGAACATATTCTGCATCATAAACCTCTAAGCCAGCAAGAAGACACAACTGGAATATCACAGATCTCTGAAGAAGGAAAACCCTTTCCAGCACAGCAGGAGACTTCAGAACAGATGCTAGAGCTGCCCGATGAAGAACTTCCAGGTTACCATGAGGTAACAGTTTCATCCCTGGGTCACGGTCAAGTTTATTTTTCAGCATCACACAACATCCCAATTGATTATCAAACCAACTCAAAAAAGGATCATCATTCTCCAGTTGGTCAAGGGGTCTCAACCCAACCTGAAGAATTTCCTGAGGAACCGTATCCAAGTCAGCAGGGGAGCTCAACTTGGCCTTCAGTAACAGATAGGTTTTTCTCATCTGCAGATCTAGAGGCAACATTCAGAACGGAACTTCCAAAGTCATATAAAACCACAGTTAAACATGTGGACCTAGAACTTACCATAACTCCAGAACCTTCTCTGAAGGATGGATCAGTTCCATTTCCACAAGAAAACTTCCGTCAGCCTATAGACTCCACTGAGAAAGGTAAATTTTCACAGATTCAGACTAATGCCCTTTCCAAGCGTCCATATTTCTCCAGAACTGAATCTCTAGCCTTCCAGGAAGCCATAGCTCAGACAACACACCACTTTAAAGAGGCACACCTTTATTCAACTCAACAGGAAGCCTCAGAACTGCCTCCGGGTCACAGTATGGGAGTAAGACCTTCTTTACATCAACAAATAACCCTATCTCATCCCATAGACCTCCATGAGAATCTGAAACCATTTCTAGCGCTGAAGCCCACTGCAGCTCAGACTTTAAAACTCCGTAGAAAAGGAAAATTTTCTCTAACCCATAAAGTGATTCCACACCCTCCAAAGCCACTGAAAAAATATTGTAACTCACATTCCAGCACACAAGATGACTGTTCCAAGGCCAGATCAGGATCAAGTTGAGTATACACTATCACCTAATGGTTTATTTCAGCCTTTGGACCTAGGAGTTACTGTAACCCCAGGAATTAGTCCAGAGACTAAGCATTATATACTACCAAAGAGAACTGTAAATCCACATTTTCAAGTAAAACTTCCACATCCACATCATAGTGAGACTCAACATCCAAACCCAACTAAAAGTGCATTTCAACCCTTAGATCTAAAAGTCGCCGTAAATCTAAAACCTAAGGAGAAACTTTCTCAAACTATGGAAGAGACCACAAATCAAGTGATGGAACCTCCAGAAGAGAGTTTAACTCAAGGTCTAGAATATCATGAGACGACAGTTCGACTACCAACTCAGGATCAAGCTAAGTATCCGGCATCACTTACTGTCTCATTTCAGCCCTTAGACCTAGAACTCCCCCTAACTTCAGAGCCTACCAGAGAGCCTCAGTATCCTACAGTTCCAAAACACCCTCAGCATCCAAACCCAACTGAAGCCACAGTTCAGCCTTTGGATCTAGAACTTACTATAACTTCAGAGCCAACCAGAGAGCCTCCGTATCCTACAGTTCCAAAGCACCCTCAGCATCCAAACCCAACTGAAGCCATAGTTCAGCCTTTGGATCTGGAACTCACCATAACTTCAGAGCCTACCAGAGAACCTCAGTATCCTACAGTTCCACAGCACCCTCAACATCCAAACCCAACTGAAGCCACAGTTCAGCCTTTGGATCTGGAACTCACCATAACTTCAGAGCCTACCAGAGAACCTCAGTATCCTACAGTTCCAGAGCACCCTCAACATCCAAACCCAACTGAAGCCACAGTTCAGCCTTTGGATCTGGAACTCACCATAACTTCAGAGCCTATCAGAGAGCCTCAGTATCCTACAGTTCCAAAGCACCCTCAGCATCCAAACCCAACTGAAGCCACAGTTCAGCCTTTGGATCTGGAACTCCCCATAACTTCAGAGCCTACCAGAGAGCCTCAGCATCCAAACCCAACTGAAGTCACAGTTCAGCCTTTAAATCTGGAACTTACCATAACTCCTCAAACTACTGCTGATGGAGAACTTTCTCAAACTATTCCAGAGACCACAAGTCCAATTACAGAACCACCTAAGGAGGTTGTAGCTCAAGAGCAGGAATATCAAGAGGTGACAGTTCCAACACAAACTCAGCATGAAACTGTTCCTTCATCTCAACCTTTGGATCTGGAACTCCCCATAACTTCAGAGCCTACCAGAGAGCCTCAGCATCCTACAGTTCCACAGCACCCTCAACATCCAAACCCAACTGAAGTCACAGTTCAGCCTTTGGATCTGGAACTCACCATAACTCATAAAACTACTGCTGAGGGAGAACATTCTCAAACTATTCCAGAGACCACAAGTCCAATTACAGAACCACCTAAGGAGGTTGTAGCTCAAGAGCAGGAATATCAAGAGGCGACAGTTCCAACACAAACTCAGCATGAAACTGTTTCTTCATCTCAACCTTTGGATCTGGAACTCCCCATAACTTCAGAGCCTACCAGAGAGCCTCAGCATCCTACAGTTCCACAGCACCCTCAACATCCAAACCCAACTGAAGTCACAGTTCAGCCTTTGGATCTGGAACTCACCATAACTTCAGAGCCTACCAGAGAGCCTCAGCATCCTACAGTTCCACAGCACCCTCAACATCCAAACCCAACTGAAGTCACAGTTCAGCCTTTGGATCTGGAACTCACCACAACTCATAAAACTACTGCTGAGGGAGAACATTCTCAAACTATTCCAGAGACCACAAGTCCAATTACAGAACCACCTAAGGAGGTTGTAGCTCAAGAGCAGGAATATCAAGAGGTGACAGTTCCAACACAAACTCAGCATGAAACTGTTTCTTCATCTCAACCTTTGGATCTGGAACTCCCCATAACTTCAGAGCCTACCAGAGAGCCTCAACATCCAAACCCAACTGAAGTCACAGTTCAGCCTTTAATTCTGGAACTTACCATAACTCATAAAACTACTGCTGAGGGAGAACATTCTCAAACTATTCCAGAGACCACAAGTCCAATTACAGAACCACCTAAGGAGGTTGTAGCTCAAGAGCAGGAATATCAAGAGGCGACAGTTCCAACACAAACTCAGCATGAAACTGTTTCTTCATCTCAACCTTTGGATCTGGAACTCCCCATAACTTCAGAGCCTACCAGAGAGCCTCAGCATCCTACAGTTCCACAGCACCCTCAACATCCAAACCCAACTAAAGTCACAGTTCAGCCTTTGGATCTGGAACTCACCATAACTCATAAAACTACTGCTGAGGGAGAACATTCTCAAACTATTCCAGAGACCACAAGTCCAATTACAGAACCACCTCCAGCCCTAGTATATCAGGAGATGAAAGTTCCAATACCAGGTCAGGATCAAATTGAGTATCCAACAACACATGTTGTATCATTTCAGCCTTTGGATCTGGAACTCACCATAACTTCAGAGCCTACCAGAGAGCCTCCTTATCCTACAGTTCCAAAGCACCCTCAGCATCCAAACCCAAATGAAGCCACAGTTCAGCCCTTGGATTTGGAACTCACCATAACTTCAGAGCCTACAAGAGAGGCTAAACATCCTACAACTCCAAAGCACCCTCTGGTGATATATCCAGAAGGTATTCACTCTCAACATCCAAACCCAACTGAAGCCACAGCTGAACCTTTGGATTTGGAACTTACCATAGCTCCACAGCTTACTACTGAGGGAGAATTTTCTCAAAGCATTCAAGAGACCACAACCCAGATTACAGAACAACCTAAAGAGGCTGTAGCTCTAACCCCAGTATATCAGGAGGTGACTGTTCCAATACCAACTCAAGATCAAACTGTTTTATCAGTTAGGCCTTTGGATCTAGAACTCACCATAAATTCAGAGCCTACTAGAGAGCCTCACCATCCTACAACTCCAAGGGAGACTACAGTTCCTCCTCCAGAGTACCCTCTGGTGATATATCCAGAGCCTGTTCACAGTAAGCACACACCTCAGATACCTGAAGTCACCGTTCAGCATTTGGATCTAGAACTTACTGTAACTTATCATCCTATTAATGAGGGAGAGCTTTCACAAAGTATGCACGAGAGCCCAACTCAGATTACAGCACCACCTAAAGAGGGTGTAGTTGAAGAGGTGACAGGTCTAATACCAATTCAGGGTCAAGCTGAGAATTCAGCACCACCCAGGATCTCATCTCAGCCTTCTCAGCCTCCTACGGGAACTCACTTTCGTCCAACTCCACAGCAGACTAGAGTTCATCATTCAGATCACAGTGTGATCCTGAACCCAGAAGTTTTCGTTCCTCGTACAAGAACTCCAATTAAAACCGTAGTTAACCTTGATCATAACTCATCTACTCTAGAAAACAGTCCTGAAAATTTGCAGAGTACCACTGCTGAAGTTAGAAAACCACCTGATGAGTTTGTAGTTCAAACTCGAGGATATGAGGAGGGCATGGTTCTAATTGAGAGTAAAGCTGAGTATCTAACAAAACCATATCATCCCTTAGACATGGAACTCACTGTAACTGCAGAGCCTACTAAAGAGGCTCATCACCCCACAGCTCTCAGTGAGACTACAGATCGTCCAGTGCATTCTCAAGTGACACCTCTACAACAGGTTCACATTCAGCATCCAAGCACAACTGAAATCACGGTTCATCCTTCAGATTTGGAAGTTACCATAACTCATCAACCTACTACTGAGGGAGGACTCTTTGAACCTATGCAAAAGACCTCCTCTCAGCCTCCACAGCCGCAAGAGGGGCTTGTTACCAAAGCTCCAGTGCTCCATGATAGTAAAGCTGCAATGCCAGGTTATCAAACTCAGCATACAGTGTCACCTGAGGTCCAAGTTTACCATCTTCATGTAGAACATGCTTTAACTGAACTATCTAAGACAGAGAGTGAACCTTTGGAAGCCCCAGGGAATATTACTACCCTTCCTCTAAATAACCCTGAAGAGGTACTCCCACTTGATGAGAAGATTCAGGTTCAAAATTCAAACCTAACTCAAGTCACAGCTCAGTATTTACACTCAGAATTTTCAATAACTCGACAACCTAATACAACGGTTAAACGTTCTGCCCCTATGAAGGACTCCCCAGCTCACACTTCTGAGATACCTATGGAGACCGAGGCTCAATTTCTAGAACATTATGAGGCAACAGCTCTAACTTTAGTTCATGTTGAAGCTCAGCGTTCAGATTCATCAACTATAGAGACTAAACCTTCTGAAGTCCTAGAGACTGCAGCTGCTTCTACAGAGGCTGCAGCTGTTTCTCCAGAAGCTGCACATTCTACAGTCCCAACAACTACAGCTCCTACTCCAAAGTACCCTGAAATTACACTTCCACCTACAGACCAGTTTTCGAAAACGGAACTTACCATAACTCCATATTCTGAAAATTCCACTACAGAAAGAGATTTAACTATGGAACAAAATACCTACATGTACGTCAACCTATGTGAGTTCTGCTTGTGTGAAAATGATACACTATTGTGTATTCATCTTAGCCCAGAGCGGAGACTCCACCAAGTGCCTGTGCCAAAGCCCGACTCCTACAACGACACTTTTGCTAACTTGTAAGACTCACCTTTATTTCTGTTTTACATTTGCCTGACATAGCACCTTTTTCTTCAAAGCTTTCCTGGGCCCTCCTTGTCACTCTAATTCTCATTGATTGACTTTCTGCTCTTACCTTGACTTGCCAACTTTTCTTTGTCCTCAATTTTACTTCTTCAGTATCCCTTCTCCAGTCTTTTATTTATGATAGCCCTTCTTATTTTTCTGTATTCATTTTTATTTAGTTCCATTGTATCATTGCTGAACCTTTGTTCTTCTGTTTCATTCCATCCTCTTTATAATTTATTTCAGTGAGGATGTATCAGAGTGAGTAGAGTAGATTCTGGAGCTGGACTCCTGGGGTTTGGCCTAAGCTCTCTAACCCTGCATAAAGTATTTAGCTGTGAATTAACTTCCTCACCTGTAAAATGGGAAGTTTGATGACTCCTGTTTCATAGGACTGTTGTGAGGTTTAGTTGACTACATGGAATACTTATCTTAGTTCTTAGTCTACATGAATGTTAGCTTTGTAATCTTAGTTATGTCCAGAGCTCATTCTTGTTCCTGGTTTTCTAATATTTTTCATGTATTGTGTGCACTATTCAGGGATAAGAAGTATGAGAGCCATATATGTGTGGCATTTTCTCAGGAACATGAAATAATAGATGGGGGAAAGGGGAATGGTTACATTAAAACTTTCCCTTTGGCTCAAAGAGTGTCTCATTTTTAAATAAAGTAAAAATAGGTATTGCAGCATAGCCAAAGGCATAGCTTACAAGAATTGGGACTTAGTAGACTAGTCTACCAGAAAAGATTGAATTAGAAAACTGTGAGAGATATTATGAAATACTTTGAATATCAATTCTAGTGGTTTGAAAGTCACAGTGCAATATGGAAGAAGAACCATTATAAATTTCTAAAAATATTGAAAAAGTATTAAGAGGGTGGAACTTTGCTATGTAATACAGGCTGGCCTTGAGTTCATGATCGTCCTGCCTCAGCATCTCAAATGGAAAATACAGGCATGAGTCTTAACACTCAGATAGAGGATCATTTTAGCATCCTCTTGTAGAGTAATCCAGACAGGAAGCTTAATTCTTGATGATCATATATAAATATCGATCAAAATCTAGGACTAAAGTGAGCAAGAGTTGGACCACTGTGGTCATTACGGGAGTGGGAAGAAAACCCCGAATCCTCACAGAGTAAGAGAAGATAGGATTTAGTGAGTGATACTAGACATGGTTATGCACACCTTTAATCCCAGAACTTGAGATGCAGAGGCAGGTGGATCTCTGTGAGATTGAGGCCAGCCTCATCTCCATAGTGAGTTCTATACGAACTCTACAGGGCTACATGGTGAGAGTGCGCCTCAAACAAAATTGGGGATTGAAGTATACAAATAAAAAAATAAGACCACAGTTTCTGTTCTAGATAAAGATAAGGATGGCAATTTAACAGATAGACTCAGCAGTCAGGAATGAGAGTTCAGTTTTAAGCATTTTTCTTATTAGTGAACATAAAATCAAACAGTTTGGGATTGACTGGGATGTCCACTATCAAGTGAGTGAATTTCTTTCTTCCCTATCACAAGAGAAAGTGTGTTTAAACTGAGCAAGAAAGTCTTCACTGAGTAGAACTAAAAGTAAATGCTTAAAGTGAGCCACAGAGTTGAAACTGAACATAAATTAGGTATTTAACAGTTTCTTTTAAGCATGTGCCACTCAAGGATATATTCCCATTTTTAAAAAATGTCATGGAGCTGGGGGGTGGTGGCACATACCTTTAATCCCAGCACTCGGGAGGCTGAGGCAGGCAGATCTCTGTGAATTTGAGACCAGCCTGGTCTCTAAGAGCTAGTTCCAGGACAGGCTCCAAAGCAACAGAGAAACCCTGTCTTGAAAAACCAAAAAAAAAAAAGTCATAGAAGCCTGGTGTGTAGTATATACCCCTAATCCTAGTACTTGGGAAACTAAAGAATGAGAATCACAAATTCAAGGCCAGGCTAGACTATACTTACTGAGATCCTGTCTCATAATGAACAGAGGGCTAGGAATATAGCTCAGTGGTAGAATACTTGACTGGCACACAAAATGCCCTGAATTCCATTACTAGCACCTCAAAAAAGAGTGAAGGGTTGGGACAGCAGGGAGGGTCCTCACTTGTTAAAGTGGTTCAATTTCAAGTGTGAGGACTAGAGTTCAGATCCTCAGAATCCATGTAAATGATAGGTTTATGTGGCATCTACCAATAATTACAGCCTTGAATGTCAGAAGCACACTCTTCAGAACCATCTGGCTAGCAAGTCTACCATTCTAGTGAACTTTAGGCTGGATTAAAGATTCCGTCTCAGTAAAGTAGGAGAATGATTGAAGATGCCCTAACATCAGACTTGGGTCTCCACATGCACACATGCAAAATAGAAATGAAAGACCCAGAGTTTATAGGATAAGCTAGAATATTCACTCCATGGAGCTTGTTGCTCTTCTTCTGTGTCCTTCAAGCCAAAACTCCAGTTACATTTTGTCATGTGTCCTTCCTTCCAGTTCATTTGTGTTGTTCACAGATGAGGTAAAACTTTCATTAGTGATGTTGTGCTTTTTCCCTAAGTAGCGTGACCAAGAACTATTTCCACACCAGCACATCACTTTGACTAATTCGAATTTCCTCCTCTTTCTAACACACATGCTTCGACAGACAGCCCTCTGGCAAAGGTTTAATGTTACCTATATCAGGGTTTCTTACTTGCTAATGATGATAAAAACTCACCTGTTTTCCTGTTCAATTATTAATCACTATTTTTTATTGATTTGTAGAAGTACTTTATTTAAACGCAATTATTTTTGAGAAAAATACTTAGTAATTAACTAGCATTTTCTAACCAAGAGGCTGGTCATATTCGAAGTTCAACTTGCAAGGAAGGTCTTAGCTTGCTCCAGCAGCCCTGTGTTGCTAAGTGTGCTCCCTCAGAAACTGATAGATCTGGGAATTAGAAGATTGGTGGTTTTCTTCGTTCTGCATTGAACACCTCCATGAGGGTGCGATGATTTTACTGCTTCTGCTTAGTCTTTTCCTATTTACTCAAGTATATGAACTGTTTCTTCACAGGAATTTCCAAGGAAATTCTATTTCTTACATTGATAAAAATGTATGGAGAGCATACCGTTGGATTCAGAAACTGTGAGTAGTACATGTTCTCTCCAAATGTTGTACAAAGTATTGGACCAAGGCCCTTATTTTTGGTCCAGATCTTGAGGTCAGTATGTCTGAGAAAAGATATTTCCTCTGTTCTTCCCAGTGAATTTATGCAGAATAGATAGCTAGACATGGAATCTTTAGGATAGAGATAAGGAATTTTAATGGCTCTAAGTGAAAAAATGAATTGGTACTAATTGAACTTCTCTTGTAAGCTGCATAAGGACTGGGTGTGGCTCAGTGTTGGTGTGCTTGCCTGGTGCACGAGCCCTGAGTTGGAACCTTACCTCTGCAGGCAAAGTTTTTATTTTAAATGTGGTGTTTTCATTGAAAGGAAAATTTGTTTTCCAGTAGAAGCCATCTATGGTGACATTTGTAATGGTTATAAATTAGTAAGAGGAATAGTGAAACCTTCCTTGTGCTATAATCCCTCAGATCTGAGGTAACTGCTACTCTGAGTTTGATATATATCCTTCCAGACATATTTGCATATAGCAAATAGTGTTGCTGCTTTCCTTATCACTTTTACATAATTGATACCATCTGATAGCTTGATGTCTTCATTTCATGATATTTAAAGCTTCCTTTTCCATATGTAGAGGCTCGTACTACTCATTTCCAGTTCTGAATAATATTTCATATAGGACTGAATTAAGCATCCTGTATACCCAGACAAGTGTTTCTGTAGGCTAGATACCTAGAAATAAAATCTTTAGGGTGGATACTATTACATATATAAAATTTTAATTGCTCCCAAAAGAGCTGATGACAATTTACGCTCTAGGCAATAGCATATGACATCTTGTATTTCTCCATCCCATGTCACCACTGGATGTTCTCCATCTGTTTGACGATTTTTGATCCAGATAACCTTTTAATCTTCCAGAAATCTCAGTGAAAATCACCTGACTGAATTACATAAGGATTCATTTGAAGGCCTGCTATCCCTCCAGATTTTGTAAGTTAATTAAGCACATCTATTTTTTAAGATATAAATTATCTATGGATGAACAAGGGGTTTGAATTAGATACTAACATCATTTCAAGCAATAAAATTGTTCAATTATTGACTGCAATCCCAACACTGAAGAGATAGAAAATAGGAGGATTTCTACAAGTTGTGGGTCTTTGTGGTCTACATAGTGGTTTTCATACCAATTCCAGAGCTGCTTGGCAAGACCCTGGCTCTAAAGACAAAAAAAATAATAAAACAAAATCTGCAGTTATGTCAGTCGGGGGTTGGGGCTTAGCCCATCTCATGAAAATGCCTTCTATGCATTTTAAATTTCTATTTTTTTCTTTTTCTTTTCCTTTTTTTTGGGGGGGGGGTGTTCAAGACAAGGTTTCTCTGTAACAGCTCTGGTTGTCCTAGAACTTGCTTTGTAAACCAGGCTGACCTTGAACTCAATGAGGTCCACCTGCCTCTGCTTTCCAAGTGCTGGGATTAAAGATGTGAACCACCACTGCCCAGCAGTGCATTTTAAATTTCTTAACTTCTATGGACAAGCTTCAGATTCAGATAGAAGCACTTCATTTGCAGGGGGAATGTTAGTAAGGTCTGAGCAGTTACTGGAACTCCCACAACCCTTGTTTTCTAAGACATATGCTTGTATTTGGATCTAGTCGGTCACACCTCCATCAAGTCTGCTCCATGCTCTCGTTTACTGCAGCCCGTGAGTTAGGAGTGGTTGACACCTTTAGAGAACTTGTGCCAGTGCCCTTTTTGTTGAGGGGACAGGGTACCTGATGAGAACAGCTGAAAGGAGGCAAGATTCATTTTGGCCCTTCCACTCAGAGGTTTTTGGCTCCTGGTGGCTGGTTCCATTGTTTCTGGATTTGTATGTGGGCTTGCAAACCTAACATGTTTACTAATTTATAATTTGCAAAAAGGGCTTAAGACAGCATAGTAGGATGTGAGAAATGAGTTTAACTTTGAAGAGTTGTATCAGAGAGAAGAAAATGCACAGCTACAGTAATGTGAAGGTCTTTAGCCCAGAATGACAATGGCTTTGCCTCTTTGAGATATGGTCTCATGGAACTCAGGGTTGTCTTAAACTCTCTAAATAGCCAAAGCTGGCCTTGAATTCTTGAATCTCTTGCCTCTATTTCCCAAGTTCTAGGATTATAGGCCTTCATTATTACATAATTTATACAATTTTTGCGGTAAAATTCAAGATTTTGTTCATGCTAGGCAAGCACTCTATCAACCATGATGATACCCCATTCCCCCCCCCTTTTTATTTTTTGAGGCTAGGTCTCATATGTATCCCAGGCTGACCTCCAATTTGTAACAATTCTCATACTACTTCTGCCTCCCAAGTGCTAGGGTTGTGTGCATGTGCCATTCTATCCAGTTTCTTTAATAATTTAATCTGAATTTAATTGACACTGAAATACTAAATAAGTAACTAAATGCTAGATTACATAAATAATATTACTAACATGATTAAGTCATTAGGAGAACAGACTGGTATTACAGTTTTTAATGTAATAATTTTTATGTCCATGTGAAAATAGATATTGAATAGTGGTTATGAAATACTACAAAAGTTTCCTTGACGCAAACATACCAGAAGTGCTCCTGACATTCACTGATAAAACAATAAAGGATGAGCCGGGCTGTGGTGGCCCACGCCTTTAATCCCAGCACTTGGGAGACAAAGACAGGAGAATCTCAGTGAGTTCGAGGCCAGCCTAGTCTACAAGAGCTAGTTCTAGGACAAACAACAAAGTGACACAGAGAAACCCTGTCTCGAAAACAAAAAAACAAAGCAAAATAGTAAAAGATGGGACTAGTAGCACATGTCTTGAACCACAGCACTGGAGAGGTGGAGGCAAGCAGATTTCTAGTTTGAAGCCATCCAGGACTACATAGTGAGATTCATCTTAAACAAAGCCAGGAACATTTTCCTTCTCTGGACACTTAGAGAATGGCCACAATCGCACTGGTCCTACTTTCGTATTGGTATTTTTGGGACCTTTTGCATCTGAACTCCCAAACTGTACAAAATGTTTGGAGGAAATAATAAAATAACTGAGTAGAGTAGTCCTCTTCTTTATTTTAGTTTGTAAATAGTTATTTCTTATTGACATAATTTACTGTCATTCATTTATTTAAATGTCCCTCAATTAAAAAATGTACTAAAATAGAACATGCCAAATACTATGTCTATTATTGGAGGCACAGAGATGAATAAGACTGGGTTACTTCCCTCTTAGAATTTACCAACTTCAAGGGGAACAAACCCATGAGTGAGCATGAATCTCAGTGCTGCAGAGATGGAGAGGCATCAGCCATAAAGTCATACACTGAATTTCTTGCAAATAAGCCACTTTTCTTGAACTCACCAACTATGTGTTTATTTTATAAACATTTGAGTTCACTCAAATATTTGTGTCAGTATCAAACTTGGTGGGCAATGTAGATGAGTTAGACTCCATGCTTCCAGGGGTTTGTGATTAGAAGAAGGGGTACAAAAATAATTTCAAAGCAGGAGAGGGCTGGAGAGATGGCTCAGCAGTTAAGAGCACTTGCTGCTTTGCAGAGGACCAGAGAGTTTGGTTCCCAGTTTCCACATCAGGGAACTCACAACCTCCTGTAGTTCTAGCTCCAGAGGATATGATACCCTTTTGGGGTCTCTGTGAGCACCTGCACAGACACATGGACACACACAAATAAAGAAATAGAAATAAAATATTTTTTGAAGTAATGAGGGATAGGGATAGGGCTTAGTGGGTAAAGCACTAGCCAGGAAAGCCCAGCAACCCATATTTGATCCTCCAAACCCACATTAGGAAAAGGACAGATGCAGTAGTGTGCATCTTTCATCCCAGGTCTGCTGCGAAAGGAAGGGGGCAGAGGAGAGAACTGGAAGCATCTTCAGTCAGCTAGCCTCCAGTCAGCAGTGTGGCTGAAACAAGAGAGTCCTGCTTCAACAAAGTGAAAGACAGGAACTGATCTCTGAAAACTGTTCTGAACTCCACACATTACAATTCATCCATTCATTTTTTTTTTTTTTGTCACTGAAGTATAAATTGTATCTAGAGTACGGAAGAGGAGAGAAGACAAGAATTTGGTTTAGGGTAGCTGTTGCTACACCAATTCAATTGAATAAAACCTTGAAGAGTCAGTGGGAATCATCAAACAGGCCCTTTGGGGAGAACGTGTTAAACACTAATAACAATAGGGAAGAAAAAGGCAGTGAGGAGTGCCATGAGCACCTTCATAGTATAAGAAGGAACAGAGCCAGACCTTCTTTGGATTTGAATACCAAATCCAGGAGGCATGTATGGGACCATGGCACTGTAAAAAGGATACTCCTTGCATCACCTGGAGAGCTTGTTAGAACTTCATTATGACAACACCCCCGCTCCAGTTACCAACTCAGTACGTCTAGAACAGGGCTGATTTCTATCTTCTAAAGCCCCCAGAGGCCAAAGTTGTGCTTGTGCATTCAGTGCTCAGGAGGCAGAGGTGAGAAGATTGGATTCTACACAGAAAGACCCTGTTTCAAAAACAAAAGTCACTTAATAATTCTTCTCACAGGAAAGACTCTCTGAAATTTCCCAGTGTCTATAGCTATGTATTTATACATGAAGATCACAAAGGTTGAGATGTTTAGGATAGATGTGGATAGGGGTAGGGGCTCTAGAGATTTCAAGTAGAAATCCAAAGGTTTAGAGTTTAGACAAAACAATAATATAACAATTCTGTTGTTTATTCATACTAATTAGATATCTAATAGCTAATCAAAGCAATATTTCCCTTTTACTTTTCCTAGGGATTTATCCTGCAATAAAATACGCTATATTGAAAGAGGGACATTTGAATCATTACCTTTTTTGAAGTATATGTAAGTTACAAACATAACCCATTTATATTTTGGATTTTATAAACCCCCATGTTACTTAATCTGTGACATGATTAAAATTTTAAAATTTTGCTAGTAGGAAATAGCCAGACTTAGAAGGACAATTGTTACATGGTTTCTCTCATGCTGGGGACCGAACCCAGGGCCCTGTACTTGCTAAGTAAGCACTCTATCAATGAGCTAAATCCATAACCCTTAGACTTACATGTAGATACACATATATGTGGCATGAGTAGAAGATGGGCTATGGATGGCAAGAAAGAAGTCTAGAAAGATTTTAAACAAGAGAGGACAATGGGAGAAAGAAAGACAAAATGCCATCTTTTTTATCAATTGAAATCTAGATTTCTTTCGTGTGTGTGTGTGTGTGTGTGTGTGTGTAGCATGAAAGGAAAAGGGAGACTCTGTGAGGAGAAAAGGTACAAAAAGGGATAATGAGTGGCAGTAAGGATAAGAAATAAGAAAGATACAATATATGTATATATACATATACTACACACACACACACACATATATATATATAATATAAACTGTCATGATGAAACCCATTATGTAGTGTACAAATGAAGCAAATTTTGTGGCTAATAGAAAGTAACTACATAGCAAATTGTGTGTGTGTGTGTGTGTGTACACCTATGAGGATGTGTGTGCATTTTCATGCTTATATAAATCACAGACCTTGAGTTCTATCCTTCTACCATGTGAGTCCTAGGGCTTGAACTCAGGCTTGGTGGCAAGCATCATTACCCACTGAGCCATCTCCCCCCCCACATTCCTTTAGTCTGTGGTAAAAGTGAGTGAAACTTGAATCATAGCACACCACTAGTTTTTACTCAGTGTGGCTGTGGACCCAGGTGACCCTTGGCAACTGGACTTTTAAAAGATATCTAATATGCAGACACCACAGATGTTATAAACATCCTCCAATGTATAGGACAAACCTCCATAGCAGAGTGGTCTAGCCTAGAATTTCAGTGGTACTGAGTTGTGAAACCCTTTCCTAGAGAAGGAAGGTCATTGAAAGAAGGATCTGCTTGTGATTCACTGTAGTTAGTGCATGGCTTATCATCCACAATGAGATTTTCATTGTGAGTCGAGAAAACATTGAAACCATTTCTGAGAAAGGTTATGTTTCATCATATGTATATTAGAGTGATTGTTAAATGATAACTGTCTGAAAAATGTTTTCTTTGGCTTACTATGTGTTTTTAATTTGTTTAAATGACTTTAGTAACCTTGGGTGCAATCTACTCACTGAACTGAGCTATGGAACATTTCAAGCATGGCATGGAATGCGGTTTTTACAGAAGATGTAAGTGCAGTAGAATGTAAATACTTATTTGTGTGTTAAAACCCATGCAGATTCCCCAACTGTAAACCCTGTGTGAACTGTGGGTAGTTTGTCCCATTCATTCTTTTGCAATGAGGAAACTAAGGCACAGGAGGGCAGGAGACTTGTGTAAATTACAGGACACGATGAGCTTTCCTCATCCTGACCTTCAGCACGGGCACCACAAGTAACACCACGCGAGTAACACTGATAGGTATCGTCATGGCGCCCTCATGCTGTGGCTCTGATGTGGGATGTTGTTTTTAAAAACCCGCTTGTGAATTTCACTCTGATTCCCTCTCCCATGCACAGTTCCCAGCTGCTTGAATGGATGCCACATAGAGGTGCAAAGAGCAAAGATTAACACCAACTTCTCCAGGGAGCAAAAGGTAGAGGTGCTTTCCCAGAAATGGAAAGCTGAAAATTTGCCCAAGGGCTTCTCCCCTCCTTATCCAGAACATTATTTCTCAGGACACATATGCCTCTGAAGTCATGCATTATCTGTGCATAAGAGGCACCTTGGCAGCCTGGATAAGAGAGCATCTGCATCTGCATTAAGCTACATGGTTGAAAATATCCATAAAGAAAATATGTTGCTCTATCCTGGCTCTATATAATACTTTTCTTCCTCAAGAAGAAAGTGAATTTTATTAGCTTTTATCTAAAAATCTGTGTTTGCCAGGCATTGTGGCATATGCTTAAATACCAGCAGTTGCACTCAGGAAACAGAGGCAGGAGGATCGTAAGTTGGAAGGAGTCTTGGACTAACAGTAGACTCATGTCAAAAACAAAACAAAGCAAAAAAAATCCCACTTTGTGTGACGTTCAGTGGCCAGGAGGGCATTATAAACTCAAGAGGGATTTTATGCTCTGGATCTGAGTTTGGGCGGCTGTAACCTGTCTGGTAGGTCAGAAACCCAGATTCACAGTTGGTTCCCATGGGAGGACGGGTTTGTGGTGTGCCGGGGCTGGATGAACTGTTCTGTAAATGTTCCTTGTAGCAGTCTCCCCTCTCCAGAACAATTTGCTGACTCCTAACTTGGGGGAAAGGAACCAGAGGGTCTGGCGGGTTAGGAAAGACTTGTTATCATGGACTTGTTATCTCTAGTTTGTGTTCATCTTGGCAGAAAGGGAGTTTGCTTCCTTGTGATGAGATGAGCAGAGCTAACTGGTATTGGACATTGATAGTCACATCATGTTATCTGAATGGAACAATGGTACCTCTCAGAATTCAGTCACCATCACAGATTGGCTCAGTAAGGCAAGCATAGTGTGTGCTTGTAAGCCCAGTTGCTCAGATGCTGAGGAGGGAGGATGTCTTGAGCCCAGGAGTTCAAGGCTGACCTGGAACAGATAGTGAGAACTCATTAAAAAAAAAAACTTGACAACAGTGGATACAACCCAAGTATGTGCTGCAAATGGGACTCCTTTGTTAGGATCCAACAACCCAACTCTTTGTAATAGATAAGGGAGGTTTCTTCAGGAAATATTTCTCACGGTAGGCTACAAACTGCTGCTGTTGCTGCTGCTGCTTTTGCCTTCTACCTTCTGCCTTCTATCTTCTGTGTTATTCCTCTTCTGCCGCCTCCTCCTCCTCCTTTTCTTCTTCTCTTCTTTCTTCCCTCTCCTCCTCCTTTCTTTTCTTTTTTCTTTCTCCTTTTCCTCTTTTTTCTTCTCCTTCTTTTTCTCCTCATCTTCCTTCTCATGTTTTTTCTTTTATTTCTTCTTTCATATATTGCATCCTGACTATAGTTTCTTCTCCCTCCACTCCTCCAACCCCTGCTCTCCCCCAGATCTACTTTCCCTTCAAAACATAATAAAAGAACAGTCCTTCTGTGGATATCTACCGAAGATGACATAACAATTGCAACAAAAGTAGCCATAAAGCCTCACTTTATGCCCACTTGATGAGGCAGACTTATGAGAAGGCAAAAGAATCAGAGACACCCCCACTCCCACTGTTAGGAGTCCCACAAAAATGCCCATCTACACAACCATAATGTATGTGCAGAGGAATTAACTCAGTTCCATAAAGGGTCCATGTTTTTTCATTCAGTCTCTGTGATCTCCTATGAGCTCTGCTTAGTTGACTCTGTGTACTGTGTTCTCCTGTCCTCAGCCCCTCTCGCTCCATCCCGCTTCTGTGGGGTTTTAATGGTGTTTGACTGTGTGTCTCTGCATCTGCTCCCATCTGCTCCTGGATGACTCCTCTCTGATGACAGTGGGTTAGGCATTGATCTATGAGTATAGCAGAGTATCGTTAGTAATCATTTCATTGATTTTTTTCCCCAACACAGCCTCTGGTTTCTAGCCATCTAGGCAGTATCTAGTGTGGCCTCCCTCTTGTTGTATAGGTCTCAAATTAGACCAGTCATTCTCCAATTTGATAAGTTCTGTGCTACCATTAACTCAGCACATCTTGGAGGTAGGGCAGATTGTAGGTCAAAGGTTTTGTGTCTGGGTTGCCATCTCAGTTCCATTTCTGGAAGCTTTGCCTGGTTAGAGAAGATGTCTGGTTCAGGGTCCATACTTCCCATTCCTAGGAGTCATTGCTGAAGCTGTGTATCAGCTGTAGAAGTTCCCTGCTAGAATTTTGGGGTTGCTTATGTATACTATCATATTGTCTGTCCATAGCAATACTTTGGCTACTTCCTTTCCAATTTGTATCCCCTTGATATCCTTTAGTTGTCTTATTGCTGTCTCTCACATTTCAAATACCATATTGAATAGATATGGAGCAAGTGGACAGTCTTGTCTTGTTCCTTATTTTAGTGGGATTTCTTTGAGTTTCTCCCCATTTAATTTGATGTTGGCGACAGGCTTTCTGTAAATTGCCTTTATTATGTTTAGGTATGTTCCTTTTATCCCTAATCTCTCCAAGACTTTTATCATGAATGGGTGTTGTACTTTGTCATAGGCCTTTTCAGCATCTCATGAGATGATCATGTGGGTTTTTTTCTTTCAGTTTGTTTATATGGTGGATTACATTGACTGAGTTTCGTGTGTTGACCCATTCTTGCATCTCTGGGATGAAGCCTACTTGATCATAATGTGTTCTTTGATTCGGTTTTCGAGTATTTTTTTGTTGATTATTTTAGCATCTATGTTCATGAGAGAAATTGGTTTGTAATTCTCTTTGTTGAATCTTTGTGTGATTTGGATATCAGGGTTACTGTGTCCTCCTAAGATAAATTTGACAATGTTCCTTCTGTTCCTATTTTGTGGAATAATTTGAATACTGGTGTTAGCTCCTCTTTGAAAGTCTAGTAGAATTCTGGGCTAGAACCATCTAGCCCCAGGCTTGTTTTGTTTGGGAGACTTTTAAAGACTGCTTCTATTTCCTTAGGGGTTATAGGTCTACTTAAATTGTTTACCTGATCATGATTTAACTTTAGTAAGTGGTATCTATCGAGAAAATAATTCATTTCTTTTAGATTTTCCAGGTTTGTGGAGTACAGGCTTTTAAAGTATGACCTAATGATTCTTTGAATTTATTTGGTATCTGTAGTAGGAGCTGTGGGCTGTGTTCCTGCCACCCAGCTCCCAGCCGCCTGGCTAGCTTATGCCCCAAAATAACAATACACAAACTGTATTCATATAAACACTGCTTGGCCCATTTCTATTAATGTGTAGCACCATGAGGTGGTGACTTACCAGGAAGATTCTAGCCTACGTCCATTTTAAGTCGGAGCTTCATCGTGTCTGCCCCAGAGAGGAGAGACATGGCGTCTGGCTGACTTTCCTTTTTCCCAGCATTCTGTTCTGTTTACTCCACCCACTTATGTTCTAACCTATCAGGCCAAGCAGTTTCTTTATTAATTAACCAATGAAATCAACAGATTGATATATGATACTCCCACATCATTTCCCCTTTTTCTGTTTAAACAAAAAAGATTTAACTTTAACATAGCAAAATTACATATAACAACAGGCTCCAAAGCCACAGAGAAACCCTGTCTCGAAAAAAAACAAAAACAAAAACAAAACAACAACAACAAAAAACACAAACCATGTAAAATTACCTATAACAAAACAGTTATCAAGTAAGAATTACAGTTACAATATTTATATCTATTTTATCTTTTACCATAACAAAGGAAAACTATAACTATAACTTAACCATTCTTCAACTCCATCAAAGACTCCAGAAGGATATAATATTACCTAAGTAAACAAGAAGTAAGAAACTTCCAAAACTCTAGAAGTGACAGAGACATCCCGCTGCCTGGACAGTCACCCAAAGTTCTTTTGTACTGCTGGGGCATCCATCTTTGGACTTCAGGCCCATAGTTTCCAGCAGACATTTCCATGAAGCAGGAAATTTCGAAGACAGTTCAGTCACTATCTGCTGTGTTCTTCAGAATGTCTCTCAGACTCTTTCATGAATCAGGAACCCCGAAAGATCATCTCACCTTCAGGCAAGTTCATCAGTCCTCTCTGTGCGGGTTCTCTGTATCCAGTTTATGCAACAGTCCAGGCAAGAGTAGTTTCTTGCCCAAATGGCTAACCAACTCCATAAGGAGTCTCTTTGATGCTCATCTTCCTCTTGAAGTAGATTGGTGCTGCCAGGAGCAGACGTGTCTCATTGTCATGAAAAACCCTAAGTTATTAAAACATTAAATGCTATATTCTGTAGTCTTTGAAAGATATGAAGAATGCCTATCTGAAATATATCTATGCACATTTAGAAAATCTAACTAACATGACTTCAAGCTTGATTATTAATGATTATCCATTAACAACCTATATACATTACATTTTTACATGATCTACACAATCGCTATACCTTAATCAATATCAGAAATACATATACATATAACAAGATTGACCTTAAATTCATATCAATAAAGTCAAATCCATACCAATGCAAATTATTCATATCTCTATCATATCCCCCTTTAAATGTAAAAGAACATTTATAAACAATATTTGGGAATATGGACATAATTATTTCTCCCCAAACTTCTTCCTGCTCTATAGGAGTGCTGTTAATCAGATCTTTCATGGTGTAACCTGTGTGCCAGGTTCATCTCAGTCAAGGGTGTTCACAGCAACCAATATGTTCACAGCAACCAATATGGTCTACCATACCATATTGGGATAGAAGCAATCCACAGGGTCTCATCCTCTGTGAAAACAAAAGAAGAATCCCTTTTCCAAAGTATCATATCCTTAGATCCAAATTCTGAAGTCAAGGTATTTTCAAAATCTATATCTTGGATTAGTTCAGCAGCATTTATAAACAAATATCTTTTAGCAGCTGTTGCTCCTTCCTTAGCATTTGAACAATTCAAAGAGAGCATAATAGCATACAGTATCAAGATTCTCTGTGTATTTTCCATCTTTATGCAGCTTTATTTTAAACTCTATTTCATTTATTTTTACTTTTACTTCTTGATACAGGTTCTCTGTATATCTTTGTCCTGGAATAACTCTGTGGACCAGGCTGTCCTTGAACTCAGAGATCTGCCTGTCTCTGCCTCCTCAGTGCTGGGATTAAAGGTGTATGCTACCACACCTTGAAGTCACAGAGGTCAATCTACCTCTGCCCCTTGAAGTCTCAGAGGTCAATTTACCTCCACCTCCCAAGATTTTGGATTAAAAGTGTGTACCACCACACCCAACTACTCTCTTTCTTCCTTTTTTTTTACTTTTAAGAACTTTAACTTTTAGCCTGCGTATATTTTTAACACACTGTAAATCATTTAGAGGTTTTCTTCGTCTTTGAATCTCTCTTTACTGTATATCTCTCTTTTTTGACTACATGAGCCTTTAAATTACTGAGCAATATGGGTAGGATTAAAGCTGTGGCTTTGCCGGCTAGATCCAGCCCATTCCTTAGCTTTCCAGCCTCATGGCGGAGGTACCGACTGTAGCCATTTTTATTGCCACAACTCTATGGTGTTTCAAGGTCCCTGCCAGCAAGCAAGCTACAGCACTCAAATTCTGTCTCTGTAGCTGACCTGCTTCAAAGAGTCAGAGTTTGCCCTGGCAGGATGGCCCACAAAGCCGGCATTTTAAAAGGTGCAACTTTTTTCTGCTACGGCTGAAAACCGAAAAGCATGCGTTCAGATTTTCATCAACACTGTTTAAGTGTTTCGTGGCAGGACCTCTTAAAAGAGCTGCAGGGTTTTGCAGCTAAAGCTGAGTCAGGCAGCCTCTCTTAGAGGAGAGCACTTGTTTGCCTCTAGCAACAGAGCAGACCCAAGAAATTGCTGCTACCAAGAAAACATGCTTTACTCTATTATTTCCCAAGCTTTCTCAGGCTTTCTGTGGATTCAGTTATCCACGTCTGGGTGCCATTCTGTAGTAGGAGCTATGGGCTGCGTTCCTGCCACTCAGTTTCCGGCTGCCTGGCTAGCTTATGCCCCAAAATAACAACACACAAACTGTATTCATATAAACACTGCTTGGCTTATTTCTATTAATGTGTAGCACCACGAGGTGGTGACTTACCAGGAAGATTCTAGCCTACGTCCATCTTGAGTTGGAGCTTCATTGCATCTGCCCCAGAGAGGAGAGGCATGGCGTCTGTCTGACTTTCCTTCTTCCCAGCATTCTGTTCTGTTTACTCCACCCACCTATGTTCTAATCTATCAGGCCAAGCAGTTTCTTTATTAATTAACCAATGAAATCAACAGATTGCTATGACACTCCCACATCAGGTATCTGTTGTTATGTCCCCCATTTCATCTCTGATTTTGCTAATTTGGATAATCTCTGTCTTTTAGTTAGTTTGGATAAGGGTTTTTTTTTTTAATCTTGTAGATTTTCTCAAAGAACCAACCCTTTGTCTCATTGATTATTTGTACTGTTCTCTTTGTTTCTGTTTTATTGACTTCAGCCCTGATTCCTACTGCCTACTCTTCTGTTTGTTCTAGAGTCTTTAGGTGTGCTGTTATGTTGCTGGTATGAGATTTCTCCCAGATTCTTTAGGTAGGCATTTAGTGCCATGAACATTTCTCTTAGTACCACTTTCATTGTGTCCTATAAGTTTGGATATGCTGTGTATTAATTTTCACTGAGTTCTAGAAGTCTGTTTTTGTCTTTATTTCTGCATTAACCCAGTAGTTATTTAGTAATGAGTTGTTCAGATTCTATGAGTTCGTAGGCTTTTTGTTGTTTATGTTGTTGATCCAACTTTTATTTGTGGTGGTCTGATAGGATGGAGGGGCTTATTTCCGTTTTCTTGTATCTGTTGAGACTTGCTTTGTTACCACCTATGTGGTCAGTTTTAGAGAATGTTCTGTGAGGTACTGAGAAGAAGCTGTATTCTTTTGTGTTTGGGTAGAATGTTCTGTAGATAGGTTAGGTTCTTTTGGTTCATGGCATCTGTTAGCTCCATTTTCTATTTAGTTTTTGTCTGGAATTTCTGTCCATTGGTGAGAATGGGGTATTGAAGTGTCCCAATGGGTCAGTGTGTGATTTTGGTAGTGTTTCCTTTACAAATGTGGGTGCCCTTGTGTTTAGGGCATAAATTTTGAAAATTCAAAGATCATCGTGGTAGATTTTTCCTTTGATGAGTATGAAGTGTCCCTCCCTGTCTCTTTTGATTAATTTTTGTTTGAATTCTGTTTTGCTAGCTATTAGAATGGCTACACCAGTTTGTTTCTTGGGTCTATTTGCTTGGAAGATTTTTTTTTATTTCTTTACTCTGTGGTAATGTTTATCTTTGGTGTTGAGGTGGGATTCTTGTATGCAGCAGAAGAATGGATACTGTACCTGCATCCATTCTGTTAGTCTGTGTCTTTTATTAGGGAATCGAGTACTTTGATACTGAGAAATATCAATGACCAATGATTATTAATCTCTGTTCTTTTTTGCTGTTAGTAGTTGTGTGTGTGTGTGTGTGTGTGTGTGTGCACGTGCATGCATGAGTGCACTTCCCTTCTTTTGGTTTTCCTGGTGTGAGATTATTTCCTGTGTTTTTGTGGATATAGTTAACCTCCTTGGGTTGGAGTTTTTTTCTAGTACCTTCTTAAGAGCTGTATTTATTAATAGATATTGTTTATATTTGACTTTATTGTTAGGGATATTTCCTAAGCAAGCTCTCTGACGACGCAAAAATTCCTAATCAAGCTAAATCAAAATAAGCCAAATTAAGAAATATCCAGGTTTAATGGGAGATCTGCACTCTCGGGTGGCTCCAAGTGGAAACCGGGAAGCCACAAGAACGCGACCCCCGGGAGGGAGAAAGAGAGACCACGTGTTCTTCTTTTGGGGGAATCACTTAAGTACCCTGGGGAGTGGTCCTGACCCCACCCCCAGGGAGGGGTCAGGATCTGGCCTGCTGGGATTTGAAGTCCAGACCAGGCCTGGTGGCTGAGATAGATGCCAGGGACTGTGGCCTAGGCTCCCGACCTAACATTCCAGACTCTTTGGCTATAGGGGTGACAGAAAATTGGAATGGTAATTATGACAAACACTTAGGCTCTCTTTGGGAACAAAGGGCATAGACTCAAATCCGGCTACTTCCTGTGGGCACGGCGTGGGGAAGGCGAGAGCCAGGTGTCCACGTTTAGTGAGAGGTGTGGCTGGAAAGGCATCCCATGAACTGTCATCCCGAAGAAGGCAGGCATCATTCCTTGGGGGAGGTGAGAAGGCAGGTGTCTAGGAAAAAAATTGTTATTGATAAAGATGAGGAGCCAGAATGAGGAGCAAGTAGGCCCTTCGTTGTGGCATTCTGGAAAACAGGAAGGTAGAAGGTCCTGTCTGCTGGACAGACCAAGTGTCTTGAGTAGGTGCCCGCTTGAGCCTGGAGAGATGGTACCAGCATGGGTGTCCCAAAAGCTTGGCAGCCGAGGGCGTGGTGAGGATTACCATGTGAGTTCCTGTCCATGGAGGCTCGAGAGACCTAGAAGTTAACTGTTTAAGGAGTACTCTGTCCCTGGGGAGAGCGGGGGAGGCTTGGGGGCATTAGGGTCCACTGGTGTGGGGACAGGGAGACAACTGTCAGCGTGTGAACGGAGAAGGGACCTTAAAAGGGAGAGGTAGGGTAGGTACTCCGCCAGTGGAGGAGTTTGAACTGGGAGGTGATGGTTAAGGAGAAAGGGCCTGCCATAAAGCAACTCAAAAGGGCTCAGGCCTGTAGGGGAACATGGGGTGGCCCTGAGGTGAGGGCCAAGACAACCTGAATTTAGTGGAGAGCTTGTTTGGTTGTTTGATGAGTCCCATTGTTCAGGAGATGTTGAGAGCTTCTGACACGAGCTCCATGACTCTGAGCACCGCATCTGCTGTTTCCCTGGAGACTGGAAACACTTCTATCCATCCTGTAAAAGTGTCCACAAGTGTTAAGAGATAACGAAGTTTTTTATGAGTAGGCATATGGGTGAAATTAACCTGTCAATCTTTGCCCGGTTGTTGTCCACGAAGCTGGTGTATGTGGAGAGCTCCTTGTGGGTTGGCCTGGGCACACGTCTGGCAGGAGGAGTAAACCTGTAAAATAGAGTCTTGGAGATGGGCAGGGTTAAAAGGGGCTCCAAGAAGTGGAACAAAGCTTTGGGAAAGCTGCTAAGGATATCTCCACCCAGTAAATGTGCTGGGCAAGTCGGTATCACTAAGAAAGAATGAGAGAAAAAAAAATTGTCCTACAAGAATGTAGGGCAGTGGCAAATTTTTAAGTGAGGATGAACAGGTCCCGTCTACCCCCATAGCTGAAATTGGTGAGGGAAACTTAAGGCCCAAGTGAGAATAAAAGTAATGGACTTACCCACCACTTGTAGCATGACCCTAGGCTAGGAGAGGGTTACGGGATATACCACGTTTGGGCAGCGTCATCTTCTGCAAGGCTGAGACATTTGAAGGCTGGCACAGTTTCACTTGCCGATGGTGATAAGGCCGGACCTCCGTGGCTTGGCATAGAGGACAAGCCCGCACGGGGGCACTGTGATTTCCAGTGTCCAGGATGCACAACCTCGGAGCAGGTGTAGTGCAGTATCGTGCCACGTGACCATTTAGGCCACACTTGATAGAGCCCTGTGATTGACTTCCCTTGCCCCCCTTCCTGTGACCTTAGGGCAGCTGGTAAGGCCTGGGCCTGTAGATTGTAGCTTTGTCTGTCAGGAAGATTCAGCTGATTTTTTGGGGGGCATTAAAAACTTTAAAGGCCATTTTCACCAATTCCCGTATAGGAGTTTGGGGACCATCCTCAACTTTTTTCTTTTCTTCTTTTTTTTTTTTCTAATATCTGGTACTGACTGAGGAAGCAGAATGATTAGTAGAAAAGGAAGCTAACCACTTCTTTTTTTTTTTTAACCTGAGATTGATTTGGAAGAGAAAATGGAGCAGGGGAGGGACTAGCCCAATGCACAGAGGAGGTCCAGGAGTGGAGCAGTGAGGTAGGAGGGGGAGGGGGAGGTGGAAGTGAGACTGGCTAAAGGGTGAGGGCGAGAGCACAGAGACCAAAAAACCATGGACAAAAAAACATATATATAAGTTTTGTTCATTTGTATCAGGCAGGCTCAATTTAAAAGATTTCTGTAAGAGGCTTACAGGGGCAAAAACAGACCTGGCTTTGAACTGGAAGTGCCCATTTAGAGGCTACGCCCAACCACGTGGCCTAAGTCCATTTCAGAGCGTCCTCCAAAGTGGCTCTTAGGTCCAAAAGGGGTTGCGGAGATTGAATGCCTGGCGTCCCGATACAAACAGATCTTGACCGCAACCTGACTCGAATTCCCAACGTGAGCTCATGACTTCAAATGGAAATCTGAAAATGACAAAAATAAGTACAAATGGTCCCCCCCAAACCCTATAGCATAGACAAGAAAAGGAACTCACCAAGACACAGCCGCTGTAGCCCAGAAGACAGTTTTAAGCGTGGCATAGAGAGCTCCAACTGCAGACTAGGGGCCTTTCAACACGAGGCCTGCCACGTGGAAAGGACGTGCCCTAGCTCGGTGGGAACCTCCAAATGTTAGGAATATTTCCTAAGCGAGCTCTCTGACGATGCAAAAATTCCTAATCAAGCCAAAGCAAAACAAGCCAAATTAAGAAATATCCAGGTTTAATGGGAGATCTGCACTCTCGGGTGTCCCCGAGGGGGAAACCGGGAAGCCACAAGAACGCTACCCCCGGGAGGGAGAAAGAGAGACCACATGTTCTTCTTTTGGGGGTTCACTTACGTACCCTGGGGAGTGGTCCTGACCCCACCCCCAGGGAGGGGTCAGGATCTGGCCTGCTGGGATTTGAAGTCCAGACCAGGCCTGGTGGCTGAGATAGATGCCAGGGACTGTGGCCTAGGCTCCCAGCCTAACATTTATCATGGAATATCTTATTTTCTCCATCTATGGTGATTGAAAGTTTTGCTAGGTATAGGTCTGTGGTCTCTTAGATTCTGCAAGATATCTGTCTGTCCAGGCCCTTCTGGTTTTTAGAGTCTCCATTGAGAAGTCAGGTGTAATTCTAATAGATTTTCCTTTATATGTTAGTGTTAGGAATATTTCTTAAGATGAGTCTCTCCGTTGATACAAATAATTCCAATCAGACCAAATTAGACCAAATAAAAGATGCCCATGTTTAATGCAGCGCTCCTGGGTGGCACTGGGAAAGCATAGCGAGGGGAAGAGAAAGCAGGGGAGACCACATGTTCATTCTCTGGGAGGCAGCCTAAGTAGCCTCTGGGAGTGGTCCTGGCCCTCCCTGGGGAGGGGTCATTGCTTGACAGGCTTTCTTGGTCCTCCCTGGGGAGGGCTCACTGCTTGGTGAGCTTTCCCAGAGGTGAAGTCCGGCCCAAAGCAACTCCTAGGGGAGGAGGCTTGAAATGGAGCTTCCTGCCCAGTATTCCTAAGGTAGCATCCCGTACCAGGGACTGGGATGAGGCCCCCAAAATAGTTACTTAACCTTTTTCTTGTGCAGCTTGTAATATTCTTTCTTTGTTCTATATGTTTAGTGTTTTGTTTCATATGCGATGAGGGGAGTTTCTTTTCTGATCTATTTGGTGTTCTGAAACTTTCTGTACCTTTATAGCCATGGCCTTTAGGAAAATTTTTTTTTTCTATAATTTTTTTGGAAATGTTTTCTGGGTCTTTGAGCTAGGCTTCTTCTGTTTCTTCTATTCCTATTATTCTTAGGTTTGATCTTCTCATAGTTTTCCAGATGTCCTAGATGTTTTGTGTCAGGAATTATTTAGATTTAAATTTTCTTTGACTGATATATCTGTTTCTTCTACCATATCTTTGATGCCTGAAATTCATCTCTTGTATTCTGTTGGTGAAGCTTGCCTCTGTATTTCCTGTTTCATTTCCAGAATTTATCGAGGTTTATTTTGGGATTATGACCATTAAATCTCTCAGGGTCCAGAAAGATTCACTATGGCAACAAAAACCTGACTAATTGGATCTTAGGGTAAATGAAATAAATCAATTTACATATGTTACCACTACATGTTCTTTATTCCTTGGAACGAAGAAGTAGCGAGAAGCAGCAGCAGTATAAGGGGTGTTCGCCACAAAGCTTTCAGTTTATATAGGCATACAGACAAGTTAGCAGTTCCATAGGCTGTTAACAATAGTATTCAGCATACTTTTCACAGAGTCACAGAAACCGATGGATCTGGCAAGGAGGAGCTTTACATCTCAGAGGGAGCATGGCTGTGAAGGCTCTATGGTGCCTATACTTACCTGTGGGCTTGATTTGCATTAACATCTAGCTGGTTGAGTTAAAAGGAATCTCTTCTGGGGATCTTGTTTCTGACTCCAGCAGGGTGCTCTAGTGAGATTTTTTTCTGTGAAGCTAGTTTTTTTTTCTGTATAAACAGTTAATTTTCTGGGCTATGATCCTATGTTGGTTGAAACCAAGGTGAAGGGTAAATACAAAATATTAGCAATTTGTTAGTTCAGAGCAGAAGATCAGTAGATTCCACCTTCCTGAGTCTACTGTTAGAGCAGACATACTGCCTCCTGTGTGAGGCTCCTTTCTTATCAGTGAGTTCTGTCAATAAAGAAAGTTTGTGGGAGAGCAGATTTTGGCTGTGAGAACAAAGGTTTTGACTGAATGAGTGCTTTTCACACCATGGTTTCATGGTGTGGCAGGGAGGTATCTGGTTGCCCTACAAGAAAAGTCAATTTTATACACTGCTGGGATACTATAGAAGGCAGAAATGCAGAAATTCACAAGATTTCCACAGAATTAATAGTGATTTATCAAAAAAACAGGTGTCCCTGTTGCTCTGTAAAAATGGGTTACTCCAAGTGAACGTGTACATATACACTCCCTGTGGATAGTCCAATAGATCTGTCAGCTGTATCTTTACTGTGTAATTCTTGTGGGTTCACCGCAAGAATTCCCACGGTTTGTGTTTTCTTAATGGCTTCTATTTCCAGCAGAACTCCTGTCTTAGCTTCCCCTAAATAGATCATATGCTTGCATCATTGGGCCCAAGTCAATCTCCCTTCCCCCTGCTGGGCACAGGGTTTCTCTGTGTAGCTCTGTCTATCCTGGAACTAACTCTGAAGACAAAGCTGGTCTCTCAAACTCAAAGATATTCACCTGTTCTCAGCCTCCTGGAACTAAGACTAAAGTCTAAAAAGATTCCTTCTTTGTTTGGTTTTGGGGTTTTTTTTGGGGGGGGGTGACGACTATGTATTCCTGGTTGCCCTGGAACTCACTATATAGACCAGGCTGGCGTCGAACTCATAAGACATGCCTGCATCTGCCTAATGGCTTCTATTTCCATTTTCAGCTCTTGAACTATTTTATTTGTTTCAACTTTTTTCCTGACATTCTTTAATGCATTTATTCATTTTCTTCAATTTTTGTTTGTGTTTTCTTATATTTCTTTAAGGGATTTATTTACTTCCTCCTTAAGCATCACTATCATCTTCATAAAGTTGGTTTTAAGGTAATTTTCTTTTGCTTTAGCTGTGTTGGAATATTCAGGGCTAGCTGTAGTAGGATAACTGAGTTCTGGTGGTGACATATTACCCTGGCTTGTTTTCGTTGTTTTCTTACACTAGTGTCTAGGCATTTGAGTTTAGGGTGATTATAGGTCTAGGTGCTGATTTTTGTGTTTATGAGATGGGCATTTTGTTCCTTGCTTTCTGTTTCTTCTCTGGTCTTCTGGCTGATGTGCCCTGTGGTTGAGAAGAGAATCTCCATCTGAGTTGGGGGCTGGAGGTCTGGCTTCTGGTCCAGCAGGGGATCCTCCTCTGATGCAGAAGTTCTGGTGACAAGCATGGCTTCTGGTGGAGCAAGTGCCTTCTGCCGGCATTGGGACACAAGCTTCTTGCATCTTTCCAAAGGCAAGTTGCCAAGGGAGAAACCAGGAATTCTGTGACATATAGCACACAGTTCCTGCAGTGTTTGTTAAGCTGAACTTCTGTCCTCCCTGCATTACAAAAGTCTGTACAAAGAACCCAGCCAAATTAGGTTTGTCTAGGGCTGAATAAAACCTAAGCCCAAGTGCCAAAGTCCTGGTTGGGGCTCTAGCAGCTTCTATATTAATAAACTCTGCATGTTATTATTATTTCCCATTAGATAGTTGTTGGGAATATTTCCTAGACGAGCCTCTCTGCTGACACAACTAATTCCAATTGGACCAAATTAGACCAAATAAAAGATGCTCATGTTTAATGTAATGCCTCCCTAGTGGCACCAGGAAAGCATGGCAAAAGGAAGAGAGAGAGAAGGGGAGACCACACGAAACCCGGAGACCACATATTCATTTTCTGGGGCCAGTTTAAGTAGCCTGTGGGAGTGGTTTTGACCTTCTCTGGGGAAGGGTTACCATTTGGTGGCCTTTCTTGGAGGTGAAGTTTGGACTAAAGCAACTCCCAGGGGAGGGGGCTTGAAATGGAACTTTCTGCCCAATATTCCAAAGATGGACGCCAAAGCCTGGGATGAGGCCCTTGACTATAATAATACTGGTCGATAACCTCTCAAGATCCATATTCACCCCTGGTTCCAGATACCTACTTGGATACAGCCTCCATGTTACTGACAAGCCCTGACTTTACCATTTATAAAGAGGTGCCAGGGGACCAGTCACATGAGGGGTGCCAGCGGGTCACCCAAGGCTTCCGCGGATCCCCTGGTAGGTGGCGTGGGGCCTGGGCTGGGGATATACAGAGACATAGGCCATGCAGAGAGAGTTTAGGCATGAGTTTATTTAGTAGGTTATAGAGGGGAAAGGGTGTTGAAGTAGGAGCGGCAGGGCTGCGTCCCCGGCACCTGGCCGCCCGCATGGCTAGGTTGTTATGCCCCGAAATTATTACACGGAAACTGTATTTTTTTAAAACACTGCCTGGCCCGTTATCTGTAGCCTCTTATTGGCTAGCTCTTACATATTGTTCTAACCCATTTCTAATATTCTGTGTAGCCCACGAGCTGGCTTACCAGGGAGGATCTTAACCTGCGTCTGTCTGGAGTGGGAGAATCATGGCGACTCCTTGACTCAGCTTCTTTCTCCCAGCATTCTGTTCTGTTTACTCCGCCTACCTAAGGGTTGGCCTATCAAGGGGCCTAGGCAGTTTCTTTATTAGTAAGAAATCACTCCCACATCATTTCCCCTTTTTCTGTTTAAACAAAAAAGAAAGGCTTTCATTTTAACATAGTAAAATTACATATAGCAAAACAGTTATCAAGCAAGAATTACAGTTACAATATTTATATCTATTTTATCTTTTATCATAATTAAGGAAAACTATATTCATTCTTCAACTCCATCAAAGGCTCCAGAAGGATATAATAATACCTAAGTAAACAAGAAATCCAAAACTCTAGAAATGACAGAGACATCTCGCTGCCTGGACAGTCACCCAAAGTTCCGCTGTACCGTTGGGGCATCCATCTTTAGCCTTCAGGCCCATAGTTTCCAGCAGACATTTCCACAAAGCAGGAAATTTCAAAGACAGTCACTATCTGCTTGTCCTGAAGAATGTCTTGCAGACTCTTTCATGAATCAGGAACCCCAAAAGGTCATCTCATCTTTAGGCAAGTTCAGCAGTCCTCTCTCTGCGGGTTCTTTGTGTCCAGTTTATTAAACAGTCCAGGCAAGAACAGTCTCTTGCCCAAATGGCTATCAAACTCCATAAGGATCCTCTTCGATGCCCATCTTCTTCTTGAAGTAGATTGGTGCTGCCAGGATCAGATGTGTCTCATTGTCATGATAAACCCTAAGTTATTAAAATATTTTAAATGCCATATTCTGCAGTCTTTGAAAGATATGAAGAATGCCTATCTAATTGAAATATATCTCTATATATCTAGAAAATCTAACATGACTACAAGCTTTACTATCATCAATGATTATCCATTAGCAACCTATATTTCCTAATTATACATTACATTTTAAATGAACTACACAATCACAATACCTTCATCAAGATAAAAAATACATATACATATAACAAAATTGACCTTAAAATCCATACCAATGCAAATTATTCATATCTATATCATATCCCCCTTTAAATGTAAAAGAACGTTTATAAACCATATTTGGGAACATGGGCGTAGTTTTTTCTCTCCAAACTGCTTCCTGCTGAATAGGGGCGTCGTTAATTAGGTCGTTCATGGTATAACCTGTGTGCTAG
Source organism: Alexandromys oeconomus (assembly GCA_963919705.1). Taxonomy (NCBI): domain Eukaryota; kingdom Metazoa; phylum Chordata; class Mammalia; order Rodentia; family Cricetidae; genus Alexandromys; species Alexandromys oeconomus. Next base: position 56,020 of record CAWTZB010000182.1, on the reverse strand, counting down.
TTTCATCTCAGTTGGCAATTGAGCGAAGCAATTTTTTGAGGGTGTTCACAGCAACCTTTCAGGAGGGCGTGGTCTATCATACCAAATCGGAATAGATGCAATCCACAGGGTCACATCCTTTGTGAAAACAAAAGAAGACCCTCTCCAAAGCATCATATCCTTAGACCCAAATTTTGAAATCGTAATACCCTTATATCCATTCTGGTTTAGCTTGGCAGCCCATGTAACGAAATGTCTCTCTGTACTTAGCTCCTTCACAGTCAAAAATTTTAAAGAAAACACAATAATACAAAGAATCCAGACTCTCTGTGAATTTTCCATTTTTACGTGGCTTATTTTTCTTTATTTCTCTTAATCTATAACTATCTGTACTTCTGTACTCTGTCTCTTTAAAGACTTTACCCTTTTTCTTTTTAAGACATTAACTTTATTCTTTATATTCTTTTTCTTCTCTCTCTCAAGCCTACGTACATTCATCCAACAATGTGGTCTTTTATGTCTGAATCTGTTTTATTGTGAATCTGTAACATTTTTTTTACTATCCAAAAGCATTTCTTAAAATGTTAAACAGTTGCACCATGTACAAGTAATATGGTACTGCCTGTGTCCTGCCCAGTAGAAACCTTAATTGCTCTGTTTTTACAGTAATTACGGTAGTTCCTGCCTGAGACCAGCACAGTTCAGCATGGCAGACCTGAGCTGAGCCATTCCTGCCTCAGAGCCATTTGGTGCCCCTGAGCCACACACAGTTCCAGGCATACAGCAGTCCACATTGCCATCAAGCAAGCCATAAAGCTTTACTCCAAATGCTCCATTCAAAAGCTCTGTCTCCCACAGGAGCCAGACAGAGATCGCAATGGCGGCACAGCCCAGAAAGCCGGCATTTTAAAACAGCCAGTTTTTTCCTACTGCTGAGTCAGGACAATTTCTTTGCGGCATGCAACCCAGAAACAGCAAAAGGCTGTCTTAAATTCTCTCTCTCTCCTTTTTAAGCCCTCTCAGGTTTTACGTGGAGTTCATTAGCACGTTGGGTACCACTCTGTTGAAGTAGGAGCGGCAGGGCTGCATCCGCGGCACCCGGCTGCCCGCATGGCTAGGTTGTTATGCCCCGAAATTATTACACGGAAACTGTATTTTTTTAAAACACTGCCTGGCCCGTTATCTGTAGCCTCTTATTGGCTAGCTCTTACATATTGTTCTAACCCATTTCTAATATTCTGTGTAGCCCACGAGCTGGCTTACCAGGGAGGATCTTAACTTGCGTCTGTCTGGAGTGGGAGAATCATGGCGACTCCTTGACTCAGCTTCTTTCTCCCAGCATTCTGTTCTGTTTACTCCACCCACTTAAGGGTTGGCCTATCAAGGGGCCTAGGCAGTTTCTTTATTAGTAAGAAATCACTCCCACATCAAAAGCGAAGTGGAGAAGGGGGGAGAAGTGAGGGCAGGCAGAGAAACAGAGAGGGGGGAAGGGGGAAGCAGGGTCAGATGCTCTTGAATCTGTAATCTAGGACAAAGACACACCAAAAGCTCATTAGTTAAGTGCCGTTGTTTTATTGACAATAGGAATCATGCCTCTTTCATATGAAAAAATGTTACAAAAACCCAATAGTGGTTGACAATCTACATGGTAAGTGTATTTTCCCTGCTGACTTTAGTGTGCTTCTTCATTTACCTACACAGTTCCAGACTGGTGGCTTTTAAAAATTCTTTTAGTGAATTAATTGTTTTAACAATACAAATTCCCATGGTTTTACAAACTGAAGAACACCCCAAGCAGAAAAGTTTCACATTATTCACATGCTGGCTTCTCTAATGCCTGCTAACACTGTGCCAAAAAACAGATACACTCTAAAACAGAAAAAATCTAAGCTCTGCCCCTACCAAAATATTTGTTTGCTATTGAGAATACCTACAGAGTAACTGCCCACACTGTTGAGGGTAATTGGGCTGCCATCCTGTCATGGAAACACCCCAGTACTCCGTCCTGGTCCATTGTTATTGATTTTTCTGTAGGAAGTTGTCCATATCCAAAAGTTTGCTCTCTTTAGGACATGACCCTCCCTTTGCTTCACATAGGATCCTGGCAGCTGCTTCTCACATTGAGAGGCACAAACATTAAAGATGAAAAGAGCATCCTAGGTCTGTCCTTTGGGGTGATCTAGGTAGAATATTTATTTTGTAACCATTCAGCAGTTTTTAGAGGGTCACACCTAACATATGACTTTTCCTCTCCCTGTTGTATCTTCCCCCCCACCCCCCACTGGTGTAGCAAGACACCTTTCTCCTGTAATTCTGGAAATTCTTCCTCTGCCTGTAACTGTTTTTTTGGTACCTTGCACTTTAATAAGAGGTGTCTATTATGTTCCTGGTACCATATAAAGTATTGATACAAATAAGATAATGTGCTGAAATTTCATAGAACAGTGTTTGGCACGTAGTAAATACTTAGACATTATACCTCATTTTTACTTTTACTAGACTCTTATAGTATTACTATTATGCCCAACTTTTGGGTAAAACATTGAAACTGATTTTGATCTACTTGTCCAGGCTTATACCATTGATACATGAAGAAGCTCTTGGGGGCTTTGCATGTAATTTTCTGGGAGGTTTTTCTTCCCTTGTAATAGGAGCTAAACTTGTCAATTCAGCTTTTTGTGATTTTGTTGTTGTTCGTCTGTTTGGTTTTTCCAAACAGGATTTCTCTGTGCAGCCCCAGCCAACCTGGAACTCTCTTTAGACCAGACTTGCCTCAAACTCAGGGACCTGTCTGCCTCTGCCTTGGAGTGCTGGGATTAAAGGTGGCCCGACTTGTTTATCTTGAAGTTGGTTTCTAATTTCAGTAGACTCCTTTGGACAGAACTCCATTTCTATCTGGAAGTGCTAGAGCTCCTCATCACACCACCTCCATCTCCAGGGAATTCCTGGCCCTGATTCATTGGGCATAGGAAGTCACTACTGCTGAGCACCTCTTCTGAGCATGCCTTTCTTAGACGCCTCTCACATTTTCATTCTCATTCATTCAAGTGAGGAAAATGTTACTAGCGAACTTGTAAGTTTGAGGTTGTCTTAATCCTATCAGTAGAAAGTTACAGATCAAAAATTTGAGTCTTGCTGACTCTAGAAGTGTGTAGTAGGAGGCCACTTGTTTGTTCCTGGCTGCTCAGCCCTGAAATAACCACACAGAAGCCATATTATTTGCAATATTGTTTGGCCATAGCTTAAGCATGTTTCTGGCTAACTCTTATATCCTAAACTAACCCATCTGCATTAATCTGTGGATCGGCATGTGGCTGTGGCTTACCAGCAAAGTTTTGGCATGTCTGTCTCTGGTGGTGGCTCCATGGCTTCTCTCTGACTCTGCCTTCTTTCTCCCAGTATTCAGTTTAGTTTTCCTCACCTAGCTCTACTCTGCCCTATCAGGACAAGCCAGTTTCCTTTTTAATTAACCAATAAAAGCAACACATAGACTGAAGGACTTCCCACACCATAGAAGCCGTACTTCTCACCATTCTTCATCACCAGGCAATCTTAAGGTGACTCTCAGCATTGTGGTTAAGATACCAGCTCATCGTTTTTGATTTCTTAGAATCTACTGGTATAACACAGAATTGCACACTGAGGAGTTTCATATGGGGAGGCATGTTCTCAGTCTCATGGGCCTTGTAGATGAAGAAAGAAAGGATTTCTTCTTTCCTCATATACTTCATGCATGTTGGAGCAGGATCTGGGTCCCTCTTTATTTTTCTGACCATCTTCTAAGGAACCCATTTTCCTGCCTGCTTTTGGGATTCTAGTGTGGGTGCTTACGGAGGGAGCCTTGGTTTCCCCTTTCTGAGAAGTATTTTGAAGTCTTTGGTAGTGGCTTTCTCTGCCAATGTAATATGTCAAATCAAGCCAAATTAATAAGACCAGGTTTAATCTGAGCAAAGAAACTCCCAGGTGATTCTCGGGGAAGAAAGTAGGAGAGAAATCATGCTTCTGCTCCCAAGGAGGGGGCTTTAAATACTATATATGTACTGTCTTTGACAGCTCCAGAGGAGCCACTGATGGTGGGATTTCTGAGGGTGGGTTCTAAAGAGGGCAAAGTGGAAGCAAAGCAGAGTCCCTAGCTAAATATCCCAGCCTTTTTGGATATATGGGTTCTGGTTCAAATCTGGCTACTTCCTGTTGGCAAGGGAAGACATGGGGAGTTGATGGCCTTATGCTTGGTGGGAGGTATGGGTGAAACGACATTCTGTTAACTGCCATCCTGGAGATCTCAGGCATCCGTTCCTTGAGAAAGCTGTAAAGTTTTTCTGTCCTGTCAAACCTCTCTGCCAATGCAGTAATCCAAATCAGACCAAATCAAACAGAATTAGAAAAAGCCCAGGTTTAATGGATACCTAGTGCTCCCAGGTGGCCCTCCGGGAAAACACGGAGAGGGGAAAGGAGAACCGGGAAGACCATGTGTTCGTTCTCTGGGGGACAGTTTAAATAGCCTAGGGGAGTGGTCTTGACACTCCCTGGGGAGGGGATCACTGTTTGGTGGGCTTTCTTGGAGTTGAAATCTGGTCTGCAGCAACTCTCAGGGGAGGGGGCTTGGAATGGAACTTTCCACCAAAGAAAACCAAAGGAGGCAAGTTGCTAGGAGAAAAAAATAGATTATATTAACACCAGCGCTATGAACAGTGCTAGCCATGGGAGGAGTGATGACTGCCAGAAAGATTAAAGCAGAGATGTGCCCTGGTTGTATGGAAGAGGTGAATGAGTCATACACAAGAGCAGATATGCCTCTCATTGGTACATTTTGAAAAACCAGAGGGTGTAGGGTCCCAGTTGCTGGCTAGACCACTTATCCTGGGTAGGTATCTGCTGGAGCCTGGAGAGACGGTACCAGCACTGAGGTCCCAGGAACTTGGGGGGATGGCATGCCAAATCAAGGGATGATGTGTTCCACGAGTACCCAAGCCATTACATCTGCTATTTTTCTGGAGGTGGGGAGTGCCTCCATCCATTCTGTAAAATGTGTCAATTAGAGTTAAGACATAATGATGCTTTTTATGAGTGGGCGTTGATGAAGTCAACTTGCCAGAACTTGCCAGTACTTGCCCAGTTGGTGTCCTCGATTGGTATCCTTGGAGCTGGTGCAGGGGCTGTTATATTTTGAGGCCCCCCTGCAGGTTGGCCTTGGCACACATCTGGCAACTGGAAACTGATCTACTTGGTCAGGTTCCTTGATACAGTAGCAGAACTCTTTCTCCAGGAACATGCAGGTCATAGGGCCTGGTTTTAGCCCAATGAAACAGACTTTTAAGGACAACCAGAGAAAATTTACTGAAAAAAGAGGTTAAGTGAGTGAAGGGGAAAGGAGGGAGGTTGAGGAGGAACTGAGTTGAAGGTACCTGCAGTCTTCCTCGCCTCTTTAATTCTATCCTGATTCAGGAGGGAAGGAGGTTGCATTTCAGCAGAGACAGTATAATAATGCTCAAAAAGCCTCTATGTGGTCCTAAAAGCTGGGACCAGTAAAATCCACAGAAATGTAAGCATGTCCTAAAACTGTTTGTAGTCAGTGTTCTATCAGTTTATCAAAACTGCATTTATCAATGCTAAAACTCTGAACCTCCCAAGTTATGCCTGAAACCTGTTTATCCTGTACTATGAAGTTTGTGAACAAGGCAAACCTGTCTGTATTTTTAACAGGAAATTTAACTAATGAACTAATGACCCACTACCAAGGTGGCAAGCTTTGGGGATGGGAGGAAGAGTTGTCTAACTGGTAAACCTAGTACCTAGTACCCTAGTCATCAAACACCAGCAGATATGAGAAGGATAAATTTTACCTGAGTAAGCGGAAGTGAGACAGATTTACAGCTACCTAGAGTAGCAGGTTTCTCTGTGGTTGTTGGGGACAGAAGTCCCAGGGTAGTACCACTTAAGCCCAGAAGATCTGACAGACGTTCCTGTAGGGTAGGAATTTGGGGAGAGTGGCCTACCTTGTCTTGGCAAAGCCGGGCAATCAATTCCCCAGGGCCTGCTTATTCACTGTCTGGCAAGGTCTTGGCAGCAGTTAAGGTACAAAGCAGTTTTCCACTCCATGGCTGACTTTGCTATATTTAAAGCAAGTTCCAGGTGGAAACTCTGTGGCCATCCATCGTCCTTGCTGCCTCTATCATGACAAGCTTTGTATTTAAAATGCCATATTCTCAGATCTCTGAAGCATTTGAGGATCAGGGCATCATTATCTGTTAAGTACATCTAAACTAGACAAATGTTGTTTAGGATTAACTTTGAGAAATATATATAATATGTATATATATGCTAAATCTGAACATATCAGAGAAGTTGATCCTTTATGAGGTAATTGATGGTTAACTTGTTTATCTTAATACAACATTATAGGACAAAACAGTTTTCTGTATAACTTAGTTTACCGAATCAGCTACAGCTTACCAATGTTAGTAAGAGCAAAAAAGTTAGACATATATTTTTAAATTGGTCTTTGTTAGCCTGAATAGATCTTAGATAAGGAGAGACCCTTTGTCTGACTCTTTAGGTCATCATCTTGTTGCATCATAAAATAGGAATATCTCAGTCTCTGGTGTTCAGCTGTGGTCCTAAGACTTAGAGCATAATAAGAATCTGTGGAAGGCAAAGCCAAGTTTTAACATTGTAAACTAATTGTAAACAATTTAGTGTTTTAAAAATCAATAATAAGGGATTAATCTTATGTTACCAAATCTGGCTGTCAGAAAGATCTATCCCTATATCCGAATGCATGGAGATTGGAGACCTGATGTCTCTTGGATGGAGCTGCTCCATGTGGTCACCTTTGTTTAAGACAGTGGTGAAGTCATAAGACCTTCCTCTTCTTCAACTTTAGTCAACATGGTGGCTGATCACGTGCTATGCTTAATTAAGGTGGTGGCAGACCACATGGTGTGTTAGAGCAGTTTGAATTTGGAGTTACAAGCTGCAGACTAACGTTTTGTTACAGATTTCAAGCTCTACCCAATTTCCTAGTTTTTTTTTTCATCTAATAAGGTAGAAAAGTACAAAACAACTTTTCTGTCAGATTTAGGGCTGGAAAATCACAGAGATAAAATCTGAGCCCAGACAGCTAGCTGCAATAGCAATGGCTGATGAATGGAACACATACATTCAGGCATCCAAGACCAGTCAGAAACAAGCTTATAGTACCCGTGTTTATACAGCGGACAGAACTTAAGTAAACATAGGCACAGATCCATTCAAACACATGGAATAGACTTTTTTTTTAAACAGAAAGATAAACAAAACTTTCCATTGAAAATTGTGCCAAGTGACCAACTTAAAAATCTTGAAATAGGATTACAAGTGTAGAGTAGCATGTAAGAAACCAAAGTGTTGGGTTCAGGGAGGTCACACAAAGATGAGAACACCACCAAGTCTAATAAACCAGAAGCAAACTTTATTCCAGAAACCAGATCCTAGGAAAACCGGAAGCAAACTTAAAAATAAAAAAACACCACAGGGCATAGAAGCTTATCAGCTAGCTGAGACCACAGCCAGAGATGGTGTTTGTTAGGCTGTGGCAAAAGGCCAGTTTCTGAACCCATCTTTTATAGTTAGGGCACCAAGCATTAAGTCTGAACAAAGGAATTTTTGTGATCTTAGCCTGGAGACCGTAAGGAGGGGAGTGAGTTCTAACCGTCAATGGGTAACTCGGCAGCTATCATGAAATATGTTTCAGAGTTGATTACAGCAAAAGTCACTAATTGCAAGAAAACAGATGTCTTTAGCAATTTAGTAATACTAGAAAGTTGATAAATCAGAATATTTGGTTCTTAGGCTGAGAACTTAGAAGATAGCAGAAAGTTCTTCACACTATCTCAAGGTAAAACTCAGATACAGACCGCTATACTTTACAACCTCCGTTATCAGAGCTCATTAGTCAAACCAGGTATTTGTACTGTGGTCACTGTCTCTCCTGGTACCTCCAGGCAGTGTATACTGAAGCCCCATGCCTCCCCTTTGATGGTGCCAGTTTCCCATAACAGAGACAATGCCTAACCCGGAGGTCACATATCTCTGTCTCCTAAAGGTTAACTCAGTTCATACCTGTCGTTTATCAAGGATGGCCAGGACACTACTCTCAATTTGCAGGGAGAAGCTCTGGCCTTGTAAATAGAACAGCCAGTTGTAAAATGGAATGACCTAAGCTGATGGAGGCTTCCCAAGCATCCGAGAAAACAGCTCACTGTGAATGACTGATCCTTGATCTGCTGAGAAAGCTGCTGACAATCTGTTCTCATTCTCCTAGACTTAGAACTTTATATTTCTTTATTTCTACATTCTTATTTTTGGAATATACATTTTTATTTTCTTATTCTTGGACTCTTCGATAGGAATAAAAGATGCTTCCTGGTTATAACGTGCACCTATCTGGCCAGGGCAGCCCTATTGGGCAGCCAGGAACTGTCACTCATGGTGCCCAGTTCACGGGCAGCAGGGTCTAGGCAGTCAGGACTACAGCAGTGCCCCAGGCACCTGAGCCTGGAGGAGTAGGCTTTGGAGGGCAGAGAGACCCAGAGTGGCAGCACAGCTTTCCCGAGTGAAAGGAAGCCTAGATTACCAAACTGAAACAACAAGAGGAGGATTTGGGAAAAGAAATTTTTAGGAAAGAGGAAGTAGAGCCATTGAGACCCTGGAATGTGGGTCTGCAGGCCCAAAGAGCCAGAGCCATGTGGAGAACATGGCAGGCCAGAACCCAAACTGTGGGCATCCCAGGCTGTTGCGGGGAGGGAACGGAAGTGCAAAGCTCAATAATCCTGGGTGAATTTGGATAAATTTTACAGCAACTGGGGATTGGTTTTAGACTCGGCACTGCCCACTTCCAAGCCTCTGCCCAAAACTGAAGACCATGGTGGGGATTCCGCCATGATATCCTTGGGCCAAATGGTGGTCGGGTGTCACTGTGTAGAATATCTCCTGCACAAAGGAACCTCAAGGGGCAGGGACTGTCCCTGCTCTGGAACATGCCAGTTACCTGGCGTTGCAGTGACCTTGGCAGGTAATCTGTAAGTCTTTGGCCCAGAAGGGGCCAAAAAGACTCAGAAGAGATCCTAGATCTCTTATAGGCTTTTGGTTTAGAAATGGGTGACTTACTGAGCCAAAGGCAGTTTGGTGTGGCAGAGGCTGGGGGTAAGAGGGAGACCACATGCTCTCGAAAAGATTCAACTCTACTGGACTCAGCACCAGATAATAAATATTTTGAAATCCCCAGTAGTGGGTTTCTCTGCTGGTACACTAAGCCAAATCAAGCCGAGTTGATAAAACCAGGTTTGATCCGAGCAAAGCTACTCCTGAGTAATTCTCAGGGGAAGAAAGCAGGAGAGAAATCACACCACTGCTCCCAAGGAGGGGCCTTAAATACCCTGAAGGTGCAATCTTTGAGCAGCTTCAGGGGCAGAACCGCTGATGGTGGGCTTTCTGAGGGTAGGGTCTGGAGCGAGATGGAGCCAAAGTGGAGTCCCCAGCTAAACACCTTCTACCTGTGCAGAACTCCAAGATCAGCCAGGGGTGAGCTTCCTTGGGTATTCTTGGGTTGTTTTCTACCTGGGCTTAGGCATACACACATGTGCACGTGCCAGAGTCAGCTCCAGTTGGGTGGAGGTCTCAAAGAGAGGTGTGGAGTTGACAAGGGGGAGGAAGAGACTGACATAATCAGGATGGCTGCCCGCTTATTGAAAAAAGGCTACACCTTTTATACTCTATAATTGTACAATATAGAGTTTAGCCACAGTTAAGATTCTATGTTCTATGACTCAAGTATTTTGTATCTACAGCAATAAGGTCTGTGAGTGTGTGTATGTGTGCGTGTGTGTATTTCTGTTTTTTTAATGTTTGTTTGTTTATTTATTTATTTTGTATACAGCATTCTGTCTGTGTGTATGCCTGCAGGCCAGAAGAGGGCACCAGACCCCATTACAGATGGTTGTGAGCCACCATGTGGTTGCTGGGAATTGAACTCAGGACCTTTGGAAGAGCAGGCAATGCTCTTAACCTCTGAGTCATCTCTCCAGCCCCGTGTTTCTGGTTTTTTTTATTGATTTTTATTGAGCTCTACATTTTTCTCTGCTCCCCTCCTTGCCTCTCCTCTCCTCTTCAACCCTCTCCCAAGGTCCCCATGATCCCAATTTACTCAGAAGATCTTGTCTTTTTCTACTTACCATGTAAATTAGATCCATGTATGTCTCTCTTAGTGTCCTCATTGTTGTCTAGGTTCTCTGGGATTGTAGACTGGTTTTCTTCTTTTATGTTTAAAACCACTTATGAGTGAGTACATATGATAATTGTCTTTCTCAGTCTGGGTTACCTCACTCAAAATGATGTTTTCTAACTCCATCCATTTGCCTGCAAATTTCAAGATGTCGTTATTTTTTTTCTGATGTGTAGTACTCCATTGTGTAAATGTACCACATTTTCCTTATCCAGTCTTTGGTTGAGGGGCATTTAGGTTGCTTCCAGGTTCTGGCTATGATAAACAATGCTGCTATGAACATAGTTGAGAACATGTCCTTGTGGCACATTGAGAATCCTTTAGATATATACCCCAAAGTGGTATTGCTTGTCTTGAGGAAGGTTGTTTGTTAATTTTCTGAGAAATCGCCACACTGACATCCAAAGGGGTTGTACCAGCTTGCACTCCCACCAGCAATGCAGAAGTGTTCCCTTTACCCCACAACCTCTCCAGCATAAGTTGTCATCAGTGTTTTTGATCTTGGCCATTCTTACAGGCATAAGATAGAATCTCAGAGTTGTTTTGATTTGCATTTCTCTGATGACTAAGGATGTTGAGCATTTTCTTAAGTGTCTTTCAGTAATTTTAGATTCCTCTGTTGAGAGTTCTCTGTTTAGGTCTATACTCCATTTTTTTTATTGGTTTGTTTGTTCTTTTGATGCCCAATTTCTTGAGTTCTTGTATATTTTGGAGATCAGACCTCTGTCTGATGTGGGGTTAGTGAAGATCTTTTCCTATTCTGTAGGCTGTCGTTTTGTCTTGTTGACCGTGTCCTTTGCTTTACAGAAGCTTTTCAGTTTCAGGAGGTCCCATTTATTAATTATTTCTCTCAGTGTCTGTGCTACTGGGGTTATATTTAAGAAGTGGTTTCCTATGTCAATGCGTTCAAGTGTACTTTCCACTTTCTCTTCTATGAGGTTCAGTGTGGCTGGCTTTTTGTTGAGGTCTTTGATCCATTTGGACTTGAGTTTTGTACATGGTGATAGATATGGATCTATTTTCATTCTTCTACATGTTGATATTCAGTTATGCCAGCACCAATTGTTAAATATGCTTTCTTTTTTCCATTTGATTTTTTGGCTTCTTTATCAAAAATCAGGTGTTTGAAGGTGTGTGGATTAATATCCGGGTCTTCTATTCAGTTCCATTAGTCCACCTATCTGTTTTTATGTCAGTACCAGGCTGTTTTCAGTATTGTAGCTCTGTTGTAGAGTTTAAAGTTACAGATTGTGATGCCTCCAGAAATTCTTTCATTGTACAGGACTGTTTTGGCTGTCTTGAGTTTTTTGCTTTTCCATATGAAGTTGAGTACCATTCTTTTGAGGTCTGTGAAGAATTTTGCTGGGCATTGAATTGAATCTGTAGATTGCTTTTGGTAAGATTGCCATTTTTACTATGTTAATTCTGCCTACCCAAGAGCATGGGAGGGATTTCCATTTTCTGATGTCTTCAATTTCTTTTTTCAAAGATTTAAAGTTCTTGTCATGCAAGTTTTCCACTTGTTAGAGTTACTCTGAGATATTTTATGCTATTTATGGCTATTGTGAAGGGTGATGTCTCTCTTATTTCTTTCTCAGCCCATTTATTTTCTGTGTACAGGAGGGCTACTGATTTTTTGAGTTAATCTTGTATCCTGCTACATTACTGAAAGTGTTTATGAGTTGTAGAAGTTCCTTGGTAGAATTTTTGGGGTTGCTAATATAAATTGTCATGTCATCAGCAAATCACAATAAGGTCTTATGATCAAGTTCTAGAGGTGTAATGAACATGGAAACATCCCTCTGAATGAGTAAAAAAAAGGGGGGGGGGAATCTGTAGTATAGGCAAAGTTGGAAATCTGTAAGTATAATATAGAAAATAGGAAATTAAGTAAGAAAACTGTGAAGTAGAAAATTATTAAGGAGAAACATTAAAAGAACATTTTGCTCACTTGGAGGCTGCCATACCCATCTGTCCCTGCCAGAGGGGAAGGCTGCACCCAGTAACCTTGGTAACAAAGTAATCTTGCCACAAGAGAAGGACCCCACCCTTGTCTGTCCAGTCAGTACTGATAGCCTAGGACATCTGGTATCAGAAGGATTGGACGGGAGACGGTTCCAACTGGTTTAAAAAGAGAGGCAGAAGCAAGGCAGTTATCTCACCATCACGATGCCCCTAACAAGCTGCTGAGCCTTGTAGTGAGATTCTCTGAATGCCTTGCCTCCCGAGAGCAGATCCTTGGAGCGTCCGCCATACTGGAGTTGCTGCAGCCTGAGCTGCTGCCCGCGCCCCGCCATGAGCGGAAAGCGCTGCCTTCCTAGTCGCTGCCGCTTCAGCTGCTGCTGCCACGCACTTCCAGCCTCAGCTGTAGTCTCCCAGGCCGGGCCCCGCCGAGCTTGGGCCCCTTCGGACCCGGACGCAGAGCATCCAGAGCAGAACATCGCAGACCACACAGCCTATGCAGTCAAGAGTGGAGCTTTGCTGTCGAGCACCCAGTGTAGTCGGGCATCCAGCCTGAGTAAACCCAAAAGTCCTTTTTAGGACTGAAGAAACCCAACAGTCCTTTTCAGGACTGAAGAAACCTCACAGAGGATATCAGGTTGTATGATGCTATTTACACTCAAGTATGGAACTTCATAATCTGAGATTAATAGAAGAGCACAGATGTATTAATGCGCGTGTTTAGTGTGTGAAATGTTAAGAGATATGGATAATTGGTAAAGATTAGGAAATGTTAATTGATAACTTGTATTAAGATTAAGAAGTGTTTTATGGATAATTGATAAGCTGGATGGAGGTTAGGAATTAGTTTTATGTATTAGGATTAGTAGGGTTAATAATTGTGATATTGAATTGTTTGTGTATTGCCTATCGTGGACCTCCCATGTGTACTAAGAGTGTGAACCCCTTAACGCATTGGATATAGAAGCTATGAATAAAGAATCATTATAAAGACAATTCTCTTGCTTGGTCTGGTTACTCATCACTCTCTGGGGAGAAAGGCACTGAATCCTCATAGCACTACCCATAAAAGAACCTTGAGCTGAAACTCAACAGCTTGCAACAGTCAAGAGGGTAACCAATAGCACTGACAATTACCTGTAATACTTGGGAGGTGGTCTGTGGGACTTCATGAACCAACAACTTGAAAAGCGGTAACCCATACCAGGTATACTGAACTTTTTATTTGATAGCATATGTTGTCTGAAGGATGCATTATTTCCTTATTATAGGGTGACTCCATTTAAACATATCATCATATATGTTTTATTCAACTCCTCCTCTACAGTCTTAGTTTATGCATTCTCTCTCCCAACTCTGAGTGTTCCTTTATAAAAATCTCACTGAGTCCACTTAATGCTGCGTGTATTTGCATGACATGAGTGTAGGACCATCTACTGAAGCATTGGTAGTCTTTCAGGACCTACATCTCTGAAGAAAACTCAGAGTACTTATTTTAGAAAATGTATATATTTTTAGGAAGCTTCTATAGTGGTAAGTTTCCATGGGGCATTTCAAAGGTCTTTAGTATTAGTTATCCCTCCCTATATGTAATGACCCCACATTGAGAAGCATCTGTCAGGGCCCCACATTGGAGCAATATCTGTCAGGTTCTGGCCTCAACAGAGTTTGCACATTTCAGGGTAGGGGTATGTAGATTAGAAAAATTAGGCAGGAGGAACAGAGATATGAAAGAAATACAGAGATATAGAATATAACCAGGAGGGAAATCCAGTGAGTACTGAATATGCCTGCATTTATTTTGCATATTCTTATATACCACAATTCAAAAATGGGGGGAAGAAGGCAAAAGATTGCTTTAGCATGATACATTAAACAAACAGAGCAATTACTTGCTTGAATAATTGAAACATCAAGCAAAACTATCCTTTATTTAAGTATTCTATTGCTTATGCAGAACATATAACAACCACACCTTAGACCAAGCATTCTGTAGGCAGCCATTCCTGGGACAAACCTTCTGTCATATCCTTACAGGAGCAAGAATAGACTTGAATTCTCTGACCTTTGGTCAAGGTGATCCACCTCTTTGGCCATCTTAGTATTCAAAACACCGGGTAACCACACCCTGGGTCAGGATCTCTTGTTTGTAGCCACTCCTTACATCAGACTTGTTGTCAATAACTTTGAGAGAGCAAGAGTAGACTTAAGCTCTCTGACCTTCAGTCAAGTCCCATTTCTGTGGACCCCCATACCTGTACCTCCTCCTCTACCCTGCCTTTCCTTCCTGAAAGCCATGCAGTCTTTCCTCTTGCATTCTTCTTTCTCCTTGCATTTCATCATCTGCATTCTACCTCTGCCCTACCATCTTCATGGCCCTTTACTCATCCCTACCCTCCCTGGGTGCTCCTATTTATTTAGACACACATATCGAATTATTCAAGCTAACATAAATATATGATAGAAAACGTGATATTTTTCTGGGTCTAGGTTGCCTCACTTAGAATGACTATATCTCTCCCAATTTATATTTAAATTTCATTTTTCTTTATAGCTGAATAGTAGTCTTTTGCATACATGAACTACATGGCATTATCCATTCATCCACTGGTAGATATCTAGGCTATTTGTATTCCTGGCCATTGTGAAAAAAAGGGAACAGCAAGTATCTCTATAATATGATATAGAGTTCTTTGAGACTTTGCCAAGGAGTGGTATCATGTATGCAATAGAACTATCTCCAGTTGTTTGTTTGTTTGTTTTGGGGAATACCCCACTGATTTTCATAGCACTCCAGTCTGTACTCCCATGGGCTGTTTGTTGCCCCCTGAGCTGGAGAATGAGGAATGATCCGGAACAAGTTAAAACCACACTTTGTATTGCTGTCACAGAGATTGGGTTGACTTTTCTGAATAAATAAATTGCTTAGTGTGATGAGCCTTTGATTAAATTTCCAGAGTTCTGACAAAGGTAGTTCTGACTTTTTTTTCAACAATTCATGATTTTATAGAGGAATGAATTCTCATATCCTTACCTCACTATTTTCATTGCTGTCATCATGTTGTCATAGCTTTAAGTCTCTAACGTCTCAATGACAATGGGATAATTAGGTATTAGTCACAGAAATGACTAGGGAAAAGAAAACTATACTTACTATAGAGGCTGTTATGGTGAAACGCTGTGGTTCCCTGAGGGGCACAGCAGCAGAAATGCTGCAGGTCCCCAAGTGGCAGCAGCGGGCAGTGGGCAGAGGGTCATGAATGCAGCCAGTCCCAGGCAGGGAGCCATGCAGCAGGTGAGAGACAGAGACCTATTAGGCACATCATGCAGAATGAGATTAGATATTTATTTTGTGGGTTATGAAAGGGGAGGGGAAAGGGGAAACGGAGAAAGGGGAAGAGCAGAGAGAGAGAGAGAGAGAACTGAAGAGGGGAAGAGGAGAAGGGAAAAGGGAGAGAGACAAAAGCTGCCTCTTTAGAAGCAAGATGGAAAAAGGAAGGAGCTCAGGCTGGAAGCTGAAGGAAGATCCTCAGGAGAGGGAGTGGGTGGGGTTTGTCTCTTAAAGAGACAGGACAGCCCATTACAGAGGTGTTCTCAGATAAGCACAGGAAGTTAAAACCACTATTTCTAAGCCAACCATGACAATGCTCATGTCTATAATCCCAGCATATGAGATTTAAATCAGGAGGATCAGAGTTTCAAGGCCATCCTGATCTGCGTAATGAGTTCTAGTTTGAGACTAACCTGATCTACATGAGAATCTGCCTCAAAAAAAAAGCAAAACAAAAATTATTTCTAAGTCATTATTTGATACAATTAATACACACTTAAATAAAGAAATTTTTAAAGTTTTCCATATTAAGTCCTCTGAAAATCGGTGTTAAATTACAGCTCTCTTAAATTTCTTCTAATAAGTTAAGCACAATATTTGGTGTCAGAACTGACTTCAGATTCCTACCTTACTGTTTATGATCTTAGGACAAGTTACAGAGCCTCTGTGCCTGGTTTCCTCATAGGTAAATGAACCAATTATAACCTTGACCACTTAAGATATTGTTAGAATTAAATGTAAAAACAGTGATGATAGATGTCTGGAAGCACATGAATTTTTAATACAATATTTTTTTCCAGAATTTTATATAGTGTAGTTTAATGATATTCAACTTCTCCTCTTCCAGCTCCTCCCAGATTCACTCCTGATTTCATGTCCTCTTTTTTAAAATGCTCAGTCATTGTGATGATTTGAAAGGAATGTCCCTCATAGTCTTCGTCATTTGAATACATGTTCCCCGGTTGGTGCCATTTGAGGAGGTTTAAGAAGTGTGAGGCTTGTTTTTAAAAGTTATGTCACTGGTGATGAGCTTTGAAAGTTTAAAGACTTGTACCATTTCTAGTTTGCTTTCTCTGCATCCTGTGGTTGAAAATGTGAACCCTGAGCTTCCTACTCCCACTGCCATGCCTGTGCTCTACCATCATGGACTTCCAACTTTCTGGAACTCTAAGTCCAAAGAAACTCTCTTTTTCTGTATGTTGTCTTGGCTATAGTGTTTTATTTTTTTGATTTTTTTATTGAAAAAATTTCCACCTCCTCCCCGCCTCCCATTTCCCTCCCCCTCCCCCCACTCTTCTCCCCCTCCCTCTCCAGTCCAAAGAGCAGTCAGGGTTCCCTGCCCTGTGGGAAGTCCAAGGTCCTCCCCCTCCATCCAGGTCTGTAGTGAGGAGCTGCAGGCAGGCCTGCTTTTCGTCCCGCCAGGCTCCCACATGGTTAGCTTTACACCCGAAATAACAACACACAAACTGTATTCACTGCCTGGTTCCATTATATCTAGCCTCTTCTTGGCTAACTCTCATATCTTGTCCAGCCCATATTTAGTGATCTGTGTAGCACCAGTCTTACCGGGAAAGATTCAGCCTGTCTGACCTGGCGGCTTGCTTCATCGCGGCTGCCCTAGAGAGGACAGGCATGGCGTCTGCCTAACTTCCTCTCTTCCCAGCATTTTGTTCTGTTTACTCCATCCACCTATGTTCTAACCTATCAGGCCAAGCAGTTTCTTTATTAATTAACCAATGAAATCAACAGATTGATATATGACACTCCCATATCACAGGTCTAGGAAGGTGAGCATCCAAACAGGCTAGGCTCCCACAAAGCCAGTACATGCAGTAGGATCAAAACCCACTGCCATTGTCCTTGGCTTCTCATCAGCCCTCATTGTCCACCATGTTCATAGAGTCCGGTTTTATCCCATGCTCTTATAGTCCCAGTTCAGCTGGCCTTGGTGAGCTCCGAATAGATCAGCCCCTCTGTCTCAGCAGGTGGGTACACCCCTCGCGGTCCTGACTTCCTTGCTCATGTTCTCCCTCCTTCTGCTCCTCATTTGGACCTTGAGAGCTCAGTCCGGTGTTCCAATGTGGGTCTCTGTCTCTATCTCCATCCATCGCCAGATGAAGGTTCCCACTGATGGCTCTTCTGGTACTGAGATCAGGTCCCCTTGCTGGCCAGGTAGCTCGCAAACAAAAGGCCTACCTTGCTTGCTGCAGGCAGGCTATTGAATCAAAGGGACTCCCACACACACACACCCGGTTGCACTCACGACTCGGTCCCAGCACCCAAACAGGCTGAGCTGGGGGATGTTCCTATAGTGTTTTATCACAGCAATATACCTACACCCATTGTGCCCATGAATTCTCAGTTGTAGAAACATCACTGGAGTGTGGTTGTCCTATGAAGAATCTCACTCTGGAAAGCTCCAGAAATATTTACCTGTCCACAACTCCTCAGTTATGGGTGTCTCTTACTTTTAAGAGACATCATGACCATGACATGTCTTATAAAGCAAAATGTTTAACTGGGGCTGGATCACATTTCAGAGGTTTAGCCTATTATCAATATGGTGGGAAACAAGGCGGCACACAGCCAGACATGGTGCTAGAGAGGTAGCTGAAAGTTCTACATCTGGATCGGCAGGTGGCAGGAAGAGAGTATGAGCCACTGGCCCATCTTGGGCCTACAGACCTAGCATATCTGACAGACTTTTCTGTGAAGAAGGACGTTCTGCAGGGCTGTCCCTCCTTGTCTTGTCAGAGGTCAGCAGTCCTTTCCTTTGTGTCCTCTTTGTCCAATTTGAATAGCGTTCTGTCAGTAGTCAAGGCAAGGGCACTTTCTAGCCTGGTGGCTTACTTTTGCCACACAGAAAGTAAACTCCATGTGGAGTTTCTTCGATGTCTGTCATCTTCTCTGAAGTAGGTTGGTGCTGCCAAGGGCAGACATGTCTCGTTGTCATAAAAAAGAAATAATAAACCAATGTTATCTTAAATGCCATATTCTGTAGATCTCTGAAGTGTTTGAAGATGACCTGTCTATCTAAAGTATCTCTGTTTGACCCTGAAAACATACCTAATATGCCTGTAAGTTTGATTGTAATGACTACTAACTATTAACTTACATTTCTTTATATCCTAATTAGTTGGTAATGATAACTTTCAAGTACTAGAAATTTGCATTATATTGCTAAATGAGCTATATATGTACAATGCCTTGAACACGATCATAAATGTATGTACAGTATGTTCTAACAAAATTAATCTCAAATTTGTATCAATGTGCAAAGATCTATATCAATGCAAAATATTTAAAATAAGTAATTGCTTTCTTTTGGTTTAAAAGTAGACTTAATAATCTACTTTTTTATTATTTCTCTGCTCCCTTCTTTTATTTCTGAGTAGACTAGAAATATACCTTTATATCCTATTGTATCTATATCCCCTTTTTTTCTTTGTAGAGTAGATTCAGTAATCTACCCTTATATCCTATCATATCTATATCCCTCTGTTTTCTTTTTAGAATGAGGTCCCTGAATCTGTTCTCCTTTGTTCAGCTTTTTTCATGACCATTACCAGTAACAACTTATAGCCAATCCCCCTAAACAATGATAAATATCGATAACCCAATGACACACTAAAACTACCCATCCCACCTCTTGGGAATGTGGGTGTCATGTTCTTAAAGTTACTTCCTGCTGTCTGGGGGCAGCAACATCTTTAGGGGATCCTGAAAAGAAAATTTGGGTTAATTGTCACGTCCTGGGAGACATAATTGTATCATTTGTTGTCCAGTCTCTGTAATGGGAAAGTGCAGGGCTCATCTCAAGTTCTAGCTAGAGTAGTCTGCAAGGTTGAGTCATTTCAGTTAACCGCCTCCAAATTGTCCTGAGTAATTTGTAATTCAAAGCCAATATTTAGGTGGTGATTTTCAGCCTAGTGATGTTATCATAGTCCTAGTGGAATCATTATTGTAGGGCCCCATCATCCTTTTAGAGACTTCAAAGCTCACTGTTATGCATAGTCTTAGTTCACTGCAGAAAATTTAAATATTTTAAATGTCATGTGCAGCAGATCTCGGATTTAAGGATCAGTATTTGTTATGTACATCTAGAGTACAAAACTTAATTCCTAATTACCAGAGAGTGACTCAAACCTGAAATCATGTACAGGAAGGTAAATAAAATATTTTTTTAGACCTAGTACTCTATGTGACCATTAATATCATGACAAAAGTATATATATATATATTGAGATAATATTTATACCTTAAAAGCTGTCAAAGATTTAAAATAAAACCAAAATATTATGAGAGTAGTGGCAATAAAATAGTCCCTAAATTTTAGTTTTTCTTCTTTCCCTTATCAGATGACTCTTCTGATATGATACAGAGATTTGGAATTTTACTTTAACAAGCATGCTTGAGTTTAGAGAAGGAGAGAGTCACACTCCAACTCCAAAGCTAGCTTTAATTTCAGTTGGACTGGGACTACAAAAAGAACATTTGCATCATATGTTTATAGAGAACAGCAAAAACAAATGTTTAGGAAGATTTATGAAATTTTATCCAGTTGGAGATGAAATATGCTAATAGGCCAATTTACTTTTGTTCTTTGGAAATATTTTCTAGATGATTTATCCTTTTTCTTCGGACATCTCATATGTCTCGTGGTCTTCACATTCCTTAGCTGTATGCCTTCATTCTCCTGAAAGACAAAAACAAAATCCTGCCCCAACCATAACTTTGAGGAGATTCCCTTTAGGCAAGTTATATCTGATCAAATGAAAAGCATTTGTTAGTTGTATAGGTTAGTATAGATTGAATGCTGTTTGATGAACTATGACTTCTTCTAATTAAGGGGTCTCTCTTGTTCAAATCTAATCTTTATAATATTTGTGTTATGGTTGCTCCTGAACTTTTTGTTCTTACTTCTATAGCAGGTTTATCATTCAGGACAGTATCTTTTTTCTTTTTTTTTTTTCCCAATAGGCATTAGGTTCTTTAATTGCTCTGGGAAGCGGTTTCCTCCATGATGACAGGAAATGATTGCACAGAATTTTGCATAGGGGCCTGCTAGAGGCTGCTCAAGGCGTTTCCCTATGGCAAAAGTTTACCTTGACTGTTCCTTGCTGATCTACATGCCTGCCTTTGCCATACCTTCTGCATAATCCATAAGGGAGGGGAATTCTGTTTGGACTATGCTTAGAAAAAACATTGTTTCTAGGAACTCCCTGTTTACAGTCCCTTTTTAGGTGATATTATAAGATGCAATATTGATTATATCTCAGATCCATTCCTCCAAGAGTGCTGATCTTACCTTAACAGTCTAATTACCATTTTGCATTGTGCATTAGCATTTTTAAAAGCCAGATTCAATTATTTGTCTAGCTTCTGAATATGCTATCATTCTATTTACTGTAACTTTAGTAAATCACTCAATTTTCTTTCCTATTTCTCCAATTTTGTCCCAAGCATTCAAAACCACTGTATGGCATAAAGCTAAGGTGTGGTCATCATAAAGAGATTGCCTTTCTCCATTAGCATAATCCCCCTCTCTAAAAAGTTGGTCTTGGGAGATTTCCATACCTCTAGCCCTACTTTGTTGTTCAATGGTCTTAGTCTCATTTTTCTACTGGATACTCCAATGTAACTGAGGACCAGGATGTCCTGGACCTCCCTCTGTAGACCAGGCTGTCCTTGAACTCACAGAGATCTGCCTGCCTCTGGCTCCCAAGTGCTGGGATTAAAGGTGTGTGCCACTATACCTTGAATTTACAGAGATCTGTCTACCTTTGCCTCCCAAGCATTGAGATTAAAAGTGTGTGCCACCATGCCTTGAACTCACAGAGGTCTGCCTGCCTCTTTCTTCCAAGTGTTGGGATGGATTAAAGGTGTGTGCCACCACACCCAACTACTCTCTTTTATTTTAAGGACTTTAACCTTTTTTTCTCCCAAGCCTGTATATATTTTTTAAACAATGTAAACCATTTAGAGGTTTTCTTTGTCTTTGAGTCTATCTTTACTGTATCTCTCTCTTTTTCTGACCATGTGAGTCTTTAATTTGCTAAGCAATATGGAGAGGATTAAAGTCGTGGCTTTGACGGCTGAATCCAGTCCATTCCTTAGCTTTCTGAGATTCCAACCTCATGACAGAGGTACCAGCTGTAGCCATGTTTATTGCCACAACTCTATGGTATTTCAAGGTCCCTGCCAACAAGCAAGCTGTAGCAGTATGCTCACTAACCATACTCAAATGCTCTGTAGGCGAACCTCCTGCCTGAAACAGTCAGAGTTTGCACTGGCAGAATAGCCCAGAAAGCCAGCATTTTTAAAAGCATGGCTTTTTTTCCTGCTATGGTTGAAAACCAAAAAGCATGCAGTCAGCTTTTCATCAACACCATTTAAGTGTTTTGTGACAGGACCTCTTAAAAGAACTGCAAGGTTTTACAGCTAAAGCTGAGTCAGGAAGCCTCTCTTAAATGAGAGTGCTTGCCTCTAGTGAGCAGAGCCCAGCCAAGAGAGTACTGCTATCAATAAGCCACGCTTAACTCTTCTTATTTTATGTCTAGAATTAGTTCCCCAGCTCTCTCAGGCTTTATGTGGATGCAGTTGTCCATGTGGGTGCCATTTGTTGACTGAGTTTTCTGTTCTACCTGGTTCCTGCAGTTGTTAAGTCCCAAAGAAATCACACAGAGGTCTACATTAACTATAAACTGATTGGCCCATTAGGTCAGGCTTCTTATTCGCTCCTATAATTTACATTAGCCCATTATTCTTGTCTATGCTGGCCATGTGGCTCACTACCATATTAAGCGAGGCAGTCACATCTTGCTCCTCCTGTGGCTGGGACAGGACTGACGAACAAGCTTTCCTCTTCCCAGAATTCTCCTGTTCTTGTTGCCCTGCCTCTCCTTCCTGTCTGGTTGTCCTACCTATACGTCCTGCCTGGCTACTGGCCAATCAGCGTTTATTTAAAATATAATCGACAGAATACAGACCTTTGTCCCACACCACTTCCCCCTCTTTTTTTAAAACAAGAACTCTGAATCTGATATCCTTTGTTTAGCTTTTCTCCTGACTATTAGCCATAACAACTTGTAACCAACATTCTAAACAAATGAAAATATCCATAGTCCATTTTTCGGGAATATGGGTGTTTCTTGTTTTTAACAGCTGGATTTGGATTTTTTTATTTTTTCTGGTGAAACACGTTCTCCACAATAACTGGGAATGACTGAACCACGTTCATCATTGGGGGCCTGCAAGAGGCTCCCCATGGCGTTTCCCAATTGGAATCGGGTTGCCTTGTCTGTCTTTTGTTGACCTACATTCATTGATCCAATGTCGGCCTTTGTCACACCTCCTACATATACCTGAAGGCTGAGTCCTCCTATTTCTGCCATTTCCAGAGGTGAAATTATTCCTAGGAATCCCTTGTCTACAATCTCTTCTCAGATGTCCCATTCTACCACAATTAAAACATTTGATATTTTGATGTCCTCTCTTTTCATTGGAAATTGCTTTTCCTCCCCAAGCTTCAGTACCATAGTCAACTGTCTTGACATTCATTTTATGCATGACCCATTCATCCATGGGTGCTGATCTGATCTTTAAAGGCTTAAGTATCCTTTTGCATTCTACGTTGGCATTTTCATAAGCCAAAGACTCAATTGGTATATGTCTAGCTTCTGGACCAGTTACCCTGATTTGTACCGCCCTAATTGGTCTTTGTAAAAAGTCACTAAAAGTTTCTCTCTGACCCTGTTTAACCCTAAGATATGATTCAATTCTCTTTGTTGGTTCCTAAATCCTGTCTCAAGACTTTCAAGATGCTGTGCTACATAGGGACAGGTGTGTTCATCAAAAAGAGTTTGATCCTGAGATTCAGAGTAAAGTTCCTCTCCTAGAATTTGATCTAGGGAAATCTCAAATCCTTTTGTTTTTTCCTGTTGTTCTAAAATTCTATCTTCTTCCTTAAAAAAGCACCTCCCAAGTAACTGCAATCCATTTTCTAGAACTGCTAAGATTAACTGAGTCTAGTCTTGTGGCATTGCTTTGTTACTGGAAGCCCTCGTTTTGACCATCTCCCTAACAAAGGACAAATGTAGTCTATAAGTTACAATTGCTTATTTAATTTCCTTTTGATTAGTCATATGTATAGACTCCCATTAATATTCTTTGACAACCTTAGGGTACTTGGGGTCAGATACTCTTTCTGATGTTATTACTGAAAAGGCATGCAGAACTCTAGGGAAGCTATCCTGAAGATTTTTATGTACTGATGAGGCTAAATTTTGTCTTTGTATCTTTTGTCCCTGGTCATCAAATTTGATAAGTTTGTCAATCTTTTCAAATATATTTACCACTGCCTTTTGTTATATCTGGATCTCCTGTCCAGTGCTCTGTTCTAATCCCCTCATTGAGGAGCCACGATATGAAATCTGTCCAGTAGAGATAATGTCTCATCCTTGCACATAATCTTTATAGGATGCATATTACCTTCCTGGAGAGACATTCTATCAGTCAATCTGTCATACCCCTTCGACAGAGTCCGATTAAATACATTCAACAGTACGAATTCTTTCAAGTAATGCTTTAGCACACACTGTCATTGATTGAGTTTTATGTGCCAAATCAGCTGTATCCTTCCCAGAGTGCTGAATTTTCCTTTGAATAAATTACTGTCTGTACCTTTTCTAAAAGTACCTCAATTGACTGAGTTTTGTTAGTTAAATTGTTTGTACCCCCTTTCAGAGTTCCAACCTCTTTTCTGAGAAGCTTGTATAAATCTGTAAAGACTGTTTTATTTCTAAAAGTGCCTCATTCTTAGCCCTATTGTCAAACCATATTTTTATGAAAAAGATATTGAAGACAAGACTAATCCCCTGAGTCAAAAATAGTGATAATCATATAAGTCTTGTAAAACCTTGTACATGGTATAAGTAAAGAGGCTATTGAAATGTTGGAAGGTTGTCTGACATACTGACCTTTTAAATTATAAAGTTATAATTTATATTTCAGTTTATAAATCTTACTTATGGTTGATTTTGAGCTGGAGTAGGTGCAATAACCATTACCTGCCAGTAGGTGTCATGGGCCACCTACAAAACAAACCCAGCGGGGCCTAGAAGTGCACTTGGAGACACGTGGCTAGTCTGAATATGATTTTATTAATCTAAGCTGAAAGATATGCTTAGATTAATAATAGTTCTTTAATAGAAAGCACAGACTGTGTGCGCTGATCGGTCAGCAGCCACAGGAGCACAAGGATAACAAGATAACAGAAGGCACCTGGGAAAGCTGTATCCTGTCTGAGTTTCCACACAGTGCGTGGCAGCGGGACACAAGCACCAGGGAAAGCGTGCAGGGGACTTGAAGTGCTCCAAGGTGTGTAATGAGATAATATAAAGAACCACGGCTAATCTGTAGCAAGAAAAGCTGCTGCAGCATAAGAATTCTATAACCAAATGAACTGCTGGCTCTGTGCTGGCTGAGCAGGGCTGAAGGAGGACTCAAGCCGAGCTGGGCTTACTCTAAGCCCAGTGGTGTGTAGTCAGAGCTGGGGGTTCTAAAACCAAACGTTCAGGTGCCAGATGATGACGGAAGTCACAAAATAATCCCATACCAGTTCAGAATAATGAATTATAAAAGGGTTATTTATTTAAGGGAAAACTTACAGATCACTGTCCTCGATAACAGTCCTCTGTGTGAACAAGAACAGAGTCTAGCAGCCGGAAGCAGGTGCCGGAAGCAAGAGAGACAGGGCACGCTTTACAGGTGCTTTTACCGTATCAGAGACCACATCCAAGTGTGCTGGTATCTTAAGGGCTATTGGCTGAAGGAGCGGAATGTGTGCCCACAGCAGCCAGGGAAATGATCTCCCCACCCCCAAACTCCCTCCCACAAACATTTCCTCTCATAACTGAATTAACTACAAATTATCTTATATTTCTAAAAATGGACCAGCATCTTGAATTGTGGGACACATTAAAAATAGTTTCATACATTGAAAGGGTTTACTATCAATGTCATTGTTTATAGGATTTTTTAAAAATATTAGATTTATTTATTTTTTGTGTCTGAGTATTTTGCCTGCAGGTATGTCCTTGCAGACCATGCCCCCAGAAGTCAGAAGAGGGCATTGGATTCCTGAAATTAGAGTTATGGATGGTTATAAACCACTGTGCCAATGCTAGGACCTGAACCTGGGTCCTTTACAAGAGCAACCAGCACTTCTAACCACAGAGCCCTATCTCCAGCTCTTCATCCATAAGATTTTTGACCAAAAGAATTCGCTGGCATTTTTTTCTTTGCAATCCACTTTTTTTCCTGTTTTTCTTCTGCTTGTCTTTAATGTTATACATATGAATAGTTTCCAAAGTATGGATGTTTATGGAGTCTAGGTGTGTCTGTGTATGGGTACATGTGTGCCAGAGCATGTGTTTGCCATAACATTTATGTTGAGGTCAGGGGACAACTTGGGGAAGCCAGTGTTTTCCTTCCATCATGCAGGTCCTAGGGATTGAACCTAAATAGTCAAGTTTGATGGCAATTTACCGGTCGAGTCATCTTGTTGTCCCACAAACCAATTTTAAAACGTTCCATATACCAAAGAAATTAAACTGTATAAATAGATTAATGCACATTGAAAATTCTGGTAATTTCAATTGCTTTGTATTTTTCAGAATTCTCAACCATAATCCTCTCACAATTGTTGAAGATCCCTACTTTTTTAAATTGCCAGCATTAAAATATCTGTAAGTATTATGATAGTCTTATAGTTTATGAGATGACTCCTATCCTTTTTTTCTGATTTCCACTAGAAAGTATACCTTCTCATTTCTTAATAGTTATTTGATAATATCATATAATTTGTTTTGATCACATTCATCCCTTCCCCAGCTCTTCCCAAATCCACACCCCTTCCCTACCCAACCAACTTTGTGTGCGTGACTTTTCCATGGAGCATGAACAACCTACCTGAGGCCACACTCTCAAAGCCTTCAGGGTACATACCCATATCAGAAAACTGAGGAAAAGAATCTGTACAGAGAATTAATCAGACATACAAGGGAAGTGCACTCAGTAGTCAAGTTGCTTTGCCCTTTCAGTCCTAGCCCAACAAATCAGACAGCTCCTCTATATGTCTTTGTAAACTTTAGATTGTTCTTCTGGTATTTTTTTTATTTTATTTTATTTTTTTTAAAGATTTTATTTATTATTTATTATGTATACAACATTCTGCCTCCATGTATGCCCGCAAGCCAGAGGAGGGAGCCAAATCTCATTACAGATGGTTGTGAGCCACCATGTGGTTGCTGGGAATTGAACTCAGGACCTTTGGAAGAGCAGCCAGTCCTCTTATCCACTGAGCCATCTCTCCAGCCCTTATTATTTTTTTTATCTTAAAAACGATTAGCAATGCATCTGGTCTAACATAAAGTTATTTTATAGCTTTGTTTCTGCTAATGGTGCATACTAAAATCTGTGGCTTGGTCATTTTGGCATTAAGATAATCAGAGCCATCTTGGCTCCTGGGGAAATTTAGTTGTTTACCTTGATCATTAACCACAGCTAAGATCTAAGTCAACTTTTTAAGTGGAACTCATATGCCTTAGCTATGAAACATGTTCTTGTATGTATTTTTATTCATTAAAACGCTGTATAAGCTATCGTCCTAATTGTCAGTTAGATAGTACAGTCTAGGGATATGTAATCTTCTTGACAATCCACAGGGAAAAATGCCCAGTAGATAGGGATATTTCCATAAGATAAATACACTACAATACAGGGAGTGTTGGTGGGGGTCTCTCCACATCTACTCACACCATGCCAGATGCCAGGGAAAGATTGTAGTAGCAACAGGTAAAGGCAGAACAGAAGCAAAAGACAGTCTGGAGTCTGTAACCTCATAGCCATGCTTAGTGAGGTTCTCCCATCAAAGAGTTTTCCTCCTGGTCGGCTGACACTCCGAACTTCAGTTGCCAACTACTGCTCCTCTGACACTGGACACTGGCACATGCTTATTCAAACTATCACACTGTGTGTGAGAGCTTCTATAGTAGTAGGTTTCCAAACAACTTTTTCAAAAGATCTTTAGTGTTAGTATTTCTCCCTGTATTCTATCCTGTACTTTGCTCATCAAGGGGTACTTTGTCTTAAAGATAAAAAGTCAGTTTTAGTTTTAACTTGATTATTTTTAAATGCTATTAAAGGGCTGAAGAGGTGTCTCAGCAATTAAGAAGAGTGTCTGCTAGTCTTGCAGAGAACCTGAGTTTGATTTCCAGCACCCAAGGTGGCTGATCATAACTGCCTTTGTTTTTAGCTCTGGAAGAATCTGATGCTTCTGGCCCTCATAGACACCTATACTCACGTACAGATTCCCCCACACAGACTCATATACACACAATTTAAAATAAACTGAATCCTTTCAAAAGTTACTAACAAAGAGAAAGATGAAGATAAGATAAATAATGGGCAAGACATTCAGCCTGGGGAAAACCAGTATTGAAGATCATAGAGAGATATGCAATGTAGATGAAGCTGGTATCTGTGGTCGAGACCTTTTGCTGCTCTATTTGAGGACTTGCATTTGAATCCTAACACCCAATATACTATAACTCCAGCCCCAAGAGATCCAATCCCCTTTTCTGGCTTCCATGGCACCCCCCATACATTCATGTGCGCCTACTTAGATACACAGATACATATATGAACAAAATAAATTGATAAGAGAGATGAATATATCATCTCAGAAAGCAGAGAAACAAATATATATATATTTTTAAAATAAAAGAACATAAAATGTGAAGTAGTAGTTATATGGTAAATGCAATATGAAAATGAAAAATAAGAAGATAGATTCTATTCAATGCCATCTCATTAAGTGGATGATATACGTAGTACTAGATTTAGTAAGCCCTATAGACGTTTCTTCTCTGATGGGCTTACTTACTCCTGAGACAGATACTTTTATAGGAAAGCCAGAGTGTAAGTAACCACTTGTAATGAAAATGGCTCCTCATGAAATCGTTCTCTCCTTCAGAGACCTGGGGACAACACAAATACAACTGACAACACTCGGGAACATTCTCATGATGACCCTGCAACTGGAACATCTGTAAGGTTTATTTTCTTAGGATAACTTCACCTAGCTCTTTTAAATATTTGTTTTATGCTAGTTTTTTTTGTCTTATCAATTTCTTGTCAGGATTGTTGAGATAAAAATTTCATGCAATTAAGTTCAAATCATAGTTAGCTAACTACTACTACAGAGCTTAGGTAACCATGCAAGCCCTATCATCCCCAAAAGGCCCATCATGGGCAGTGAGATGGCTCAATGCATAATACTATGAAAGCCTGGTGACCTGAGTTTAATTCCTAGAGACTACATTAAGGACGGAGAAAGTCAACTCGACAAGGATGTCTTCTTACCTCCACGAGTGCTCAAACAACACATGCACACATAACATAATAATAAAAGTTCAAAGGCCTCCTGTGCCTTTTTAGTCACTCCTCTCACCCTTTAACCCATCACTATTCTTACTTCTGAGCCTATAGTTTCTCTTTTCCAGAATGTCTCATAAAAGACATTTCATAGTGTGTGGCCATTTGTATCTGTCTTCTCTCACTGGGTGTGATTCTTAGGATATCTCGTCAGCAGTGCATGGCAGTTGCTCCATTCACTTAATTTTTCAGTTTTTCTTAAGGCATTTACCTGGATGGAGGGTGTACTCAGTTAGTAGAATGTTTGTCCAGCATCATGATGCCCTGGGTTTATATAAACCAGGCATGGTGGTAAATACCTGTCCTTCCCAGCACTTATGGAGAGGAGGCAGGAGAATAGCAGATTAAGGTGTCTTTGACTGCATAAGTAGTTTCTGACTAGCCTGGGATACATATGAGACCCTGTCTCAACAACAACAAAAAGTTGCCTTTCTACTAGCTGATACCTAGTAATGTTTGTGTCCTTGTGATTTGATTTGCATTTACTTAATAATGGGTGCTATGGACTGTCTAGTTTTGCTCAGATATATCTTAGTGCTGGGTATTTAAATCTGTGTCCATATAGATGTTTTTGTTCTTGCTAAGCTTTGGTTTTAGTTTGTCTTTGAAACAGGGTCTCTTTTATATAAGCCAGGTTGCCTTTGAACTTGCTGCCATCCTGCCTTTGCCTCCTGAATTGTGTCTTCTCTGACCTCACAGGCTTTTTCCACCATACACATTTTTTTTTACTAATAATGTCTTTTTCTTTATTTTGTATGCATGTATTTTTGTCTGTGAATGTGTGTGGTAAGTACATGCTGTGATACTCATGTGAAGATTCATAGACAACTTCCAAAAGTCTCCTTCCACCATGTAGGTTCTGAGTAT
The DNA here is from genome assembly GCA_963919705.1 of Alexandromys oeconomus. Taxonomy (NCBI): domain Eukaryota; kingdom Metazoa; phylum Chordata; class Mammalia; order Rodentia; family Cricetidae; genus Alexandromys; species Alexandromys oeconomus. The sequence goes on along the minus strand of CAWTZB010000182.1, from coordinate 26,123 downwards.
TGCAAATGCCCTTAATCCATGGAGCCACCTTGCTGAGTGAGTTGTTTTCTTTACTCTGCATGCAAGTCCTTTCTTCCACATATGTGTTTAGTAAGTACCGTCTCTCTGGTATGCCTTGCATTTTCACTAATATGAAGAGCACATGTTTTTTAATTTTTATGTATGATGCACTCTAGCAGTGTTTCTTCTATAGCATGTGCTTTTTGGTGGCTTACACAAGAAATCTCTGTCTGAGTTACCGTCTGTTGGAACTGCAGCACAGGTGGGTAAGAATGGCATGGGGATAATAGTTTGGAGGATAACCAGCCTGGAAGTCTTGCAGAGGGCAACCAAGTAGTCAGAGTTTTCTTCAGCAGCAAGCGTTGCCTCTCCCTCTCTTTCCAGCATGCCCTGGCCAGTGCTATACCCTGGCCCTTCACTGAAAAGGACCAGGCAGTGGCTACCTGCCTGACATGATCTCTGCCTGTGACATTTTCCTCTTGGGTAAGGTAGCACAAGTCCCCCCCATGGTTCTCTGGTTCTAGGGAGAAAATCTCCCAGGAGGCAGGTGACAGTTTTGCAAATGAGTTTTCTAAAGATTCAGTGGAAGCTGCTCCAGATTCAATTAACAACATGCTCATGGTCAGGTGATGCACAGTGCATGCCTTCTCCAGCCTGATAAGAACCATGTGGGGCTTCTTTAACACCCCACTCAGATGCCTGAAGAATCACTGCGAAGCAGTGTCCATGGAGATGTGCTTACAGAGAAATGCAGGTTTTTGAGGAAGATGAGAAGGACCTGGAGCAGAAGTGTCAGCACTACAGCCACCCCTGTGTGACAAGAGATGGCACTTCATCCTGGTGATTCCAAAAAGGAACACACTGCAGGCAGGAAAGAAAGTAGCAAGAGCAGAAAACACAGCAGCAACAGTAGAATCCCAGTGCATCCCAAAGGAATCATGGCATTCAGTCTCGACCTCTGAAGATAAGGACAATGAGTCAGTGCAGGAATATGGTGACCCAACCTGAAACACCAGTGACTGTTTATGTTAAAGTGACATTTTAGACATTAAAATCCCTGTCTTTTTTGGTAGAGCTGCATTTTGAACCCACCAACTATTTTACAAGTTCTCTGGTGCCAAAAAAACAAAAACAAAAAAACAAAAAAAAACAAAATAAAAAAAACCATGAATGCTGAAATCAGAGCCAAGATAATGGCTGGCCCCTTTTCCTTTGGATGTTCTGACATCATGTACTATCACAGGTATATAACTGACTGGAAAAAGGAAACAAAATGTTATAATAAAATGATTAGGAAACAAAATGTTATAATAAAATGATTAAGAAAAAAAGTGTAAGGGGAAATGAGTGACTACTTGCTCACTAACCAAGTGCTCCAAGAGTCCTTTCTTCACTGCTTTGATACCCTGAAAGCATCTGAAAGCAGAGAACACTGAACAGAGACTCTCATCCCATCGCCTCTGGAACTGGAGTTAGACCCTTCCATAAGCAGAAAACAGTAGACTATGGCCATATTGTTCTTACTTTGTCTTTACAGTCCTTTGCTTTTCTCTTGTTTTGTGGTGTGTGTTTCATACACATGCATGAAAGAGAAAGAGAAAAGAGAAGGAGAGAGAATGAGAGGAGTCTCTAGGGGTTGAATGGGTTGTAGTAGAAACATCCCAAGTCAAAGCTGTATTGGTTCCTCGTGTTTATCCATTCATTCAAGTTGGGAGTGTAGCACGATTAATAAAAACCCAGACAGATATTGAGGTCCAACCTGAATATCAGAAAAAGCAAAGCAGCTGAGCCACTAGAGAGCTCTTACCTCTAAGAAATCATCAGACTAAAAGAGCATGAATTCCTTCCTGTCTCATCCCACCTTATATTCATCTCTAATGCTGGGATTAAAGGTGTGACTCCCTAGTACTGGGATTAAAGGTCTGAGACACCACTGCCTGGTCTTTTGTGGTTTAGTTTTACTTTCAGGTCTTCAGGCAAACTTTATATATTAAAATACAATTGAAATATAACTACAATTATTTTATTGTCTAAAACAAAAAAGGAAGGTTATAATTAATATAAGAAATTATATACCACAAGTATAATAACTGTATACAATATATACAGGCAATAAATATAACAACAATGTCTAGTCCATTTGCATTGAACAAATTCAGAGAAAATACTCATTATCTATGTTAGCTTGGTGAGTTCAAAACCTTGTACCTAATTTACTTTCTATCATACCTTGCATTGCCATCCAAAACTGTCTTGATATCTCTCAAACTTGTATACTTTACATTTCCTTAGTGAGTTTCTTTTCTGAGTCTCATAAACACTTAAAAATACAGCTGTCTAGTCTTCAACTACCTCAGAGACCCAATACTAACATAGTAAGCAGGAGATGTAAGCAAGTGACTTCTAAAAATATGAGAAATGACAGAAACAGCTGGCTGCCTGGACAGTCACCCAAAGTTCCTCTGCAATGTTGGGGCATCCATCTTCAGCCTACAGGCCTAGAATATCTGACAGACTTTTCTATGAAACTGGGTTTTTGAAGAACTGTCTCACCTTGTCTGGGCAAGGTTTGCAGTCACTCTCTTTTGGGTCCTGCTTGTCTCATTAGGACAACATACTGTCAGCAGTTGAGACAAGGGTACTTTCATACCCAGTAGCTTACTTTTGCCACAAAGAAAGCAAACTCCAAGTGGAGTTTCTTATATTCCCATCGTCTTCTCTGAGGTAAAGTGGTGCTGCCAGGAGCATACATGTTTCATTGTCATAAAAAAAGAAAAAAGAACCTATGTTACTCGACAATAGAAGTTACAAAATAGGCCCACATAGGTTAAGAATTATGTATAATAAATGTTTATTTATTTAGGGGAGACTCACAGATCACTGTCCTAGATCACAGTCCTCTACACGAATGGGTAACAGGAACCGAGTCTGTCAGCCAGAAACAAGAGCCAGAAGCAAGATTGTTGTTTTGTATAATTGCAAATTGTCTCTGAGTAGTTGATTGGGTTGGGTTTATTTTTTTGTTGTTGTTGTTTTTTTTTTTTAAGTTCTTATTTGGAGTTCTGGCCAGAATGTTGTAAGAAGGTGCACCATTTCCACAGCTGGTACCCAAAAACTGGTCTCATAGTAGCACTATCAGCGTCATGACATCATATCAACCAGGTGGAGTCGTTATTGTGGGGCCCCATAGTCCTCCTAGAAGCTTCAAAGATTACTGCAGGGAAATCTACCATTCATTGTTGAAAACTTAAACATTAGTCACATAGACATATATTCAGTGAAAGATATGATATAGAAAAAATGAGCATGGAGGAACGTAAAATATTTCATTAAAATCTATCTTCTTTCTGTCCCATACCAGATGACTCCTGACATGAGACAAAAATTCAGAATTTTTCTTTTAACAACATTCTTGGATTTAGAGAAGGAAAGCCATTGACTAACTCTAAGGCTAGTTGTATTTTTAAGTAGAAATGTATACATGTCCAGATAATCAAATTTTATCATGCAGATAATATAGCATCACAAATGAGATTTCTCTTTGCTTGGTGATCCTTTCTGAATAGTTATCTTTTCATTTTTAGACATCAAGGTCTCTCTACTCTTTGAAGATGAGTGTTTTCCTGCAAAGACAAGAACAGAACCTTGCCCCAACCCTTATGAGGTTTTTTGTTTGTTTGTTTACTACCTGTATGATTATCACCCCCTACGGATGAGCTGTCATTTCTCTTTCTCAAGAGATTTCTCTTTTACAAACCTAATCTTTATTAATTTTGATGGTATCCATAGCTTTTCTTCTCCTGTGGAAAGAGGAATGAAACTCTTCCCCAGCGTAGCACATCTCCTGGTTTCCATTGTGAGGTCAGCACATCCTTGAAATACACTGGCTGATTTAATTCAGCAGTTTTTTTTCTATTATCCAATGTCTCTCTGCTGCTGTCATTCCTTTCTCATTAACATTAAGAAAATTCAAGGTTAATAGAATTATGCAATCTATTTCTGGGGGCATTTTTCATCCCTTTCTGTTTGTTTAGCATATCCTTTATAATATGATTTGACCTTTCTATAACTGCCTGACCTATAGGATTGTTTGGTATACCTGTAATATGCTTTGTATTATAACAAGCAAAAAAAAGTTTCATTTTCTTAGACACATATGTAGGACCATTATATGTCTTTATTTGTGCAGGTATATTCATGATGGCCATAACTTCTAATAAATGCATGATTACTAAATCAGCCTTTTCTGAGCTCAAGGCAGTTGCCAGCTGAAAAACCTATATAACTGTCAATGGTGTGGTGGGTATATTTTAATATTCCAAATTCTGTAAAGTGGAACAGATCCATCTGCCAGATCTCATTCCTTTGAGTACACTTTTGGTTACTCCCTGAAGGTAATGGTGTTAGTTTATAGAAAGAGCAAGTAAGACTTTTTTTTTATATAATCTCCTTAGCTTGTTGCTATGTAATAGAAAACTTTCTTTAAACCTTTGCTGTTGACATGATGTTTCTTATGAAATTCTGGGTCCTTCAGCACACCTCCCATCAATAATTGATCAATTTCTGTGTTACCTTGAGCAAGAGGACCTGGCAGACCAGTATGGGATCGGATGTGTGTTATGTATATAGGACAAAGCCTATTCCTGATTATATCTTGCACCTGAATGAATAATGAAGTCAATTCTGTATCGTCTGGTATAAATTCAGCTGTTTCAATATGCAATACAATTCTTTCTGCATATTGCGAATCAGTATCTATATTGAGAGGTGCTTTAAAATCCCTTTGTACCATGAGAATAGCATACATCTCTGCCTTTTGGACAGAATAATAAGGGCTTTTTTCTGCCTTACTTAATTCTTCTGATTTGTAACCTGCCTTCCCTGATTTATTTGCATCATTATAAAACGTATGGGTTCCAGTTATTGTTGCATCATGTACAATTCAGGGAAGAATCCAAGAAGTTCTCTTTATAAGGCTGATTCTATCACTTTAGGGATAATTGCTATTAATTTCTCCCCAAAAATAGCATAAGCTCTTTTCTCTGGTTCATTGTCTTGCCATAATTTTTTAATTTCATCAGCAGTAAAAGGAACTATAATCTCTGCTGGTTCTATCTATACCTGCTAGTTGACAAAGTCTCAATTTTCCTTTTATAATTAATTCAGAGGCTTTTTCCACATAAGATTTTAACTTTTTGCTTGGTTTATGTGATAAAAAGATCCATTCTAAGATAATATCTTCCCTCTTCATTAAAATTTCTGTAGGGGAAATTCTGGAAGGCAATATGACTAGAATACAATTAAGATTTGAATTCACTCTATCTACGTGTGCCTCCTGTAATTTCTCTTCAATGACCATCAGTTTTTTCTCTGCTTCAGCTGTTAATTCTCTGGGACTATTTAAATGTTTATCACCATCTAAGGTTTTGTTTAACTGGACTATTAGATCAGGTGTTATATTAACAGCCAGTCATAGACTGGAAATGTTTCCTATAATCTTTGAAAGTCATTAGGAGTCCACAGTTGGTCTCTCCTAATTTATGCCTTTTGTGTTCTAATTTTCTGTAAACCTATTTTGTAACCTAGGTAATTAATAGAATCTCCTCTTTATATTTTTTAAGGAGCAATTTGTAATCCCCATTTTGGCAAAACTTTCTTTACTTCTAAAGTATCTGCATTTGAGTCAGATAACAAAATGTCACTCATGTAATGGTAGATTATAGACTTAGAAAATGGCTTGCATATTATTTCCAATTGCTGACTGACAAAGTATTGGCACATGGTGGGGCTATTGAGCATTCCCTGTGTGAGAACGGTCCATTGATATCTCCTAGTAGGCTGAGAATTATTATATGTAGGCACTGTGAAGGCAAACTTTTCTCTGTCCTTTTCTTGTAAAGGTATAGTGAAGAAACAATCCTTTAAATCAATAACTTTGAGAGGCCATCCCTTTGGAAACAGAGAAGGCAGAGGAATTCCAGATTGTAGAGGGCCCATAGGTTGAATAACCATTTTGATAGCCCTTAGATCTATCATCATTCTCCATTTTCCAGATTTCTTTTCAACAACAAATACAGAAGTATTCCAAGGGCTGGTTTATTTTTTAATATGGCAAATATCTAGTTCTTCCTGTATCAGCTGTTTTAAAGCCTGAAGGTTTTTTTTTTTTCTAATAATGGACATTGTTTAACCCATATTGGTTTCTCAGTTTAACCATTTTAAAGGCAGGATCGTTAGTACTTCTGAAGGTTTGCTAATTGCTTTGTCTTCTTGTACAGCCGAAATGGCTGGTGACCTTTGTTTATAATATCTTATAATACCCTTCCCAGAAACTTGAGTTTTGGGGACTGTGGGAATGTTAACCTGGGTTTTCCATTTCTGCAATAGCTCATGGCCCCATAAATTCACTACAATATTAGCTACATATGGCCTCAGCTTTCCTTTCTATTCTTCTGGCCCTATGTATTCAACCCACCTCATGCGTTGTTTAACTCGAGATATTGTTCCAATTCCATAGGAATTGAATATCTGGCTCTTGAAGAGGCCATTCTGGATGCCAAGATTCTGGAGTAATGATACGTCTGTACCCTTGTCTAGCCATCCTTCAATTACAATGTCATTTATAAACACTTATAGCTTTGTCTTAGATCGCTTATAGAAATCTACCAAAATATGTTTCCTATTTCCTACTGGAGTTTTTGATTCATCCTCCTTGTTTATTCCATCATCCAGAACAGTGGTTTTTTTTTACAATAGGCACTGGATTAATTTTCCTGGTGAGACATGTTGTCCACAGTAACTGGGAATGACTGGACCTTGTTTGACATCGGGGCCTGTGAGAGGCCCTCCAAGGAGTTTCCCAGTGGTGTCAGGTTGCCTTGTCTGTCTCTTGCCGACCTATATTCATTAGTCCCATGTCAGCCTTTGCCACACCTCCTACATATACCAGAAGGCTGAGTCCTCCTACCCTTTTCATTCCTAGAGCAGATATTATCCTAGGAATTCCTTGTCTACAGTCCTTTCTTAGATGTCCTATTCTACCACAATTAAAACATTTGGCATTCTGGTATCCCCTCATTGGAAATCACTTCTCCTACCCAATCCTCAGTGCTATAGTTAAATGTTTCAACATTCATCATATGCAATATCCATTCATCTATGGGTGCTGATCTGACCTTTAAAGGCCCAAGAATCTTCCTACATTCTAAGTTGGCATTATCAAAAGTCAAAGATTCAATTAGTACATGTCTAGCTTCAGGGTCTGTCACTCCTACTTGTATAGCATTAGTTAATCTTTGTAAGAAGCCACTAAAGGGTTCTCTCTGGCCCTGTTTAACCCTAATATATGACTCAATTTTTCCCTAGCTCCTGAATCCTGTCCCAAACATTTAAAGCTGTTGTGCTATGTAGGGACAAGGTTCCCTATGTTCATCGCAGTGAGCTTGTTCCTGAGAATTAGAGTAATGACCCTTGCCAAGAATTTGATCCTGGGAAGTCTCAAATCCTTTTGTTTCCCCTGTTGTTCAAAAATTTTTGCCTCTTCTTCAAATAACACTTCCAAAGCCCCTGAGGTCCATCTTCTAGGACTGCTGAGACTAATTGAAGCCAGTTGTTTGGAGAGCCTTAGTGCTTAAAGCCTGCATCTTCACCATTTCCCTGACAAAAAGGTGAGGGTAGCCCATAAGAAATAGTTGCTTGTTTTTATTTCTTTTAAATTGCTCATCCATGTTTGTTCCCATGCATATTATTTGACTACCTTAGGGTACTTTGTGCCAGATGGTCTTTCCAATAAAATTACTGGATATGCAGTTAAAATACTGTGTAAGTCATCCCGGGATCTGGCATGAACTGATGAGGCTAAATCCTGTCCTTGTACCTTCTGTTGCTGCTCATCAATTTCAATAAATTCCTCAATCTTTTAAAATCTTTTTACTACTGCCTTTTGTAAAGTCTGAATCTCCTGTCCAGTGTTTTGTTCTAATGTCCTCACTGAGAATTTCAAGGTATGAAACTTCCAATAAAGATATCGTCTCATCCTTGGACAGTTTTTTTTAAAAGATTTTATTTATTACATATACAATACAGTGTTCTGCCTCCATGTATGCCTGCATGCCAGAAGAGGGTACCAGATCTCATTTTAGATGATTGTGGGCCACCATGTGGTTGCTGGGAATTGAACTTAGGACCTCTGGAAGAACAGTCAGTGTCCTTAACGTCTGAGCCTTCTCGCCAGCCCCCCCTTGGACAAATTTTGATTGTGTGCATATTACATTCCTGGAGAGATATCATTAATCTATCATAACTTTTCTAAAGTTTCCAATTGTTAAATTCAGCAACACAAATTCTTTCAGATAATTTTGTCAAGTTTATGCTATCCCTCTTCATAGTGTTGGTCTCCTCAAATAGCTGTCTATTATTAGCCTGTAAAGTCTGTATTATCTCTAAAAGAGCCTCATTATTGACCCTGTTATTGAAACATTTTTTGAGATAATATTGAAGTCAAAGCTAATTCCTAGAATCAAATAAGGGGATGTTGAAGGAAAATCACATAAGCCTTGCAGAATACCTTCCATAGTATAAGCAAATAACTATTGAACTTCTAGATAGTTATTAGTTATTTTTTGTGGTTTTGTAGATCTTACCTGTCATAATGCAATTGCAATGATTTGGAGTATGTATCATAATTGTTATTGGCCAGCAGGTGTCACAGTTGCAGCCATGTGGCTGAAAGATGCTAGCAGCAGTGAACAGCACATGTTGCTTACTTAGGTACTGAAAAATATGCTTTGTTTAACAAATTAAGAGCAGCTATTAAAGCGATCAAACAATTCCAAGAGTTGGGGCCCAAGGTAAAGAGAAAACCAAAGTTCTTCGTCAGTGTGAGTTGTGAACTGTACATGCCACAAGGATCTCAGGCAGCAACCTGTAGGCCGGCATGTAAAGCACCCAGTGGCAGCGTGTCAGTCATGAGCTAGGGAGTGCTGAGCATCAGCCTGCTGCATCTGAGTGCCAGCTAGGGGCCATGGGCAGGAGAGTCAGTGTCCAATGCGCCACTCAGCCAGCATCTGATCCCATAAAGTGTGGACTGGTCTGCACATTCGGGTACCAGATGATGACAGAAGTTACAAAATAATCCCACACTTGTTCAGAATTACATATAATAAAGGGTTATTTATTTAGGGGAGACTCACAGTCCTCTGCATGAATGGGGAACAGGAATTGAATCTAGCAGCCGGAAGTGAGAGCCAGAAGAGAGTGAACACACGCTTTATAGCTGCAGTTATAGTATAAGAGACCACGCCCAAGTGGGCTGATATCTTAAAGGCTATTGGTCAAAAGAGCTCCCACAGCAGTTATTAAAACATCTTAAATGCCATATTCTATAGATCTCTGAAGTGTTTGAAGATGACCTATTTAAAAGGTATCTGTTTGAACTTGAAAACATACCTGATGTGACTACAAATTCAGTTGTAATAGATGACTAATTACCTGCATTTCCTTGTTGTCCTAAGCAGATAGTAATAATACTTCCAAGGACTAGAAATTTTCATTACATTGTTAAATGAGCTATATAGGTGCAACACCTTGAACAAGATTAGAAATGTATATACAGGCTGTGTTAACAAAATTAATCTCAAATTTGTATCGATATAAAATTTGTATATAAAACTACAAAACTCCAATCCAATGTAAACTTTTAAAACTAGTAGTTACTTTTATCATATCTAATCATCCCTTTTTTCTTTTCAAAACAAAAACCTTGAATCTAGTTGTCCTTTGTTTAGTTTTTTTTCTTATCAATACCAATAACAACTTGTAACTAGTCCCCCTAAACAATGACAAATATCCATAACCCATTGAACAACAAAAAAAAACACCTACCCCACTTCTTAGGAATGTGGGCATCATATTCTTAAAGTTACTTCCTGTTGTTTGTGAATGACCGTAACTTTAGGAGTTACTGAAACAAAAATTTTTGGTTAATTGTCAAGTCCTGAGAGAGATAGCTTTATCTATCATTTGTTGTCCATTCTCTGCATAATGGGAAAGTGCAGGGCTTGTCTCAAGTCCTGGCTTGAATAGTATGTTAGGCTATGTCATCTCAGCTAGCCACTTTGAAATTGTTCAGATCAATTTGTAGTCCAAAGCTGATTTTTTTTTTTTTTTTTTTTGCTTAGTGATGTTAATCAAAGTCCTGGAAGAATCGTCATTGCAGGACCCCATCCTCCTTTTGGGAAGTTCCTGAAGTCTCTGTTAGTTATGCTCATGGTTCACTATAGAAAACTGACAAAGACTCAAACCCAAAGTCATGTATAGGAAGATAGATGAAACCTTTTTCTAGAACAAATTAGTACTCTATATGACCATTACTATCATGACAAAAAGTTTAAAATAAAACCAAAAGAATATAAGATTAGTAGCAATATAAAATAGTTTGTGAATATTTCTTTTTCTCCTGTCTTATATCAGGAGACTCTTCTGACATGAGACAGAGATTTTGGACTTCACTTTAATAACCATGCATGGGTTTAGAGAAGGAGAGCCACACTTGAACTCCAAAGCCAGCTTTAATCTTTAATTAGACTGGGATTACCAAAAGATCATTTTCATTATATGTCTGTAAAGAATAACAGAAAGAAATATTTGGGAAGATTCATGAAAATTTATCCTGTTGGAAATGTGGTATACCAATAGGCTAATATACTCTTTTTCTTGAGACTTTTTTTTCTGATGATTTGTCTGTCCTTTTCCTTCAGAGGTCTCATTTGTCCAGTGGTCTTCAGATTCTTAGCTGTATACCTTTATTCTCCTGAAAAGACAGGAACAAAACCCTTCTGCAACCCTAGTATTGGGAAACATTCCCTTTTGGCAAGTTATATCTAGTCAAGTGAAAAAAGCATTTATTAGTTTTATAGGTTAGTTCAGATTAAGTGGCCATGCTGTTTGATGATTTCTCATGTCTTCTAATTAAGAGGTGTCTCTTGATCAAATCGAATCTTTTCAATTTTGATGGTATCTGTAACTTTTCTTCTCTGTGTAAACAAAAGAAAAATCCTTTCCCAAAGTAACACAGCCGATTTCTATTCCGAGGTCAGTATATCTTTAAAGTATATTGACTGATTTAATTCTGTAGTTTTTTCTACTATCCAATGTTGTTCCACAGCTGTTGTTTCTTTCTCATTAGATAGAAAATTCAAAGTTAATAAAGCATCATGCCATCTATTTCTGAGTGTATTTATTATCCCTTTATGTTTATTTAGCATATCCTTTGGAGTTTGATTTGATCTTTCTATAACTGCCTGCCCTGTAGGATTGTGTGCTATGCCAGTAATATATTTTATGTTATAATAAGCAAAAATGGTTTCATTTTCTTAGAGACATATAATAAGAGCATTGTCTGTCTTTGGTATACCCATGATGTGGGTTTCTAGTCTATATGTGAATATGTTTTATTACCATTTGTTAATACAGAAGCTGTTTTGGCCAATGGCAGTGCAAAAATGGGTTGGTAGGAAAGCTAAACTTAATTCAGGGAGAAAGAAGGTGAAGTCAGGAGGATGCCATGTAGCCACTCAAGTACAATAGGTAACAAACCACAAGCCTTGTGATAAATATGAAATAATAGAAAAAAAGAAATGGGTTGATTTAAGACATAAGAGCTAACTAGGAATATGCCTAAGTCATTGGCCAAGCAGTGTTGTAATTAATAAGGTTTTGTGTGACTATTTGGGTCTGGGTGGCCAGAAAATGAAAGAACAGTCTTTGCTTACAAATGGCACTCAATGTGGGGCAAGAATATCCACATAAAGCCTAAGAAAGTTTTTTTTTTAAAAAAAAAAAAGATTTTTAGACCTACAAAATCAGAAGTCATCTTGAACTTCTTGGTAGCCATATATTTTTAAATAGGCTCTGTTTGCTGAATTTGAGCTGAAGAATGGCTCCTTTAAGAGAAGGCTTCCTGACTCGATGTTAGCTGGAAAAGCTGGAGACTCAGTTAAGATATGGCTTCCCTGATTTCTACTGGTTGCATAAATGACTCTGGATTCAGGAGGTCCTGTCAGAGCACTTGAGTGGGGTTTGTGGAAGCATGCTGCAGATGACTTGGTGGCAGCATAAGCCAACTGCTTCTGAGAATTAAGGTGGTAAACATGACTCCCAGACCTCTGCCATGTAGGAAAAGCCAAGCAGGGTGGAACAGAGAGTTGACAGACATTGAAGAAACTCTCTATGCAATTTGCCCCCTCGATGCTTGACAAGACTAGCCATTTGAGCAAGAAACGCTGTTACCTAGACTGCCCAGTAGCATGCTATATAAACTGGTTATTGCAGGACCCACAGAGAAAAATGATTGCTGAGCTTGCCTAAAAAAGTTGAGGCTGTCCTTCAGTGTTCCTGCTTCGTGAGTTTGCCAGACATTCTGTAGGACACAGAAGAAAGTGACTGACAAACTGCCCATATAAGCAAAACAGCTTTCAAATTTTCTGCTTCATGGAAATATCTGCCCGAGAGTATGGGCCTGTAGGCTGAAGATGGATGCTCCAACGTTATAGGAACTTTGGTTGACTGTCCAGGCAGTGAAAAGTCTCTGTTAATTCTAGAGTTTTGGAAGTTGCTTACAATGTACTTCCTATTTACTCACAGATAATATATCCCTGGGGATATACAGAATAATAGAAATGGGTCCATTTAAAATGTAAGCACTAACTAGAAATATGCATTGGTCAAACAGTGTTGTAATTACTATAGTTGTTGTGTGATTATTTGGGTCTGGAGAGTCAGAAAATGAAAGAACAGTCTCTGCTTACATACCCACAATGGCCATAATGTCTAGCAAAAATGTGATTACTGAATCAGCCTTTTCTTAACTCAAAGCAGTTGCCCATTGAAAATCTGAATAGGTATCAATGGTGTGTTAGTACATATTTTAGTTTTCTGAATTCTACAAAATGGAACACATCCATCTGCCAGATTTAGATTTGATTTCTTTGAGTACCCTTTGGGTTACTTCCTGCAGGTAGTGGTGTTTGGTTGTATAAAGAACAAATTAGAAATTTTCCTTATAATTTCCCTTGGCTGTTGCCAATGTGATGGGAAAGTCTTTAAAAAAAAACTTCACTATTGACATTGTTTTTAATGAAATTCTGAGACTTTCAGCACATTTCCAATCAGTAATTAACTGATTTCTGTCCTACCATTGTGCTAGAAGACCTAGCAGACCTGTATGTGATTGGATGTGTGTATGTATGTGAGATGATTCCTATTCCTGATTATAATTCATAACTGAATAAATAATGAAGTCAGTTCTATATCATCTGGTATAAATCCAGCAGTTTCAATAATTTTACCTCCATTGTACAGTGATCTTAGCCTCTGAACCAGGTACTCAATTATAATTGTGGACTGGGCTCTAAAACACCTCTAACCTAAAATCTACCCAGTCATTAAGAATAATTCTATTATAAACTGACCACAAATTTAACATTTGCTTAACAACAGGTGAATGCATGCCATATGAGACTGTTGCTTCCTTTAATGTCCTTAAGTCTAAAATGTCACAGGAGTCTAGTTAGCTGTAACAGAGACTCTGCCATTTGGCAATTCCTTTAAGGTTACTGGATATATTAAGGTTGGTTGTCTGAAAATCTTTGACTGTTCCTCTCTATTCGTATAATGCAATGCTGAATTTGACTCTCCATTAAATTTTTTCTTCCTGGATTTGAATATCTCTGTGATCTGTTTTATTAGTTTGTTATAAGGGCCTATTTCGCACTTAGATAAAACCAACTTTTTTAGTGATAAGACAAAAATGATAATTCTGATAATATAATTAACATCCCGTAAATCCCATCTAAATTAGATATCCCTCTCAATTAATTGTTCCATTTTCAAACTGTCTAGCATATTATACAGAGATTCAAATTTCTCAATTATAATTGTTTTTCCCATTTGTCAATGTGGAAAAAAAACTCTCTTTTAACTAATTCATGCCTTTATGAATTCCCAATTGTCTTACCAAATCTACTGATGATGTTAATGAAGCTGTGAGGCTCATTGCTGCTGCATAGAACAAGTAAAAGCCTCTCTGGATTTCAAGGCAGCTACCTAGTTTGTCAGCAGCCCAAGAAGGGGATTCAAGGAGAGCCTGCAACCGTGGTAAAGAGAGAGGGGGAGAGAGATATCTGTCTGAAAAACACACAGGGGGATTTTTGTCTGGGAAAAGCACATGTGGCAGATTGGAGGGGTGGATACCTAAATGCAGAACCAGCCAGTTTGGAGCCCAGGTGCTTCTGGAGTTTGGGTATAGCACCTAGACACTGTTTCAGAGAGGGTTTTATAAAAGGAAAATCCCAAACATTTCCCCCAAAGCTTGGGGATAAAAGAAAAAGTCTGACCAGGTGGGATGGGGAGCACCATGTGCAGCTCTACCCCTGTGCCCATGGCTAAGAAGCCTCAGGCAAATGACTTTTTCATGAATTCATACCCAAAGCATTTAGGCCAAAATAGCACAAATAATAAGAGCCAGAGACGGATATTGGGGTTCGACCTGAAGAATCAGAAAACCAAGCAGCCAAGCCACTAGAGAGCTCTTACCTCTAAGAAACCCTCATTCTGAAAGAGAGCTAGTTACTATCTCCTCTCAATTTCATATTCACTCTTTAGTGCTGGGATAATGGTGTGAGCCACCACTATCTGGATCTGTTTCTGCACTGATCTTATGCAGCCCAGAGTGACCTTGAACTCACAGAGATTTGTAGTGATGAGGCGAACAGGCCTGCTTTTCGTCCTGCCTGGCTCCCTGCACGGCTAGCTTCACCCGAAATAATTCTTACATGGAAACTGTATTCATTTAAACACTGCCTGACCCATTAGCTCTAGCCTCTTACTGGCTAACTCTCACATCTTGCTTATAACCCATTTTTATTAATCTGTGTAGCACCACGGGGCCGTAGCTTACTGGGAAGATTCTAACCCACGTCCATCTTGGGCTGGAGCTTCATCGCGTCTGACTCACTGCCTTCTTCCTCTCAGCATTCTGTTCAAGTCTACTCCACCTATCTAAATCCTGCCCTATCAAAAAGCCAAGGCAGTTTCTTTATTAACCAATGAAAGTAACACAGATAGATGACCCTCCTCCATCAGAGATCCATCTGCCTCGGTCTCCCACATCCGGGGATTGAAGGTGTATTACACTACTGCCTGATCTCTAATGACTTAGTTTTATCTTCTGGTCTTCAGACTAGCTGTATTTATAAAACATATATAAAATATCACTATAGTGAAGGAGCAGCAGTGACCTCCACTGTCTTTTCTTCCCCTATCCAAAAAGGGCCTGCAAATCTTTTCTAAACCTCTACTACTTCCCTGTGTCTCTCTATATGATCTTTGTGCTCCCAATCCTCCTATTTGAATTTTTTGCAAACCTATCTTATGTTCTAGGTTATTAATAGAATCTCCTCCTTGTATGTATTAGAGCAGTTTATAATCCCAAATAAGACAAAATTTTTCAACATTTAAACATTATGTTTAAACAAAAATTTAAACATAAAAGTACTTGCATTTATATCAGCTAGTAAGATATCATCCATATAATGATAAATTATAGATTGATAAAATTGTTTATGAATTATTTCAATGGCTGTTGCGGTTACAAAATATTGATACAGGATGGAGATGTTTAATATCCCTTGAAGAAATTTTCACTGATACCTTTTAACAGGCTGGGAATTATAAATAGGCACTGTGAAGGCACATTTTCTTCTCAATCCTGTTTTTTGTAAAGGTATAATAAAAAAGCAGTATTTTAAAGTCAATTGGTATAATAGATTATCCTTTGGGTAATAAAGAAGGCAAGGGGAATTCAAGGGAAATTCTCTATAATGTTCCCACTGACTGGATCACCTTATTAATATTTCTTAGATCTGTTACCATTCTTTGTTTTTAAAGACAAATACAGAAGAATTCCTATCAGAGTCTTTTGGGTAGCAGCCCCTTGGGCCCCTTCAGGGTCTAGTCAAGATGCTACAGCCATGAGGGAAATAACTACAAGATCTGAGTGTGGGTGAAAGAAAATGAATCAGCTCACACAGTTCTTCTCATAATTTCTTTTTATTGTCCTTTTTTTCTCCTCCAAATTTTCTACGTTCATGTACACATACACAGACACAATCATCAATTCTCTGGCAATAACAAGGTTACAGGACTTGTATTTTTCAGGGTCATAAAAGCTGATAAGTACACAAACTGTAATTATATAACCGTCAGCTTTATGATTCAAAGTGGGAATGGTTTGTGAAAGCCTTTGTGGAACTCTTAAGGGGGAAGGCAGTTAATTAAGAGAGGGAAATTAAATCATTAGAGGAACTTAGAGGGGAATTTGTGTGTTTTGTTACATTCTTAAGTGACTAAGCAAAGAGCTAAAATGTTATTATCAGTAGAAACCATGAACAAGACAGGAATCATCTTTTACTCAGTTTGCAGCTTTTTTCCCTGTGGGCAGAGGGGAGTATCAGGTAATTAGGCAACTACATAAACAAGGCTTTTAGTGGGAATACTGCGCATTTGATCTGCATCAGCATTTCTGCCAAATGTTTAGCAGGTTGGTGGTGGGGGAGTCAAATACAAGAATTACATTTACACCTACGTGATAGAACAAGGAGGAGGCCTTTTAGTAACGTAACTAAAAATCCAGACCATGACTCTTTCCAGCTGTCTGGACTAAACTATGGCTTTGTTCCTGTGGTGTCTGTGAAAAAAGCATTGTCTTTGTTCAGAGTTGGGCAAATGGTTAATACCTTGTTTCTGTTATCTCATAAGGTTAAGAGAAAAACCGTTAATCTTCTAAGCTAAGATCTTGTATCAATAAACTGAGGTGAAAACAGTAAGTGACAGAGCGTTAGTAGCCTGTTTAGGGTTATAACAGCGTTAATTGGGATCGCACTTTCTATATTGGTAGAAGGTGAATCCAGAGCAAGCATTCTTCCTGTCTTCTCTGAGGGGCTAAACATCAACCATTTCGGACATAGATGTCGGAAATGTCCTTAAGTGTGCGGAATGTCTCAGTTGAGATCTCATTGTCTGGACACTAATACTGACCAACTGCCTGCCGAAGGAGATAATAGCAGAGGGGCAGACTTCTAAGTTTATATCGGGGGGAAATGGAACAAGGATCTGGTTGTAAAAACAAAAGTTTTGGTTGTGTGATTACTTCACCAGAATCTCACATTGCTGGAGGGAGTCATCCAATATACCAATGCTTAAGGGAAATTGTGCCCAATAAACAATTAGCACATTGTAGTTCTGTAGGAAAAATCCCCAAGCTGTAATGTAAGGGAAAGAACTGGTGTGGGACAATTCTATATTCTGTCAGTTATGTTTTAAATAAACGCTGATTAGCCAGTAGCCAGGCAGGAAGTATAGGCGGGACAACCAGACAGGAAGTAGAGGTGGAGCAATGAGAACAGGGAGTATTCTGACAAGAAGGAAGCCCATTCCTCCCCAGTCCTCTCCAGACACTGAAGAAGCAGGATGTAACCTGCCCTGGGAAAAAGATACTGAGCCATGTGGCTAACTTAGATAAGAATAATGGGTTAATATAAGTTATAGAGTTGCAAGAAGCCTGGAGCTAATTGGCCAATCCGTTTATAACTTAGGGAGACCTCGGTGTGATTTTCTTTGGGACTTACTGGCTGTGGGAACATGCGAGGACAGAAACCCCAACAAAGCAGGCCCTCATGTTACAAAGAACTATGGCTTCACACAAGAAATCTGCAAGGAGGACAGTTAATACATTCAAAAAGGTGGCATTCCTATCGCCTTACAAAATAAGGTTATCTCCATCAGATGTGCATCTGGTGGGTTGAACCGAACTCTCACTGTATAATTCTGCCACCTGCCAAGGACTGATTGCTTCTTCAGTATGTTGATCATTTAGCTGCTCCTGTACCAGCTGTTCTAATGTCTGTAATTTTTCTTATGTTAAAGGTTCCACCCAGATGGGATTTTCAGTTAATCATTTTAAATGCAGGGAAGTTGGTAACTTTGAAAGACCAGCAGCTGTTGTGTCTTGCTTATGCACAATCTGAACAGTCAGTGACTCTTCTTGATAATATCTTTTTTATATTTCTCTCAGAGGCATTCTTTATTTTATGGTTTGTTTCTGAGATTGAGGAATGCTAATCTGGGTTTACCATTGTTGTAACAAGTCACACCCCAAATTCATTGCTATTGGTCACATATGGCTTTATCCCTACCCATCCTACTGGCCCTATACATTTGACCCACCTTGTTCTTTTTTTTAAATTCTTTTACCAGAGGTAAAGTTCCAACACCTGGAAGCTGAATATTTACCTTCTGAAGAAGCCATTCTGGAGCCAAGATGTTGGAGAAATTATTGTTACACCAAACCTATGTCTATAATTACAATGTCATTCACTTGTATTTTTAGCTTTGTTATTTGAACATTTAAAGAAGCATTAAGTCTTTTAATTGCTCTGTGGATGAGTTTAACCAATACTGACAGGGAATGTTTGAAATAAATTTGAGATTGGAGCCTGTAAGAGGCCCCTAAGGTGTTTCCCAATGGCAAAGGATTATCTTGTCTGTCACTTGTTGATCTGCATTCATTGGTCCAATGTTGGCCTTTGCTGTACCTTCTGCATATTTCAGAAGGTCAGGTCTTCTGTTTGGATCATCTCTTGAAAAAGCATTGTTTCTAGGAATGCCTTGCCTTTTCACATGACCTTATTTACCACATTAAAACATCTGACCTTTTGAACCTTAAAATTTTTAGAAATCACTTCTTCTATCCAAGTATCATCATAAGTGTGAGAACCAATATCAACTATATTTCAGATCCATTCATCTATGGGGTCTGATCTTGCCTAAAGGTCTAATCATCCTTTTGCATTCTGAATTATCATTTTTAAAAAGCCAAAAGATTCAACTTATATTTGTCTAGCTTCTTAGTCCGATAACATTTTATGCACAGCTAAAGTCAATCTTGGTTTAAAAAAAATCAGTGAAGGGTTTTTTGGGAGCTTTGTATAATTTTAGTAATGAATCCAGTCCTCTTTTCTGATTCTTCATCCCTGTCCCAAGCATCCAAAGTTGCTGTACAACATATGGCCAAGATGTGATCATCAAATCTAAACTGTCTTTGCAAATCAGCATGCTCACCTTCATTGAGAAGCTGGTCTTGGAAATTTCCACTTACCTCTGGCCCTACTTCATTGTTCTGTGATCCTAGCTTCCTTTCTCCCCCCTTATTTTTCATTGTAACTGAGAACTACCTTCTAAGATTGCTGTAGCTAAAGCTTTTCAGTCTTGTGGGGGTATTTCTGTTCTGAGTTGTCTATGAATTTAACATTTGTTTCACAGAGTGTGAAATGCATACCATATGAAACAACTGCTTCTTTAAATCTTTTCAAATCTAACATTTCTACAGGATCCATTTAACTTCTGATAGCCTTGGGGCTGCCTGTCATCTGGTACTTGTTCTTGTATGATAACTGGATATTGGTTTCTAAAACCTTGGGCTGTTCCTCTTCAGTTTCATAATTCAATGTGGTAGGTTCTGTTCTAAATTCCTCTGTCAGTGTGTGAATATTTGTCTTAGTTTCATTAGTAGATCTTTCTAAGGATTGTATTTTATCAGTCAATTTTTTATACTTGGAACCAATATCAAACTACTTATCAAAGTATATAACATGAATTACCAAATTGATAATTATAATTAACATGTCAATCCCAGCTAAGCTGATTATTCCTTCATTTAATTTTTTTCATTTTCAAACCATACAGTGTCCTAACTCTCTGTATCATAATATTGTTCCCCCATTCTTAACGTTAGAAAGACTTTTGTTTTGAAATTATCTTTAAAGACTTTTTGAATAAAATTTCATTTCCCTCCTTAAGAATTCCTGGGTGTCTCACCAGATCTGCTGACTTCTCAGTTTTTCTACAGCAGCAGTGTTTGACTGTGGGGAGTGCCTCGGGTACCTAGGTAGCCAGGCTAGTACCGTGTGCCCCCTGGAGTGGCAGCAGGACGTGCTGCACTGCATGATCTGGGTCGAGAGCACTTGCAGCTTCTCCCATTAATACCCAGGGGCTGAGGGTGTGCAGCAGTGGCGGTAGCAGTAGAAGACTAGCAGGTGCAAGCAGGTGTCAAGGCAAAGCAGGCTGGTCCAGGGAAAGTCCACAAGCTTCAGGGAGAGGGAGTGGAGCCACCTCAAAAATGGACACGGGGGGAGGGGGATGTGCAGGGAGAAACCTGCTTGGCAGGAAGTGAGGGAGCACAAGAACTGACTGAATGACAGCCAGCAACTGTCTCGGGATCAGGTATCAGGCTAAAAACTGGATTGATCAGAGAAACGGTGGGAAACTACCATTGGACTCCCTCTCTCTTTCCTTCCTCCATCCAAAAAGGGCCTGTGAATCTTTCTAAGCCCCTCTTTTCTTATTAAGCCCCTGCTAATAATTCATGGGTCTCTCTCTATATGTCCTGGGTCCTTCAAAACTTCTATGGCTAATTCTGGTCAGCTAGTAGCTAGCTCCACCCTCTGATTCAAGGTAAGCTTTATTGTTAGTACCAGGAGTGTCAGAGTCTGATCAAAATATCCCATAACTACATGGTCTCACTATGTAGCCCTGGCTGTCTTCAAACTTGCTGTAAAGACCAGGCTGGCTTCAAATTCACAAGCGATCACTGCCCTTGACTCCAGAATGCTGGGGTTACAGATGTGCACTTTTCTTGCTTTTTTTTTGCATGGCAAAGTTTCTTACTCCAAACATTGTAGTAAATTTCAGTTTGGGTATATCGTAGATGTTGATATTCCTATGTGCTCCCAGGTATGGCTATTGTTACTCAAAAAGGATTTTACCATTTTGAATCTATCAGTGAAGGTTTGTGAGAGGGTAATATAAAGTAGCCTTTATAACTTCTGATTTATAACTCCTAATATATGTTCTAATGCCTTGTGGCCATCGGCCATTAGTTCTTCTGCCTGGCATGTGTGAGTGCCCTGTGGCCATCTGTTATTTGCATGTGTGAACAGACAAGATTCCTAACCACCTATGAAACTAAATTATTGTTCTTTATGACTCAATTGGCAGGTCCCCCCACCCCCGTCTGTCAGTAGTTTCTTCACACACAGTATTTAGTACTTGCTGAATACATGAGCTATCTGGCTTCATGGTTCTCTTTTTCTCAGTATGCCTCTTACCTTATTACACTCTGTCCCGTTAACTATAGTCACTTTGATTTTCTTGATTTCTCAACTCCGTTTCTGTCATCAAATTGTCTGCCGTTTGTTACTTTGTGTTTCCCCTCCTGGCAACACAGAATGTCTTCCAGGACAGTAAGTTAGTATATAGTCAGCTTTTCTTTTTAAAGATTCATTTATTTATTATGTATACAGTATTCTGTCTACATGTGTGCCTCAGGCCAGAAGAGGGGCACCAGATCTCTTTACAGATGGTGAAGCCACCATGTGGTTGCTGGGAACTGAACTTGGGACTTTTGGAAGAGCAGAAGTGCCCCTAAGCACTGAGCAATCTCTCCAGCCCCCTATAGTCATCTTTTCACCCGCTGTGGCAAAATACCCAAGAAAGACAACTAAATGGAAAAACTGTCTTGAATTCCCAGTTTCAGAGATTTTAGTCCATGATCATTGCATTTTGTCACTGTAGACTTGAGGGGACACAGAGTATGAGTCTTCTGACCCTTGGCTTGTGCAAGGTTAGCAGCCATCCTACTGGACAGTAGTTCTCAAGACAGTTCACACATACTACTTTAAGACTACTTCAAGTGGAATGGTTCTTCACTGTAGTAGGGACACACACAGAAATCATTGAATGAGGGACTAGATCTTTACTCTTCAGGCTATGACAATGGTAATAACTTCTTAAGGACTACCCTGAAGTATCAGAATTAAAACAGTGATCAATCAGACCACTCCTTGATCAGGATAGCCATGCCCTCCCCCCACCTAGATCCAAAGCTATGTCAGCCCTTGAAGACGGACTTGTGATCACAAGGCTCTTTTGGTGTTTGTTGTCACAGTGTAGGCCACATTAAATAAAGCTGTCTTTGCTTGTTCCCCCTAACCCCCCCAAAAAAAAACAGAAACAAAATAGCACCCTGGTTTGGTTTGATTTGGATGTGAATATTTGTTTTCTTGGTTTTGAGTGAGGGAGGTGAAATCCATTCACTCTATTTTGGCCAGAAGTGGATACTACTCTTTACATCTTTTTGTTTTGATTCAAGATCAATATATGGCAGGCATCACCTGTCATGTTTTTTGGTTTTTATCAAAGACATTTCACTTTTTCATGAGCCATGAATTGACATTCCAGGCTGGATTTGTCTGTTTCTTCATCAGTAATCAGGTTAAAATCTGTACTGCTTTCTTGAATGGGACTTTAAGTGACCTTTCATGCTGAGTTTGATCACATGTAAAGTAGAATGTTGAAGATCTTCAAATTATTATTTTTATATGCTGTAATTTGAGAATATCCAGTGACTGACGGTGGCACTTAGGAGGTACGGAGCTCGTGGATCTCCATGAGTTTGAGCCCCAAAAGGTTTATATAACAAGTTTCAGGACAGTCAATGCTACATAAAAGAGGCCTTGTCTCAAAAAACAAACACAGGAGGAGAAAGGAGAAGAGGTGAGAAGGAGAAAAAGATGAACCTATGGAATTGTTGAGACCTTAAAGATCCTATTCTCAAACTTCTTTTACATGGCTGTTTTTGATAACCTTGTTGCAACTAATTATTACTTGGTAGTTACAAAATCTTTTCAACATCAGTAAACTAGTGTTTTGCGAAGACCTACCCTGGCTTTTCTTTTTGAGTATCATTAGGAATTCAGATTGTCTTTACATTATATTGTATTTATTGTATTTCATTATAATTTATTATTGCTCCTTTGTTCTTGCTTTCTCTTTGTGTCTATCAATGTGTGTGTATGTATATGTCACACACACACACACACACACACACACGTGCACACATAGATCAAATCCAGGGCCTTACGCTACACAAACACCATGCCAAAGAACTGCACCATGGCCCTTATTCATTGGAACACAAAATAATCCAGATTTGGTCAATGTGATCCATGTTGCCATTTAACCATAAAGTATGGGTTAAAGTAGGCTATTTTAGGCATCACACAATCTCTACTAATCTAATAATAGGAATAGAGAAAAGCATCCCTAGGTTGGATGCTTGCTCAGGCCCTGTGCATGACCAACCCAGAGTGAGACTTGAGTTGGGAGAGTTGCTTCTACTATCAACATCTCCTAGTTCTGTTTTTGTCTCCCGTTTTAGGCATGTCACCTGGTTCTGTTCCTGTCACTTTTGTTAACGGCACATACACACACACACACACACACACACACACACACACACACACGACACTTGCTCTTCTGTTGAACACCTCTGTCCTCCTCTATGATTACTTTCAGTATCAGAGAGCAGCAGTTCGCCATTGAGTCCCCACCCAACTGTACATGCCTCAAGAACTCTGTCCTCTGTGACCCTGTGGTGGCCTTGGCCTGCCTCTTCTGTACCTCAGTAAGGCTCTTTCCAGTAAACCAATTCTCTGTTTTTTCTATTTTACAGAATCTTACCTAGACATATGGCCTGCTGCCTCTACAAATATAAAACTGATATTGAGGTTGTCTGCAGGACAGTCAAACTGCATTTGCCATACTGGATGTCCTGACAAACACCACACATTGTCGTGAGTCTCTTGCGATGATGAATATTTTAATTTTATGTCTTACCTTTTAGTTATGAAAAAGACTCATCCACACCTTCTGTTTTGCTGGAAAGTTAGATTCTCAGCTATTATTGCATGATTAGATAATAGAACTGTTCCATATGCAGAAAGAGCAAGAGAAAGGGGTAAATGGGAGAGATAACATAGATGACCACAGACTCTTCACTATGCTGTCTGCCTGGTATCCTGCTTCCAATAATTACTTTTGCATATAGTACACTTCTGTAAGCTGGCTTTATGTACATTAGGTCTCAAGTGATCTCCTATTTTGATATCTCTAGACAGATTTTGTTTGGTTTCTTTTCTTAATTTTATAAGTGATGCCTTTTTTAATTAATTAATTTATTTATTAAAGATTTCCTGTCTCTTCCCCGCCACCGCCTCCCATTTCTCTCCCCCCCTCCCCCAATCAAGTCCCCCTCGTCAGCCCAAAGAGCAGTCAGGGTTCCCTGCCCTGTGGGAAGTCCAAGGACCACCCACCTCCATCCAGGTCTAGTAATTTAGGAATTCTGAGAGCAGTGAGTGCTGCCTCACTGTGCTGCTGGAGCAGGGAGCTTCCATGCCCACACCGACCACCTCCCTACTTGTTTGAACCTCAGGCTTTTCTATCACCAGATCATTCATGTAATTTTAAGTGTTTTTCTAAACTGAATATCGTGGCACATGGCAATAATCCCAGCTATGGAGGCTGAGCAAGATGATCCAAGTTTAAGGCCAGTCTAGGCAATTTAGTGAAAACCTATCTCTCACTTTTTTTTTTAAAAAATTATTTTAAAAGGGGACAGGGATACAGCTTGGTAGTATAGCTTGTGCTTAGACCTAAATATTTTCTGTGTATTGGTTTTTATTAGCAATAACTTCATCCAATATACTGCCATTTTCTTGCCTAAATAGTTTGAATGCAAGTCTTTAGCCTTGATCTGGAGAAGAGAAATAGAAGTGGCATTTGACTTGTCTATATAAATAAGATGTCATTTATTTTTAATTTAGGAAACCAATTACATTATTCTCTTTTTTCCCACACAGAAATGGCAAATAAGATTTCTCTTATTTTACACATCCGAAGTGTCAACTGCTGTTGCCTCTTGCTTAAGTTATCCTTTCTAATTCTGAGCAGTCCACAGGCACACATTTTTCTTTTCACCACTCCTTCAGGCCCTCACTACCACCTCAAATCCTCTCAATTCTCCTGGGAAAGAAACACAGCTCCACAGTAGTGACCCACTTGGCCTTCCTACTACCAGAAGCTTTGTATTGTTCCCATGTGGAAGGAAGAATGAGAAATGAAGTGAGAACAGGCTTCAGACAAGAGTAGCTCTGACCTTGTGCATTTTATGAGTTCGAGTAAAGTTTACCCAGAAATTGCTATTCTATAAATTGATTTTACATAAGAATAAAACCCAGTACATTAAACATATCTTCTCACCTACACCTCATAACCCCCTTCACTCAGGCAAGAACCAGAAAGATGCACAGAGAGGATGCTCCTGTTTCAGGAGCTAGAATACATGGCCACAGAGCCTATGGGAAGAAATTGGGCGGGTAGGTGGAGAAGGATCACACATCCAGATGTGAATGAGAGGCACCTGCTTTTAGCATTTCTGGTCTCACTCCCCTCAAAGGTTGTCCATCACCATAGTTAGCTGAGGTTGTATCAACACAGGGCACATTGAAACAATGGAGAGAGAAACCTAGTGGGCCTCTCGAATCTGAGGCAGGATGGTGTAGGGATGTAGGAGTCTGAGGAGGTTCAGTCAGCCATGCAGAGAAAGAAAAGCTGGTTTTGTCTTCAGGCTCTGGGTCTCTCTCTACTGGTCAACTGGCTGTCTTGAATAGACTTCCTGTGTGCACACTGTGGAATGTTCCCAGGAGGTGCCTACTTTGCTTAATGACACTCTTTCTTTGATTTTTTTTATTTCACAGAATTTATTTAGTGTGTTTTCACACACACACACACACACACACACACACACATATACAGGCAGCATACCATTTGCTGGCCCACTTCATTTCACTACAGTGTATGACTGTGAACCAGAGAAAGGAGCTAAAAGTATTCTCTGACTAAAGGCAATCTCTCCATCTCTGACAGTTGAGGAAGCATCTGGGAACCCAGAAGGGGCATTCATGAAGGTGTTGCAGACCCGGAAGGAAAATAACAGCACTGAACTCGTTATTGAACCCAGAGACAGGCTATTCAGACCAAGAAATTGCCAAGTACTCCAGCCATGGAAGAAGAGATCGACTTTAATGATGAAAATGATGTTATGAGTGATCTGAATTACATACTGCCATATTTCTCGAGGAAATCTGGAAGATGTAGTATCGACAGTGTTA